>JAPKLY010000638.1:83699-114105 GCA_026898435.1 Prunella vulgaris | reverse complement strand
TCATATATGCGCTACTGCTTCAAAGCCACAAAGCAAATTTAAAAAATTAAAAAGAATAGCAGATAATATAGAAGCACATCTGCAAATTTAAAAAATAGCAAACCGTTTGCAAAAAATGTTGAGCCCACACTTGCAAAAAATAATTTTGAAACCCTAATAAAATATAATCACATTCAATTATACCTTCAGTGGCGTGACTGTGGACGGCAGGGGATGCGTGGCGTGGCCGTGGACGCAGGGGGTGCGTGGCGTGGCCGTGGACAGGAGGGGCAGCGCGGAGGCGAGGCCGAGTGTGTTTGATGTAGCGCACAGGCGTGGGAGGAGGCGTCGCGGAGGCGAGGCTGCGACTGTGTTTGATGTAGCGCACAGGCGTGGGCGGCGCCGGCGTGGGAGGAGGCTGCGATGCCTAGCCGCTGAAAATCCGCCGTCGCCGGAGAAAATAAAGGAGCAACCCGCCTGGAGGAAACCAAGGAGAAATTTCAATTTTGGGAGGAGAAATTTCAGAGCGCGCGAAAATGAGAGGAGGCGAAAATTAGAAAGGAGGAGGTGTACGTGTCCGTCTAATGTGAAATCTTACTAGGGTTTAAATTAAAATTGATAATTTAACTATTTAAATTAACAAATGCAATTGATAAACAATAGTTGGCTTTGTCCAAGTGGCCAGTGCTTATTTACTATCAAAGAGGTCTAAGGTTCAATTCTATTGTGGGGCACATTTTTTTATTCAAAATTTAAATAGTCATTTAATTTTATAAATATTTTGATATTACTATCTAAACATAAATTATGGTATGTCCAAATGGTAATTGTGCATTTTATTTTTACTAAGGTCATGGGTTCGATTCTGGGGAGGGATTAATTTAAAGCAGTTTTTTTAATTTTTAAAAGGGGTTATTTAAAAGCGGTTTTTAACCACTGTATTTTTAATTAAAGATATCATACTATTAACAACGGTTTTTATTACCCGCTATGTTACAGCTCCGCCTTTTAACATATAATAGCTGGCACACTTTTAACAGCGGGTTTTTAAGCTTTAAAAGCGGTTTAAAAAATACCCGCTGTTATATATATGATATTAAAAGTGAAATTTGTCATAGTGGCAACATAAGGTGATAGGTAGTTTGCTATTTTGACATATTAGTAAACATTAGATACCGATTCCCTTTTATTGCTTTGATGATTTTGAATTGGAACAATAATCTTACCTTACAATCCGCCCTCTCCCTGAGTTCGATAAATGATAAACTTGGTCAAACTTGCTATTACAATAACGATCACGTACACTTCCGTGAAGACACCAAAAGGGCAAACAACCAATCCCCTCCTTGGTTGGTGACGCCACTTCTCAACCCCCTGAGGTATTTTTATTGTATCTTGATCCACTTATTTCCAACCATTCTCATTTCTGTCATATGACAATGTTTACAAACTGCGTGTGTGGTTTTACATTTTGCGTTCCACTAAAGTAACTATATCAATTCTCGTTTATCTCTTATTTTTTATCTTAGTTAATTTCTCAGCTCCTTCTAACATATAATTATAAATGCAGATTGAAATGCTTTTAAGAAACATATCGATCACTTAGGAAGAATATATATCAAGTTGAGGATGGAAGAACTTACAACATCAATCCCACCTCCCCCTTCTTGGTGATGTCGTTTTTCAATCCCCAATCATATTTTTATTCTGACTTTTGTTGTAACTTTATTCTTCATGTTCTTGAGTCCGCCTCTTTTGTTCTTGTTTGTGGCGTTTGTTGTATCGTTTGAACAATAATAATTGGAAATTTATATTTTCTATTTATTTTTGTTGCTCTTTACTAGTTTAATTTTGATTTTTCGTCAGATATTCTAACTAAAATATAAATAAAAAATTGGTAAAATCTAAGAAAATTCTAACTATAAAGAACAAAAATTAAATTTTTTTTAAAAGATAAAGGAATAAAATCAAATTTTAAAATTCAAGAGTACCAAAACCATAATAGATGAAAGATAAAAGTACGAAAATCCTATTTTCCTATTTTTTTACTGGAAAATAGAAGTGGTAAAAAGAGTAATGATTGTTTATTTATAGAAGACTTCAATATATATTAGTATTCTTTTGAAATGATTGTTTAACAAATTAATCACAGTTAATTAAAATAAGATACAAATTTATATAGAAATTTCTTTCCTAGAAATATCCATTTTAAAAAATTCGTAGGTTTAAATCAGGTCGGATTGAATTTGGACATTTGTTTTCCAAAATGTATGCAACTTGTAATTTCTAGTTTCTTCGCTTCCAGGTGTGTTATAATTTGGGCAAATACATGTTACTTTAAGACAAAATGTGTATTACAATCAGACTAAATGTTATATTTTTTTACACAAATTCATTTGTTTTTGTAGAAATAAATATTTTTCATATAGTGTAACACATGTATGTATTATATTGTATGCGTAACACATATTTGTTCTTAACAAAAATACATTTTATCTTACATTAAAATATGTTTGCTCATATAGTACTACAAACTGATGAGCAAATATGTGTTATAATTAGAGTAAATGTGTGTTACAATTAGAGTAAACGTGTGTTACTGCAAATGTGTGTTACACTTAGAGTAATGTGTGTTACTTGCAAGATCAAATTTTTGTTACTGTATATAAAAACATGTATTTGTCCTTAGAAAATATATATATTGTCCTTACATTAACAACATATTATCAACATAAATCAACAAGAAGAGAATAAAAAATAAATTAAGTAACACATATTTATTCTTGCAAAAATACATATTTTCCATATAGTTATTTGAAAAATAAAAAAAAATTATTTTTTAAGAATTAATAACACATACTTTGCTTAATAATAACATGTGTTTGTCTATATTGTAACATAAATTGGGAGCGAAAATCTGAAATTTACAATTTGCATGAATTATGATAAAATATCTAGATTCGACTCGACGTGATTTAGGTCGACTTACAATTTTTTTAAAAATATATACTTTTTATGATAGAATTTTGTACACAAGTACTGCTCTAAAAATAAAATAGGAGTAATGTGAAATCTGTGAGTGGGGTACATGCAGTTGGCATTGACAAGTGCATTCAGCTGCCCTCTTTTTATAATAATAATAATAATAATAATAATAAAAAAAAAATAACGAATAATTGTATATGTAGTAATAATCTCGCATACAGCTGGCATTGGAAATAAAATAATATGCATGGTAGATATCTCCTATATATAGTAATCTCCCTTACATCTAGTAGGGGAAATTAATAAAATAATATGGTAGATTAGAGCCAGCATAATATTTTGGTTTCACGGTGATTTGATTGTCTTAAGTCTTTTGAATTTCTATTTGGTTGATTGATTTGTGATACACTGCTATTGAGTTTATTTTTATGATTGAACAAGTAAAATAACTAGTATTTTGAAAAGTTGGACATTTGACTAAATTTATAAAAAATATTATTTGCAATAGTATTTTTTTAATCGTAAAGGAGACAAATTAATTAGAAATAAAAAAGTAATTGTTAATATTAATACATTATTAATTACGCATACTGTATTTTCAATAGATTGCATTCCTTACGTCCGACCTTTTAAAATACTAATTATGTACAAAATTCTTTTACTAAAAATACATTTCCAAAAAAATTGACCAGACTCTGACCAGGTTCCTACTATTCAAAATTACTAATTTAATCATTAAAAATTTAAAAAAAAAATTAGTCGTAATCATTTATCTTTTAAATGTTTTCTAGATTAAAGGAACGTAAAAAATCATTCCGACCCAATTCCATAAAAAAATACTATTGCAAATGATATTTTTAATAAATTTGGACAATACTCCAACTTTTCAAAATACTAGTTATTTTACTATTAAAAATTAAAATAATAACCCAATCAAACTTTTATATATGCATAGTGTTTTTAAGGTAAAAATAACATAAAAAGTAATTCTGACTTAACTCCGTCACAATAAAATTGACCGGACTCCGACCAGATTCCGACTTTAAAAATTATACATAGTTAATCCTTAAAAAATAAAAAGACAACGTTAATCGTAATAATGTATCTTTTAAATTTTCTTTAGACTAAAGGAACGTAAAAAACATTCCGACTCAACTCCGTCAAAAAAATACAATTGTAAATAATATTTTTAATAAATTTAGTCAAATATCCGACTTTTCAAAATACTAGTTATTTTACTAGTAAAAATTAAAATGATAACGTCAATCAAAATTTTATATATGCATAGTGTTTTTTTAGGTAAAAATAATCTAAAAAGTAGTTCCGACCTAACTCCGTCACAAAAAAAATTACTAAATGTGTTATTTCTAAAAAAAATGACCGGACTCCAACCAGATTTCAACCTTAGAAATAATACATATTTAATCCTTAAAAAATAAAAAAGGTAATGTTACTCGTAATTATGTATCTTTTAATTTTTTTCTAAACTAAAGGAACGTAAAAAATCATTACGACCCTACTCCGTCAAAAAATATACTTTTGCAAATAAATTTTTTAATAAATTTGAAGAAATATCCGACTTTTCAAAATACTAGTTATTTTACTAATAAAAATTAAAAAGATAACGTCAATCAAATTCTATATATGCATAGTATTTTTTAGGTAAAAATAACATAAAAAGTAGTTCCGAACTAACTCCGTCACAATTTTTTTTTACTAAGATGCTATTTCTAAAAAAATTAACCAGACTCCGACAAGATTCCGACTTTAAAAATAATACATAGTTAATCCTTAAAAATTAAATAAGATAACGTTAGTCGTAATCCTGTATCTTTTAAATTTTCTCTAGACTAAAGGAACGTAAAAAATCATTCCGACCCAACTCTGTAAAAAAAATACTATTGCACATAATATTTTTAATGAATTTGGAGAAATATCCGACTTTTTAAAATACTAGTTATTTTACTAATTCAAATTAAAAAGATAATGTCAATCAAAATTCTACATATGCATAGTGTTTTTTAGGTAAAATTTTTCTAACAAGTTATTCCGACCTAACTCCGTCACAAAAAAATTGACCGGACTCCGACCAGATTCTGACCTTTCAATAATACATATTTAATTTTTAAAATTTAAAAAAGATATGTTAGTCGTAATCATGTATCTTTTAAACTTTTTCTAGACTAAAGGAACGTAAAAAATCATTCCGACCCAACTCCGTAAAAAAAAAAACTATTGTAGATAAAAGGAATAAAATCCAATGATCGAAGATCGAAGAACATTTAAGGTGTAAACAAGCTGGCCAGTATGCTCGCTAGCTTGCTCGCTCAAGCCCAGAGGTGACGAGGAAGCTCACGTGGCCAAAACCAAGTTGCTCGCCACGCTGCTTGCCAGCATGCTCTCCAGCTAGTTCGCCCAGGCTTAGAGGCGGCGAGACTACAAGCTAAGAAACCAAGCTCAAGTTGCTCGCCAGCTTGCTCGCCTGACCTAGAGGTGGCGAGACAACAAGCTAAAGAAGCCAAGTCCCAGGTGCTCGCTACCTTGCTCGCCATGTTGCTCGCTTTATTGCTCGTCTATCCTGGAGGTGGTGAGACAACATGCCACGAAGCTAAGCCCCCAGTGCTCGCCCACTTGCTCGTCGTGTTGCTCACGTTTCAGCCATCCGATGATTCCCAAGAATGAAGACATAAAGGTGTCCAAGAACCTACAAGGAGTGATAAATCGGTTAGGTTAGAGTTAGTGGGGCAAGTAGCTAAGGTGGTGACAAGTGGAGGACACTTGTCACCATCAGAAGCCATGTGGCTTAAAATTGTGCCACCTCACCCTTACAAGGGTATAAATAATTGTAATGACTCATTTGTAAAGGATCTGAAACTTTTATCACAAGAAATAGCTCTCAAGTGTTTCTCTCTCTATAATTTCTCTCTTAAATTAGTATAACAACTATAGATTACCGCTTCAATTATTGTTTGAGTAATTTGCCTAGATTAATTAGCCACATAATCTTTCACTTAACAAAATTGCTCAACAATTTGGCGCTAGAAGAAGGGTCTGAACTTCTGTCAATTGAAGAAATTCGAGTCATTACCATATTTCCTCAAAGAACAACCATTCGAATTGGGTAAATTGTGCGAAGAACAAGAGGGTTATCTTCAAGTGTAAGTGTCTTTGAGAAAAATCATTATCCTCGAAAACATGAACTAGAAAATAATTCCCTTAAGGATTTACTTCCCCTACACAATTTCCATCGAAAAATGACTAGACAAATGTATGAAATTTCTCACGACGAGTCCCGTACCACATCGATGAGTCGAAGGTGGAAGGGAAAGAAACCTTCGGGACGCCAACAAGTCGGACAGACCCGAGTCCCAGCATTACCAGCAGCCCCAATTAGACCCCAAATTGAAGATACTTTGGAGTCGATGGTCAAGACTCCCGAAGACATCGAGAGGGTGATAGCCATGTTGCAACAGATGCAAAGACATCAGACAATGGTAACCCGTGCCTCGGTTATCCAAGCGGCCCCTACGGAGACAAAGCATGAAATGAAGACGAGTCGCCCCAAAAAATTCAAAGGGTAAACAAAAGATGTGCGATCGCCTAGGACCGTAACCTAGGCGATCAGACCGGCTACCAAATGGTCGAGCAGAGGGACGACCAGTTGGGCGACCAACTAGGCAAGCAACCGAGCAACATGAACGTTATGAAGGTTCTCGGGAAGAAAGACATAATGAACCGAGTCATCACACAGAATGTGGTAGGTCAGGATACTCACAACATCGAGAACCATGTGAGTCAGATGCAAGACACCAACGTAAGCCCGTCCAAGACAGGTTAAGGAGACGGGCGTCCTAGAGACTAGGCCCCAATGCTGCAAGCAATCTTCAACGACCACATAGGAAGGTCGCCCGAAGTGAGGGACTGCCGGGGGCAGTACGTCAGTATGAGGAGCACCCGGAACAGCCTCGAGGAGGGGGATCATCCCGTTGGTCGTCACTCATGGAGATAGAAAAGTTAAAGAAAGCGGTGAAGGACTTGAGTGAACAGGTGGCTAGCAAAGAGAAGGTTGAGACATATACTTCCCTCCCGATCTCACCATTATCTACAACCATCCTCACAGCTCCTATCCAAAAGAAGATACAGTTTCTGTCACTAGTACTGCATGAGTGAGAGTCTGACCCCAAGGTGCACATCTCGAAATATGCAGATTATATGATCTCGGTGGAGGCATCAGACGCGACAAAATGCAGAAACTTCCCTTTGACCTTAGGAAACCATGCCCATAGATGGTTCTCAGCTTTGGCACCCGGATCGATTCAGCTGTTCGGCCAGTAGATAAGAGAATTTTTATCTCACTTTTCAGGGTTCGGGACGTATTTAACACAAAAGCACCGACTGGCCAACATTTCACAGGGAGCTGAAGAGACTGACCAACAATATCTTGAACGATTCGATATAATCCTCTTGGAAGGAGAATCAGTTAGAGAGGACACCAAGATCGTTGCAGTTATGGCGGGTCTGCGTAAAGGAACGGACCTGTGGAAGGAAATGCATTTATCCTATCCTAGTACGTACGCAGAATTCTGCCACAAAGCCGGCGTGTATGTGGCAATGCAAGAGGCCTTGTAAAAAGAGTTGGGCACGAAAACTGATGGGAAGAAGAATGACAAGAAGCCTAGTGGTAGTGGTTACAAGGCTCCCAAAAATCTTAAATCATTCGGGGACAAGGCGGAATATAAGAAAAAGCTTAACCAAGTGTTAACTACCACGATCGATCACATGTTTACTGCTGTGAAGGATTAGGACATGCCCGCTGCACCCTGGAGGATTAGACAAGACAGAAGCAAGTTGAACCCAAATAAATACTGTGCTTACCATCAGAGTATCGGACACTTCACTAGTGAGTGCCGTGACCTCTTGAAACAATTATGGAAGTTCTATGAAGATGGGAAACTTGCTGAGTTTTTCAAGAAAGCACCCGGTAAAAGACAATGGCAGCCAAGGCAAGGGGGCTCGGATAAAGAGGAAAGTGATGAGATGGAAAAGACACCAAATAGGCAAATACGAAGGGGTCCGCCAGCAATGTCAACACATCAGGAGCCCAACCGAGAAATTTTGGTACTCGAGGAGATAGGATCGGCCGGAGGAATGGTTGACGGCCGCCTGACATCGAAAAGGCAAAAGAAAGCAGAAATATGGGCGGTCAACCAAGTGCAAGAAATGGGGTCCGGATCTAAAGTACCGGCGAAGCCTACTGTGGATTTAGTGTTCTCACAAGCAGACCTCGAGGGGATCCTTACACCACATAATGACTCTTTGGTTATTAGTGCAAATATCATGAATACAAGGGTGCACCGACTGCTAGTGGATACTTGAGCCTACACAAACATCCTCTTCAAGAAGACACTAGATCAGTTAGGGGATTACGAATCTTACATAGAAGACTGTAATCATAAGATAGTGGGATTCGGAGAGGCCGTGACCGTCCCACTAGGTGTAATCTGCTTGTCGGTAGACTAGGTTGACTAGGTTGTTAGATTTTCTAGTCGTAGATCAACCATCCACCTATAACGGGTTCCTCGGCCGACCTTTCATTTATGAATTCAAGGCTGCATGTTCCACTTACTATTATTGTATCAAATTCCCAACTCTAAAAGGTACAGGTACAGTTCAGGGGGACCAAAAGAAGGCACGAGAATGTTTGCTAACTTTAAAGAAGCTTGTCACTCAAGTGTTAGTCTATGAAGAGGCGGTACCACAACATTCCCCTGATGAGCCTAGTATCTTGGATACTATCTCTATTGATACGGAGATGATGGAAGTGGATCAAACACAAGAAGAGATGGAGATAAATGATACACCCCAAGAGAGTCAACAGCCCGGAATGCAAGCACAAGGTCACGTTGAGGTTCAAGACGATGTTCCGGCAACTGTTGCCGAGGCAGGCGATGACGTACAGTTAGCACCTGAAGGTCAGACAAATGTGTCGGAAGACATCGAGCCCCGATTGGGTTATGAGCCGATCCCGATGGAGATGGACATGCATTTGGAAGGACCCATCGATGACCCAAGATGGAAAGGCAAGAAGCGGCGCGCCACTCCAGTCGAAGAACTCAGGTCAATACAGGTAGATCCCAATAAAAAGGACTTGGAACTTTTTATTTGGTCAGAATTGGAGGAACCTTATAGAAGCAAGATGGAGGAGTTCCTTCTCGCCAACCTCTATGTGTTCGCATGGTCACATGAGGACATGATGGGTATACCGATGGAGTATGTGTGTCATTGTTTAAACATTGACCCCACAAAAAAGCCCGTCCATCAATAGAGAAGAAAATATGGACCTGACAAGTATGAAGCATTAACTGGCGAAGTGAAGAAGCTGTTAGATAATAAACTCATTCAAGAGGCATTATGCCCACAATGGGTGGCGAATCCTGTCTTGGTCAAGAAGCCAAACGGAACGTGGAGGCTTTGTATAGACTCACGGACCTCAATGCCGCATGTCCCAAGTATAACTTCCCACTACCTCATGTTGACTAGTTGGTGGACAATACAGCGGGACATGAGATAATGACGTTTATGGACGCCTTTGCAGGGTACCACCAAATTGCCATGCATACTGACGATCAAGAACACACAGCTTTCTACACAAACAAAAACTTGTTTTGTTCAAAAAGAATGCCCTTTGGGTTGATCAATGCAGGCGCCCCGTATCAAAGGTTAGTCAACATGATGTTCGATCAACATATTGGTGACATGATGGAGGTCTACGTCGATGACATCGTGGTGAAAAGCCATAGAAAGGAAGACCATTTGGAGCACCTCAAACAAGCCTTCGACATCATGAGAACATATAACATGAAGCTGAATCCTAAGAAAAGCAGTTTTGGGGTGCAGTCCGGGAAATTTTTGGGACATCTAGTGAGTCAACGGGGGATAGAAGTTAACCCTACTCAAGTCAAGTGCATCCTAGAAATGGGACCGCCGAAGGATGTGCCAGGAGTTCAAAGACTCACGGGATGTCTTGCGGCATTTAACAGATTCATATCCAGATCGGGAGACAAGAATAGGGTATTCTTTGAGTCAATCAAAGGCAAAGGCATATGTAAAAGAATCGGGAAGAGTAACTATGTTTGGACCGATGCCTGCCAACGGGCTTTTGAAGATATAAAAAGTTATCTCAGCAACCCCCAGATCCTATCGAAGCCCGTACCAGGAGAAAAATAGTATTTAGACTGTGCAGCATCGGAGGTGGCCATAAGCTCACCTTTGGTACGTACGGAGGGCAAGACGCACTTACCGATATACTATGTCAGCCAGGTGTTACACGAAGCAGAGCTGCGATATTCCCCGATGGAGAAGTTGGCATACGCATTGGTGATGAGCGTACGGAAGCTACAACCTTACTTTTTTGATCACCAAGTGGAAGTCTTAACAACCTTTCCCTAGCGACAAGTCCTACATAGACCTGACACTGCCGGACGATTGCTACAGGGGTCACTAGAGGTCAACCAGTATGGAATAACCTACGCTCCCCGAACAGCGATCAAAGGGCAGGCTCTAGCAGATTTCATAGTAGAGCTAACCTACCCTTAAGATCCGACGAGGGGACGTATATACCCATGGCACCTCTATGTAGACGGTTCCGCAATAAGTTCCGTAGCAATAAACATTTGTGATCCAATCCTCTACACATTCTGACGAAATGAACCTCGGGTTTTTAGGGTTTATTTCCATTTACACTGTCGCCAATACTTCAATTGAGCTGTTCATCCTCCAGAATTAGGGTTTTAATTCTCGATCACTCCCAGCTAGCCAGTGAGTAAATGTGCGCATCAGTTCTGTAACTTTCACTCACTGGGAGGAGTTGGGGATGCCAGCTAGGGTTTGTCATCGAGCGTCTGTATGGTGAACGAGGCACGTTGAAATTCAAAATTTGTTACTTTACGTCGAGCAATTTCACATTGAAAGCGTCATGATTGACGGATCGGTTTGGTTCAGTCAGTTCTACGAACGATTTTCTTCCTTCTATGCATGAAGTCTGATTACAAGAGAACGATTGAAATGATTTCGAAAACTCGGATATTTATAGTATGCGCCTTAAAATTTGGGCTCTGAGTATTGATTGAATTCATTCACGAAGTAAAACTTATATAAGAGTGAGTGGAAGCCCTAATCCACTGGAGCAGCCCAATCCAGACATTAGTACAACATATTCGATCAGACTACAGGCTGGAACAGCCCAACCCATTTTATGTATATTATGTCAGCTAACCTTTTTGTTTAACCAAAAAAGCATAATTTAATATTATTTTGTTAAATTATGAAATTTATCAAATTTTCTTAAATTCAATTTTATTTATAGAAGAACTACAAAAATTACAACTTTTCAGATATTTAATATACAGTAAAACTTCTATAAATTAATTATCTCTCTAAAATAATAAATTTTTTATTTCGATTTGAAACTTTGTAAAAAAATCATCAAATTTAATAAGATAATAATTTAAAAAAAAATCTTTATATATAATTAAATTCCATTAAAATTCTAAATTAATGAGATTTTAATGTCTAATGTTATTAATTTATAGGGATTTTAATGTAGGTTCAAATTTTATACAGTAAAAAAACATTTTACACTTCCACTACATAAATTTCCCAATAAATTTCCCAATAATAACTCATGAATATAAATTGAATTTCAATATATACTTAATAAATTTCAATATATAATTATATACTGTTTATTGCATTACTTTATATAAAATTAAGCTCAATTAGTTAAATTAATGTTAAGTACCTTGTTTTAGATTTTGATGTGTTCAAAACAATGTGTCTATTTTGAAGATTCCGTCTAATACTTGTTTTAAGGAAATTGGGTTTTGAAATTTATAGTTGTAAGTGAAGTTTGCTGCTGTATATTTGATCAGTCTACAGCCAGACATGACCCTATAGCTGTAAGGTTTCTCTACAACCAATTTTTCTCTTTTGACAGGACTCTTCAGCTGCAAGATTGAAGACTCTACAGCTGCAAAGAACCGTTTGAAGATAAAATACAAGTCAGAAATTATTTTGAAGATAATGAAGACCCTTAAGCACTATTAGTGTAGCTCTTAAGCACTCACTAAATTGTACTTAAGTGGAGGTTATTTCTTTGATTCTGGAGGATAATGAAGATTAGTTACAAGGAGGCTAAAATTCTGAAAAAAATGACATAGTACAATTAGTACTATCTTGTGTGATGGTTGAGGACCACCTCACACATGCTAATAGAGAGAGAGGAGCCTTATCTGAATTTCAAATTTGAAATTTCCAACGGATAAGTCACACCACTCAATCTATAAATAGAAGAAGTCCTCAGAGGAAGCAACAACAACAACCCAGAGCATACAAGCATTCTGCCTAAGCAAGTCTACAGCCAACAAATTTTGAGAAAGAGCTTTGTTCTGTTTTTATTCTTTGTGATTCATAGGATAGTTGGTTAGGATTTTCTTAGAAAGAATCACACCTTTTGTTGTTGTTCCCTCACCTATATTTTTATATTTCTACTTTGTGTAGATATCTCTTTGTGAGGTTTTGTAAAACTCTTTGTGAGTTAATATTTTGAGTGAATAGGGTAGTTTAATCTCTTTTTAGAATAGGAATCTGAGTGAACCTAGTTCTAAGGGGGAACTACTTGTATTGATCTTTATGATCACATCTTAGTGAATTTGTCACCTGAGTGGTGTAAAAGTGGATGTAGGTGGTCTCTTTATAGACATTGAATCACTATAAATTTGGTCTATTTATCTTTCTGTCATTTAAATTCTTGTACTGCATATTTAATTTATTTGTTACATTCATCATTCTTTTAAAACCTCTGTGCATAAAACTTTGTGTTTTTCACAAAGAAAAACTAACTCTACAGCTGTAGACTTTCATAAGTCACTCTACTGTTATGTTTGGTTTATATTGATTTTCATTAACACTCACTTTATTCCGCTGCACATTAGAAGTATTCTCAATACAATTTCAATTGTGAGAATCTCTTTAATATTTTTGTCTACAAGTGATTTGTTATTTTGCAAGTTTTTGAACTCTACAGCTGCAGACTTATTAAGTTTATAGTTGTAACTTTTGTGGTACAGTTTCTAAAACTCTTGTAAACTTATCTTTTTGAACTTAAAGTGGTTACTGTGAGGTTCTAGAATCCCTCTTTTGAAAAGTTTGAAAAATCTGATTTGGACTCAAGGTCTATTCACCCCCCCCTCTAGACCTTGACCACTTTAAGGGACCAACAAGTGGTATCAGAGCAGTTAGCTTGCCACTGCTTTGATCAGTACCTAGCTAGATCCTTTTTGGTGTTTAAAAATCGCAGCTGCATATTTGCATGGCTCCCATGATGGTGAAATCAAAAGTTCCAATGTTCTCTACTGAGGACTATGATGAATGGAAAATAACGATGCAAGCTCATCTATCTGCAATTAATGATGAGATGTGGTCTATAATAGAGGATGACCCTATACCCATTGTAAAGGTCAATACTGCAGCTGATCAGTCAGTTGGACTGGCTCAGATTATCCCCAAATTCAGAAGGGAATGGACTAAGGATGACAAGAGAAGGTCCAACTTAGACAATGTTGCAAAGAACACTATTTATCATTCACTTGATAAAATTGTGTTTAGCAAGATCAAAAACTGCAAAACTGTAAAAGATATATGGGAAAAGTTGGAAATTATTTGTGAAGAAAATGAACAAATCAAGGAAAAAAAACTCATGATAGCAGTTCAAAAGTTTGAGAACTTCAAGATGAAATCTGGTGAAACTCTTGAAAAGTTTGAGTCAAGATTTATTGAGATCCTCAATGAGCTGGACTCACTTGGTAAAGATTACTCACAAAGAGAAATGAACATGAAGGTTCTCAGAGGCTTACCTTCTGAATGGGACATGAAGGTCATTGCTATGAGAGAATCAAAGGATTTATCAAAGATATCCACCTTTGAACTCTTTTCAGACCTCAAAGCTTATGAGTTTGACATAAGCAGAAGAAAGGAACCTGACAGCAGTAAAGTTACAGCATTAGTAGCTTACAACTCTACAGCTACAAGTTCTGATGATGAAGACTTTGCTCTTTTCATAAAGCAGCTCAAGAAATTTGGAAAATGGAACAAGAAGAAGCAGTTCACACCAAAGGAAGATGGTAAGGTGAAATCTACAGCACAAAGCTGAGAAATACACTGATGAAGAAAAGAGACTAAGGAGAGATAAAAAGATAAAGTTTGACAAGGAGAGAATTAGAGCACTACTTTCCGAGTTTGATAAAAACCAGGAAGACTGTCCCTCTTCTTCTCAAAAGTCAACTGCAAATTTGGAAGACTCTGACTCTACAGACTCAGATGAAGAAGCCCTGATCTGTCTTATGGCTAAAGATGAAGAGGTATGCTCATCATCATCAAGTTATATTACAGAAAAGGATTCTTCCAGTGACATGCTAAGTGCAATCCAAAGACTACAAGAAGAAAATGAAGATCTTAGAAGAGATAGTCATTTTAGAAGAGAACAAATGAAAGCCTTGTTAGCTGGAGCAAAAGATGCTGAAAACCAACTGCAGATTCTACAAGAACTGAAAGAAGGTTATAATTGTCTGAAAGATGACAATGAAGAACTTTTCAATGAAGCAAGTTGTTGAGCTACAGATTGTGCAGAATTGAAGGAAACAATCAGATCTCAAGAACTGATGATAGCTGAACTTGAAGAACACAATGCTTATTATCAAAAGAAGCTAGATTGTTTTGGAAAATCATCCAAACTACTGAAGAAGATGCTGTCTGAGCAAAGGCATTCAAAGGATTTGACTGGAATATGATATAATCCTTGTGTTTGGATGAAATACTTGCAAAAGTCAATTCCAAGACCAGAAAGAAAGTTCATCAAAGAATCGTCCCCTGAAGAAGCTGTAAATTAAACCCTACAGCCAGAAGACTTGACATTCTTGAATTCATTCAAGGAATTATCACCAAGAAGATAACAAAAGATCAAGAAAATCATGAATGACTCTGAAGAAGATGTTTCAAACATGTTACAAAACATGGTTCTGAAACCAACTGTAGAATCAAACCTATAGTCAGAAGAAGAAGTCTATCATAGATTGGATATGGAAAGAAGACTTAACTTTGATAGATTTTGGAATGGAAATATGTCAGAAATGTCTCCCTCTTCAAGCACTCAAAGAGGAGGATTAAGCAAGAACTGTAGAATTAACAACTCTACAGCTCCTAGAAAGGCTTGGATTGCAAAGAGTAACACTGAAGGAAATCTAAAGCATTGGATTTCTAAATAACTCATTTTATTTTGCAGGGACATATTACAACCACCAAAAGTGAGATTTGGTATATAGACAGTGGTTGTGCAGGACATATGGCTGAAGATAGAAGTTTATTGCAAAATGCGAAAGATCATAAAGGTCCTAAAGTTGTTTTTGGAGATAATGTCAGTGGAACAACTAAAGGATCAGGATGTCTACTCAAAGGAAATGTTCAGATCAATGATGTTTACTTGGTAGATGGTTTAAAGCATAACTTGCTTAGTGTGAGTCAATTTTGTGACAAAGGTTACACTGTAGACTTTACACATGACACTTGCATAGTCAAAGATGTTGAATCTCAAACCACTAAACTGACAGGAACTAGAAAAGGGAATGTTTACATTGTGGGGTGGAACTCTACAGCTCAAACTACCTGCTTTCTAGCTAATAGTTCCAATGAAGTTAGTTGGCTATGGCACAAAAGAATGAATCACATAAACTTCAAAACCATGAATGAACTTGTGAATAACAGACTTGTAAGAGGTCTGCCAAACACTAATTTCAAGAAGGAACACTTATGTGATGCTTGTGTCAAGGGGAAACAAATAAAAAAGACTTTCAAAAGTAAAACACACTCAAGTACTTCAAGAACACTTGAATTACTACATATGGATCTTTTTGGACCCATAGAACCAGTAAATATAAGTGGGAAGAAGTATACTTTGGTTGTTGTAGATGATTACTTAAGATTTTCTTGGACTGTGTTTCTATGAAAGAAGAGTGAAACTCTACAGCGGTAGCCAGAATTGTTAAGAAGGATTCAAAATGAAAAGAATTTGAAGAATGTGAAGATCAGATCAGATAGAGGAACAAAATTCACAAATCAAGTTATTGAAGAGTATTGTTCACTTTATGGCATTGTTCATGAATACTCTGCAGCTAGAACCCCACAACAAAATGGAGTTGCTCAAAGGAAAAATAGAACACTCAAGGAAGCTGCAAGAACAATGCTTGTTGAAGCAAAGTTGCCTAAGAAATTTTGTGCAGAAGCAACAAGCACTGCATGCTATACTCATTATAGATGCTTGATTGTTAAGGGTCATAAGAAGACCCCATATGAGTTATGGAAAGGAAGGACTCCAAATATATCTTATCTACACATTTTTGGATGCAAATGCTTCATACTGAATAATGGGAAAGAATATCTTAAGACTTTTGATTCAAAGTCAGATGAAGGTATCTTTCTAGGTTATTCTAATGTTAGCAAAGCTTTTAGAGTGTATAACTAGAGATTAATGATTGTGGAAGAACCACATCATGATGTTTTAGATGAACAACATAGCTCCCGTGAAGAAATTGTTGAAGACTATAAAAAGGACAACTCTACAGTCACAAGTCAACAGCAGTATGTTAAGATCAAAACTCCTGTAGATTTGACCAACAAAGACTTTGGCACTGTGATAGTTGAGTTACCTCCATTAGAGAATGTTGAAGACCTAATCTATGAGAATGTTCAAACAGAAGTAGAAACACCAACTAAAGGACTTGATGAGTCTGCAGTAGGTGAATCTACAGCCGTAGAAAATAATGATCAAAGATTAGAACCTATGTTAGATTTGATTTGGTTGAAAAACCACCTCCCTAAGCATGTAATTGGAAACCCATCAGATGCTGTAAAAACTAAAAGACAAATCCATGAGGCAATGTTTGCTACATTTCTTTCATCTTCAGAACCTACTGATATTCATGAAGCACTGTAAGATGTCAATTGGATTATTGCAATGCAAGAAGAATTGAATGGTTTTGAGAGAAATCAAGTACGGCAACTTGTTCCAAGACCTAGGAATCACAAAGTGATTGGAACTAGGTGGGTATTGAAGAATAAACTTGATGAAGATGGAATTGTAACCAGAAATAAGGCAAGGTTAGTAGCTCAAGGCTATTATCAATCTGAAGGCATAGATTTTGATGAATCATTTGCCCCAATTGCAAGATTATAAACTATAAGAATTTTTCTATCCTATGCTACACATATGAACTTTACAGTCTATCAAATGGATGTAAAGAGTGCATTTCTAAATGGTTTACTTTCTGAAGAAGTGTATGTTGAACAACCACCAGGATTTGAGGAATCTATAGCTGAAGATATGGTTTATAAGCTTAGAAAAGCCCTTTATGGACTTAAGCAAGCACTAAGAGCATGGTATGATACCCTATGTGATCATTTGATCAAAAGTGGATTCAAAAACGGTATGGTTGACAAAACCTTATTCAGATTACAACATGGAAATGATTTCTTGCTTGTCCAAATCTATGTTGATGATATAATCTTTGGCTCAACTAATGAAGACTTATGCAGAAAATTCTCTAAGCTCATGACTGAGAAATTTGAAATGAGCATGATGGGAAATCTGAATTACTTTTTGGGATTACAAGTGAAGCAAATGAGACATGGAATTTTCATCAATCAGGCTAAATACACTCAAGAGCTTATAAAAAGATTTGGAATGGATAGTTCTAGACCTACCAATATACCTATGACACCTTCTGTGAGTCTTGACAAAGATGAGAATGGCAAAAGTGTTGATATAACAAAATATAGGAGACTAATTGGATCATTGCTATACCTTACAGCTAGCAGGCCTGATATCATGTTTGCAGTAGGTGTATGTGCTAGATTCCAAGTGAATCCTAAGGAATCACACTTGAATGCTGTAAAGAAGATCATCAAGTATGTCAATTCCACACAAAATTTAGGATTATGGTATCCTAAAGAAGGAGGAATTGAACTCATTGGATACACTGACTCAGATTTTGCAGGCTGCAAGATTGATAGGAAGAGTACTAGTGAGATCTGTCAATTCCTAGGAGAAAGATTGGTGGCATGGCACAGTAAAAAATAAAACTCTATTACTCTTTCTACAGCTGAGGCAGAATATATTGCTGCTGGAAGTTGTTGTGCACAAATCTCATGGATGCAATATAAATTACAAGACTATGGGATTGATGCAAGAGAAACAACTATATTTTGTGGCAATACAAGTGCTATTGCTATTACATAGAATCTAGTTTTACACTCTAGATCAAAACACATAGATGTAAGGCATCACTTCATAAGAGATCATGTTGAAAGAAAGGATGTGAAATTGACAAAGATTCATACTGATTTGAATCTTGCTGATATTTTCACTAAACCTTTGTGTGAATCAAGATTTACAATCTTGAGAGGTAATTTGGGAATGTTAGAATTGTAAGAAGACTCTGTGAAAATCACTAAATTGCAAAGACAAACCTAGAAAATTGAAAATCAGTAAAAAGGAAAATTACAATTGCAAAGTCATTCAACTGTAGAGTCGAACTCTACAGTTGTAGACTTAGTTCTGAACTGTAAACTCCTTACCAACTATATATTTCCAAATTCTAAGGATGTCAACTGCAAACTCAGGGAATTTACAGTACTGTGTACAATTCTGCAAATTAAATGAGACACTACAAATTCAGAAACTTTTGTACTAAGTTGCAGAAATTTTAGTTTTATTCATACATTTTAATTGATAAAATGTGTGAGTACGTGTAACATTTAAATAGAGTTAAATTCTATGTGAGTTGGATTTTGGACAAATTTAATTATAAATTTTGGTCCAGAATTCAAAAACTCATAAATTTTAGGTCAAAGACCATTTTACCCCTGTTAATTAATGTGTGTTAAAGGAAAGGTATTTAAAGGATCCCTCACCCTTTTGTATCTCACTTTACACATTCGAACCCTTCACCTGAAACCTTAAACACTTCCTATCCCCCACTCAAAAGAAACCAAGAATCATGGCAATGAAAGTCATTTTCGGAGCTTTATTCAATTTGGATGAAATATTGAAGAAGCATCCTACTGATGCTATAGAAGAGGTTATTAAACATATAGTGAATCAAGGGATTCATTATTGTTTAACCCACGTCCCTGGAGCTTATGATGATAAGATCGTACATGAATTTTCTTAAAATGCTGAAGCCAATGTAGAGAGGAAGACTTTGTCAGTCAAGCTGCAAGATAGGAATATGAAGATTACGGCTAGAGATATTTGCAGAGCTCTACACTTAAGGCATGGAGGTGACGCACATGATAATCTAAACTTTGCCGATGAAGATGAGAAGTACTGGAAAAGATTCACTGCAAATAAGCCATTTCCAAAGAACTGGAAGAGGACATTCAAGAAGACCGACTTATCAGTTGAGTATGTCTATCTTTACGAAGCTATTGATAAATGCTTATTATGTAGAACTGGTGCTCATGATACTGGTACTATCTTAATATGGGATTTAATGATTGCTTTTGTTAAAGAAATTAAGATAGATATTGGAGAACTTTTGTTGAGAAATATAGGAAATGATGTTGTTAAAGCTGGTAAGAACAAAGGTTTTGGTTTGTTCTTAAACTATATTTTGAAGGAAGTTGATTTTTCTCTGTTTAATGGGCATGATGGTCAGCCCATTATAACCCATAGAATCATTGGGAAGGCCAATTTCAAGAGAGGAGCTGCGGATGCTCCTATGGCCCCTGAATCTAAGAGGAGAAAGAAGAAATCTGAAAGAAAGGTTCTCACTATTATCAGATCACCAAAAGAACCTGAGAAAAAGAAGAAGAAGAGTGTCAGGAGAAAACTCTTAGTAGATGAACCTATTGATTCTGAGGATGAGATTTATAGAGAAAAGGGACAAAAGAAGTATCACTCTAAGAAGATCACTGAAGTAGAAACTGACAAGTCTACAACTGTAGACTTGCCAACTGTACAGTCTGAGGTACAAGCTACTGAGGAACAGATTGAAGTTGCTGATGTTCCTGAACCTGAAACTGAACAACTCCCTGTTGTTCCAGTTGAGATGATTGATGGATTTGAAGAAGAAAGGCAGAAGTTTGAGGACTGGAAGTTAATCAAAGAAGAACTTGACAAATTGACAGTTGAGGAAAGGAATTTGTTCCAATGCGTAGTTGAATGGACAAACTGCAGTGATGTCAATGAACTTATGAAGCCTAATTTCTTTGATTATTTGATTGCTAAGAAAAGAAGTAAGGATAGAGGTAAAGGAAAGCAGATTATTGTTGAAGAGTCTGCAAAGAAGAAAATCACTAAGTCAGTAGCTGAAGCTTTGAAGGTTGCTATTATTACTGAGAATGATCCTGGAGCTAAATTTCCAGAAACTGAATATGATGTTGTAAGCACATAAAGTGATGAAGAATTGCCATAGAGAATTGGTGAAGGAAGTCACCAAATAGTTGAAGCTGAAGGCTTAACTATTCTTGCAAAAGAAGTTATCTTGATGGAATCTGCAGGAGCTAGTGCTGCAAACCCAGTGAATGTTGATGAAACAAATCCTACTGAGGATGAATCTGAGAAAGAAAAAGAAGCAAGAAAAGATGACTCCCCTTGCAAAGAGCCTAAGGAAAAACCTGATGATGATGAAGATGGCAATGATGATGCACTAATGGGTGGTGCACAGGCCTTAGCTCAAGCTGAAACTTAAAATAAGATTGTGGAAACTGAAGCTCAAACTGCTGATACTGTTCAAATTAATGATCAAGTTGTTGATGATACCGCTAAGGATATTGATGAAAGTGCAAAAGACTTGTCAAGCCCCATCACAAGCATTTTTCATCAATCTCCACCTGAAATGTTCACTTTGGAGGAAATTTACAGGCATGGAACTCCCCCACTGCAGAGTTATTCAGCTCTTGAGAGAGAAAATATTGTAAACATGGATGATTATATAGTTGAATTCTCTACTGAAGTAGTGGTAACTCCTAGCAAAAGGAAGGCTTCCACTGAGGATTCTACAGCTGTAGAATTGGCACCTTCCAAAGCTCAGAAAGTTACTAAAGGGAAAGAGTTGGTGATAAGAGAAGGTGATTCTGAGGAAGAGGACAGTGATACAAATCCTCAGTTGACACACAAGGAAGTTGTCTCACAACTGAAAAATTTGGAGGAATCATTTAAGAGCATTGAAGCTGAAATTCTGAAGCAAGTAAAGCAAGTACCTGATGCTATTATATCTCGAAATATAAGAAGAGGTATGGAAGACCTTGTAAAGAATTTCGAGGAGAGAAGCTCAGAAGAAAAGAAAGTCCTTGAGAAAAATTTCAAAGCTGTTGTGGACAGCTTACTAGCTCAAAATGAAGAAATCAGAAAAGAAAGTAGCCAGAAGACAAGAGAAATTATCACTCTACAAACAGATATCAAGCTTATGAAGAATGACTCTTTCAATCTGAAAGTAGAAGTGAAAGGTATGAGTAAAGAGATGACAAAGATGATATCCGGGTATGAGACCCTGAAAACTGATCTTATGAGCAAGCTTAACACCATTTTGTCACATATTGATGTTGGCAAAAAGGGGGAAAGCAAAATAGAGAAAGAGATTGAAGAAAGAGAAAAGGTCACTGATAATATCGTTGAGAATGTAAAGGATATTGGAGAGTCATGGGCAAAATAACTTGAAGCTGCAAAGTCCAAAAATTTATCCATGAGATTGGGAGAACAACCTGAAGAAAGAACTCAATCAGAGCAGATGAAGGGAAGCTCTAGAGAAGGCAAGATCATACAGCTCCCTAAGTTTACAGCTCAAAAACCTATAGTTCACACTCAAAAACCTCTTGGTTATTGGGAACAAACTGTGAAAGAATCAAGAGAAAGAAGGAAAGAGAAGGAAGAAAAAGAGAAAGAAGAGAAAGAAAAGCAAAGAGAGAAAATTTTTTATGATTCTACAGCAGTTATGACTGCTCAACCTCTAGATGTTCAACCTTGAGCATGGTACCTATTGAAGATTCTAAGGAAAGGGTTAAACAGATGAAAGCTGAATTTGACAACTTATGGAAGGAATTCTTGAGTATATGCAACAGGCATACTGTGATTAAGAGAATTAAGTTCAAGAAAGACAGATTCCAAAAGTTCAAAGACTTGAAGGCTGATGGATCATTATATAAGGGAGATAATGCTCGGCTTATTGGTGGAAAGATTAAGAGAAATCCATTACCTAAGAGGATATTCAAGTCTAAGAAAGAAGAAGAAGAAGTTGAAGCCTATGAATTACAGATGCTGATGAAATACTTTGAAGAAGATGAGAAAAACATGAAATTAGTGGAGCAAGGGATTTTGAAGCCACAAGATGAGACTGATGATGAAACTGATGAAGAGGATGATGCTGATCCCAAGCACAGAAGAAGATGAAGATCATGTTCTAGATTAGACACTAAAACTCTCTAATTTTTAGTCTAATTAGTTATTGTAAGTTGTATCTTGAACCCTTTTAATTTATGCAGCTCTGTGCTTTGTTTTGTTTTTTGGTTGTCTTGTGTTGTGCCCTGCTTTATTCTGTTTCTTGTTGTTTTTAAGACAATGTCTTATTGTCTTTGTTGCTTGTTTTGTTGTTTGTTTTGCCAACATCAAAATAGGGGGAAATTGTTAAGTACCTTGTTTTAGATTTTGATGTGTGCAAAACAATGTGTTTATTTTGAAGATTCTATCTAATACTTGTTTTAAGGAAATTGGATTTTGAAATTTATAGTTGTAAGTGAAGTCTGCTGCTGTATATTTGATCAGTCTATAGCCAGACATGACCCTACAGCTGTAAGGTTTCTCTACAGCCAATTTTTCTCTTTTGACAGGACTCTACAGCTACAAGATTGAAGACTCTACAACTGCAAAGAACCGTTTGAAGATGAAATACAAGTCAGAAATTATTTTGAAGATAATGAAAACCCTTAAGCACTATTAGTGTAGCTCTCAAGCACTCACTAAACTGTACTTAAGTGGAGGTTATTTCTTTGATTATGGAGGATAATGAAGATTAGTTTCAAGGAGGCCAGAATTCTGAAGAAAAGGACATAGTACAATTGGTACTATCTTATGTGATGGTTGAGGACCACCTCACACATGCTAATAGAGAGAGAGAGGAGCCTTATCTGAATTTCAAATTTGAAATTTCCAATGGATAAGTCACACCACTCAATCTATAAATAGAAGAAGTCCTCAGAGGAAGCAACAACAACAACCCTGAGCATACAAGCATTCTGCCTAAGCAAGTCTACAGCCAACAAATTCTGAGAAAGAGCTTTGTTCTGTTTTTATTCTTTGTGATTCATAGGATAGTTGGTTAGGATTTTCTTAGAAAGAATCACACCTTTTGTTGTTGTTCCCTCACCTATTTTTTTTATATTTCTACTTTGTGTAGATATCTCTTTGTGAGGTTTTGTAAAACTCTTTGTGAGTTAATATTCTGAGTGAATAGGGTAGTTTAATCTCTTTTTAGAATAGGAATTTGAGTGAACCTAGTTCTAAGGGGGAACTACTTGTATTGATCTTTGTGATCACATCTTAGTGAATTTGTCACCTGAGTGGTGTAACAGTGAATGTAGGTGGTCTCTTTATAGACACTGAACCACTATTAATTTGGTCTATTTATCTTTCTGTCATTTAAATTCTTGTACTGCATATTTAATTTATTTGTTACATTCATCATTCTTTTAAAACCTCTGTGGATAAAACTTTGTGTTTTTCACAAAGAAAAACTAACTCTACAGCTGTAGACTTTCATAAGTCACTCAACTGTTAAGTTTGGTTTATATTGATTTTCATTAACACTCACTTTATTCCGCTGCACATTAGAAGTATTCTCAATACACTTTCAATTGTGAGAATCTCTCTGATATTTTTGTCTACAAGTGATTTGTTATTTTGCAAGTTTTTGAACTCTGCAGCTGCAGACTTATTAAGTTTACAGCTATAACCTTTGTGGTCCAGTTTCTAAAACTCTTGTAGACTTATCTTTTTGAACTTAAAGAGGTTACTGTGAGGTTCTAGAATCCCACTTTTGAAAAGTTTGAAAAATCTTATTTGGACTCAAGGTCTATTTACCCCCCTCTAGACCTTGACCACTTTAAGGGACCAACAATTAATATAAATAAATCCAAAAAATTTCAATATAAAATATGAAAATTAATCACATAAATTTCAAGCAATTAATACACTAACAATCTACTTATTTCTTACTCCATCTCTAATAATTGGGTATTTATATTTTCAATTTGTCATTGTTGTTCCTCACTAGTTTATTGTAATTATTTTACATTCCGGTATTATGTTTAAAGATAACCCACTAGTTTACCAAAGAGTTTCTCTACTCCACCTCTAGAGAGATTCTTTCAGTTGGGTTCAATCACAATTCTTTGACTGTGATATAATATAAAAAAAAGTTTATCTCATTTTAAAAGGTGGAACATGATAGGAGATGATAAATCAATTTCATATATAGAATAGGCAATGTAAAAAGTAAGTTTTAAGAGAAAAATGTAGATACAACAATAAAAATGTGACATCACTTGATTTTTTTTTGCTACAAAAAAAAAAAAAACATCTCATACAAATTTAACATAAATTAATGAAGAACAAAATAATAATTTGGTTATTCTCTTAAGAATATAGCAACAATTGTCTCCATCAAGTAACAATGTGCTTAAGAAAGAAAAAATCGGATTATGATGTGGGAAAAAATAGAAAAAATACTCAAGAAAAAGTTCTTGCCGGATAATTATCGACAAGACAATTTTTTTAAGTTTCACAACTTCAAGTAAAGAGATCAAACCTATAATTGTAATTGACACATTTTCTAATTGACCCATAATTGTAACTTATTTTTAATAAATTTTATGGTTGAATATTTTACACAAATTCGCACTAATATATCAAATATAGGTAAATTTTAATTAAATTCTTACTATAAACTATGAAATATTGGGACTTAAAATATACTCTTGACTAAAATATCAATCTCAAATAATTCTATTGTCTGCGACATGTAATTAATTATAAATGCAGATAAAAACGCTTGTAAATAAGCACACCGATCACACCTTGAAAGGATGAAACACCAACCCTGAAGTACTGTTATTGTAACCATTCTCATTTCTTTCATATATACTCCATATCTGACAATGTTTACTAACTGCGTGTGTGGTTTTACATTTTGCGTTCCACAAAAGTAACTATATCAATTCTCTTCTATCTCTTATTTTTTATCTTAGTTAATTTCTGCAGATCTCTAACATATAATTATATATGTAGATTGAAACGCTTGTAAGAAACATATCGATCACTTAGGAAAAATATATATCAAGTTGAGGATGGAAGAACTTACAACATCAATCTCACCTTCCCCTTCTTGGTGATGTCTTTTCTCAATCCCCAATCATATATATTTTTATTCTGACTTTTATTGTAACTTAATTTTTCATGTTCTTGAGTTCGCCTCTTTTATTCTTGTTTGTGGCGTTTGTTGTGTCGTTTGAACAATAATAATTGGGGATCTATGTTTTCTATTTATTTTTGTTGTTTCTACTAGTTTAATTTTGATTTTTCGTCAGATATTCTAACTAAAATATAAATAAAAAATTGGTAAAATCTAACTAAATTTTGACTATAAAGGACAAAAAATTAAAATTTTTAAAAAAAATAATGGAATAAAATCAAAATTTAAAATTCAACAGTACCAAAACAGATAAAGTATGAAAATCCTATTTTCCTTTTTTTTTTTACCAAAAATAAAAGTGGCAAAAAGAGTAATGATTGTTAATTTACAGAAGACTTCGATAATATTAATATTCTTTTGAAACGATTGTTTAACAAATTAATCACAGTTAATTAAAATAAGATACAAATTTATATAGAAATTTCTTCCGTAGAAATATTCATATTTAAAAACTCGCAGGTCTAAATCAGGTCTGATTGGATTTGGACATTTTTTTTTAAAAATTTGTGCAACTTGTAATTTCAGGTTTTTTCACTTCCAGGTGTGTTACAATTTGGGCAAAATACATGTTACTTTAAGACAAAATGTGTATTACAATCAAACTAAATGTTATTTTTTATACATATTCATTTGTTATTGTAGAAATAAATATTTTTCATACAATGTAACACATGTGTGAGTTACATTGTATGTGTAACACATATTTGTTCTTAACAAAAATACATTTAATCCTACAGTTAAATATGTTTGCTCATATAGTACTACAAACTAAGGAGAATGTGTTACAATTAAAGTAAATGTGTGTTACAATTAGAGTAAACATGTGTTACTGCAAATGTGTGTTACTGCAAGAACAAATCTGTATTACTATATATAAAAACAGGTATTTGTCCTTAGAAAAATATATATTGTATATTATATAACATATGTAAGGTATTAAAGGATATATTATTACATTAACAACATATTATCAACATAAATCAACAAAAAGAGAATAAAAAATAAATTAAGTAATACATATTTATTCTTGCAAAATACATATTTTTCTTATAGTTATTTGAAAAGTAAAAAAATTTAATTTTTTAAGAATTAGTAACACATATTTTGCTTAATATAACACGCGTTTATCTATATTATAATATAAATTGGGAGCGAAAACTTGGAATTTGCAATTTACGTGAATTATGATAAAATTGTCCAGATTTGATCAGACCTGATTTAGGTCGACTTGCAAATTTTTCAAAAAAAAATATTTTTTATGGTAGAAATTTGTACACAAGTATTGTTTTTTAAAATAATAATAATAATAATAATAATAAAAAAATGAATAATTGTATAGATGTAGTAATAATGTCGCATACAGCTGCAATGGGAAATAAAATAATATGGTAGGTCTCTCCTATAAATAATACTCTCGCATGGGAACTTAATAAAATAATATGGTAGATTAGAGCGAACATAATTTTTTAGGGAAAGCATCAACTTGGCCACGTCGGCTGAACAATTTATTTATTAAAATATGCAGATATTAAAACTATTTCGATCAATCTAATTTCTTTCTTATAATTTATGTAATGTCTAATTTTAGTCACAAAAAAATTTGACCCCATAATTTATTCTATTTTTTTATTTTAATTCCATTTTTGGTGGATAATAGAAATCGGCATCCTTTTTAGTTATGTAAGTGTTGCTTAGGTGGAATTGAGAATTACCATCTGTAACACGTAAGAAATTGTAAAAAAAAATTGTTTTGTAATTCAATATAAATTGAACAAAAAATTAAATAAAAGGACGCCACTCAATTTCTTTCTTTTTTACTAGATTTAAATAACGTAAAAGTAATTTTCGACTGCAGAACGCCCACGCCACCATACCTAGTCACTGATTCGCCAAGCCGCGCTGTTGCGGTCTACAACAATCGCCGAAAATCACAATTCGAAGTCCCATTAACAACTGTTGTTTTTGTCACTCGGAAAGACGCCAACCACCACAAATCCACCGCAACTGCTACTCCAACCGACCGCACAACCTCTGTTGCCAAATCGTCAGAAACAACCTCTGTGTGCTCGTCTCCGGCGAGTGTTTGATTCGGAAATTTGTTTTTCACACAATTCACTTAGCCTACGTACAAGTGTATATGATCTTTGTAGTGGTAAGTTTGACCAAGTAATAAAAATATTGAAGCCTAGGGAGATGTTATAGTGCAAGAAGATAATAAGAATTGGAATGCTACTAAACCTACTTAAGTGATAAATTCTAAGCAACTAAATGAAACTATATGATTAGTGTGATTATTTGCTTGAAATTTGTGTGATTTAATTGCGTATTTTATATGATTTCATGCATTTAGTTACATTAATTGGAATAATTGAGTTTAATTATGAAATTATCACATGTGTTACAATTTTTTATTGAAATTTGAAATAAACTCATAAATTAATTGTTTGAATCATTAATTGAAAGATTATAACCCATTATAATTAATCATATATTTTGCCCCATTTGAGTAATTTATTCGGCCCATTTGTTTAATGAAATGTTGTAGGTCATTGTTGAGTTGACTGAGAATATTGCAAAAGAAGACGTGGCCAACTTCTTCTCAACCATTACTGCTCATTGCCTTGAGGTGCACAGCTGCCGGAGAAGACGTTCCAAGCCCTCGCCACAGTCAGCTCCGGAAAGCTGAAACCAGTACTGCACCAATTAGCCACGAAGAAGAATGCTCTCGCCACTGCTGTTAATTCATATGTGTAAATTATTTGTTGCAACGAGAGTTGAATATACATGTTATTTCATATGGGTGTGAGTTCGATTTTGTGATTTGAGTTAATATTGGGTTATCGCAACGAGAGTTGGGTAATTTTCATTAGAAAATTCATTAATCTACATTAATTGCCTGAATTAAGCATTAGGTAATTAGTGAGGTGACAAAAGGCGGGGTACCTTACTATACAAGTGAAAAAACACGCTAGGATTTTTCTTAGACTCATGTGATTACCCGGGTGGGAAACGGTAAACTATTCCTAAAACATTCTACATGCTTAATTGACGCGTTAATCCTAGGCATATCCAATACGGTTTGAATGTGTATATTTTTATGATTGCTCCTATCTTGACCGCCAAAAGGGATAAATGAACTAATTAAACCGTTAATTGATTACCCGTAATGAAGAATACCCGGACACACTTTTCTCGTATTTGTTATCTTTGTTAATTTATTTAGTGTGTGCTATATTTGGTCGTCTCTTTTAGTGATTTCTTGAGTTTTTTTTAAATTGCTTTCTGTTAAGTACCCTTGTTTGAATAGATTTTGATGTATCGAAAACGTGTATTTTATTGAATTGAAACTAAATTTTTATTTCAAGATAAATGGCTATGGAAGTTATAGTTGTAAAAGGGAAGTCTGCAGCTGTATAATTGATAAACCTACAACCAGGCATGACCTTGCAGCGGTAATATTATTCCTACAGCTAGTTTCTATTTTTCAGGTTGCAGTTGTAATGTTCAAGATCTTACAGCCGAAATGACCGTTTGAAAAATGATGTACAAGGTTTAATGATTAATGAAGATTATCAAGACCCTTAAACCTCAAATTAGTGAAGCACTTATACACTCACTAGAGAGTACTTAATGAGGTACTTATCACAAAGAATCTGGAGCATTAATAAAGATTAATTCAAGTCAACCAGAATTCTGTGAATAAAGAAAAATAGTACAACTAGTACTATTCAGAGTGAATATGGAGGACCACTTCACACATGCAAAGGCTATAGAGAGAAAGGGGAGTCTTATCCAGAATTCAAATCTGAATTTTCAAACGGATAAGACACACCTCTTCATCTATAAGTAGAGGAAGATTTTAGAGAAAACAACAACAACAACAACCAGAACATTGAAGCATTCAACCTGAGCAAGTTTACAGCCAACAAATCTGAGAGAGCTTTATTGTTTTATTTCTTTGTGATTCATAAAATAGTTGGTTAGGATTTTCTTAGCAAGAATCACATTTGTTGTTGTTCCTCACACACTTTAAAATTTCTACTTAGTGTAGATACACTACTACAAGAAAAAATGGATACGACAACAGTGAAAACCCGTTGTCATTCTATAAAAAATATCGTTGTAGAAGCTCTTGTTGTAGTAAGTATCAAGTTTAGACAACGGTTAATGGACCGTTGTCTTTCCATTGTTACTACAACGGTTATTAATTGTTGTCTATACATATAAAATATGTTGTTGTAGCATGTGCATATCCTTATTTGTGACTATAGACAACGATTGTGAGCCGTTGTCATTTCTTTGTTACTACAACGGTTATTAACTGTTGTCTATACATATGAAATATGTTGTTGTAGCACGTTCATATCCTTATTTGTGACTATAGATATTGATTGTGAGCCGTTGTCTTTGTGAAATAGAAAATAATAATTTCGTGGGTCAGACCCGCGGGCTGAACCGATCCGGGTCCGACACTAACGAATATCAGCCTCCCTTTGCGTGAGAAGGGGTTTGAACCCGTGACCTCTCGTATATGTGAATGAGTGTCTTGCCATTTGGGCAAGTGGTATTTCTTGTTCAATATTTCATTATAAATATATATATATATATATATATATATATATATACGATATATACTTTTTATTTTAACTAAGTGTTATATATTTATTATATTATTATTTTATTATGTAATTATACTAATCTAAAATTATATATTTTAATTATGTAATACTTGTATATTTAGTTTTAATAAAATTATCATATATATGTCATTATATATTTCTAAATATTAATACAAATCATTATAAACATTAATTCCAATAGTTCTATTAATTCAAAAGATTTATTCAAATTATCATTTTAATTTAAAA
>JAPKLY010000638.1:0-83599 GCA_026898435.1 Prunella vulgaris | reverse complement strand
ATGAAAATATTTTTTTTTGAAAATAATAAGAAAATGTAATTGAATTGTGTTAAATTTCTTTTTTTGTTATTCTATTTCTAAATTATAAAAGTGTCATTTCAAAATAATATAAAGTGCTAGTTTTAATTTGTTAAAAGTGTTAATTATAAAAATCGTCAAGTAATATATATTACTACAACGGTCATACATCATATATTACTGTACATAGTTTTATACACCACCATTTGATGAAAATATAAAATATTTTACAACGCCGCTTTTATAGTGATATACAACGGTTGCATACTCGTTGTCTTTCAGTAATTTATTCATAAAAAACATTGATATACAATATATATAGAACGTTTCAAAAGCTCTCGTAATAACATACTTTTTTACAACGCCGTATTTTGCGAATAGACAACGGTTTGATTACCGTTGTCTTTCAGTAATTTTTCTTGAAAACAAAGATATACAACACGAATATACAACGGTTCAAAAACCGTTGTAGTAACATACTCTTTAACATCGCCGCCTTTGTAGTATAGACAACGGTTTGATAACCGTTGTCTTTCAATAATTTTTCTTAATTAAAAACCCAAATATACAACATAAATATACAACGGGTCAAAAACCGTTGTAGTAAAGTACCTTTTTACAACACCGCTTTTTGAGATTAGACAACGGTTCACCAAAACTGTTGTTTGACATCATATTCCATCAATAAAAGTCAACGGTTATACTTTACGCAACATATTTTTAACTTTAGACAACAGTTTTTAGCAAAACCGTTGTGTTTCCGGTGTTGTAAAACATCATTTTTCTTGTAGTGATATCTCTTTGTGAGGTTTTTAACTCTTTGTGAGTTTATATTCTGAGTGAATAGGTTAGAGTATTCTCTTACTTAGAATATAAAACTGAGTGAATCTAGTTCTGAGGGAGAAGTACTTGTATTGATCTTTGTGATAATTTCTTAGTGAATTTGACACTTGAGTGGTGTAACAGTGGATGTAGGAGGTCTTATTCATAGACTCTAAACCACTATAAATCTTGTTCTTTTCCTGGTTTGTTTATTTTTGTTATTTATTTAATTTCTTCATTGCATATTTACTTTATTGTTACATTCATCATTCATTTTAACTTAGTGCATAAAACTTTGTATTTTTCACAAAGGAACTGAACTCTACAGCTGTAGACTTTATAAGTCACTCAGCTGTTAAGTTTGATAAGTTCATATTGTTTTTCATTAACACTTACACACTTATTTCCGCTGCACTTTAGAAGTATCTCAATACACTTTTAAGTATGAGAACCCGTCTGATCTTGTCTACTAGCTGATTGTTTTTATTTGCATGTTTTTATAACCCTGCAGCTGTAAACTTCAATAATCTATAACTGTAACCTTTGTGGTCCAAAAACTCTTGTAGACTTATAGTTTTTTAAACTAATAGAAGGCAACTGTAAGGTTCTAGAATCCCTTTTTTTTAAAAAAGTTTAAAAACTAGTTTTGTTTTTCAAGGTCTATTCACCCCCCTCTAGACCTTGACCACTTAAGGGACCAACAAGTGGTATCAGAGCAGTTGGCTTGCCACTACTTTGATCAGTATGCTTTTACTTTGTATAACTAAACTGAATCTTTGAGCTTTATCTGAAATAAATCTTTTATCAATGTGCTTTAAATAATATGAATGTTATTTATTTATTGCAATCCGTTCAAATATAATAGTACAAGTTACACTATAGATAAATGTGGTGATCCCGGATAACTCACAGCAAGATCACATTATCAGTGTCTTGTAACAAGTACTAAATTCACAACCTAGATGGGATTTGAACACCCCATTGGTAAATGGTTGATGTGTAGATCCTAGATTGGCTTATCTTGACCAAGGGATTACACTAATGCATGATGATGCATTGAAGAGGACCTAAAGAGAGGTAATACTTCCGTACTGATATATGGGATGAAGAATTAGACCTCAGTGGTCGTTTATTTTTAAGCCTCTGTCCCTTAAATAGAACTGTGTGTAATCCGTGAGTGGCGCTTTGATTTGTTATGGATAGAGAGTCAATGAGGCTAAATACTTTGCATCTTGGGCGACACCATTGATAACATTACGGTTGCTAAGATTTAATATAGAGGAACGTGTGCTTGGAGAGTCTTGCATGATTAGTCCCCTTGGTGGGCTCTAAACGTTCGTCATACTAAATCTTGCAATTGGAATTTGTTTCCGGTATGATGATAAAGAAGAGTTGTCCTTACTCCAAGGATTAGATGTTAAATTAATTAAAGTGTTTAGTGGCTTGATTAATTAACGGACAAGAGAATCTTAAACACGGGAAATAATGATCGGGAGCCATATGATTGTAATATGGGTTAAGATGGATAGTGCAACATTAATCCTATAGTGGAGTGAGATTAATGTTAATGGGTTGAATGACATTGGGCTCAATGTTAGAATTCAAGGCCCATTAAGAGGTCCAATCTTAATTCTCCTAAAGGCCCCTCAAGTAGCCCAATTAAACTCCAACAATGAACAAGGTGATTAAAATAAATGAAATATTTTGGGTCCATTTGTTTTGGAATTTTCGAATATAATTGTATTTTAAATTAATGAGAGATTTTTTGGAAAATAAATATGTATATTGAATACAAGAATATAAAATAAAATCAAGATCTCATTAAATTAAACATAAAGTATGTATTTTTCAAAAATATGTTGATTAATAATATCAAGAATAGAATATTTGATATTCAAGATAATCAAGGTTAGAATATTTGATATTCAAGATTATCAAGATTTAAAATATTTGATATTCAAGATATTCAAGATCTTGTATTCTCATTATAAATATGAGATGATACAAGACATCAAATACATTGAATATTCATCTATAATTTTTGAAAATTATAGGTGCTTGGGCAACAAAATTATTTTCTTCCTTGTGTTTTAATTATTTGTGTGGCCTCCCACCGGGTGTACGTATAAGGACAAGGGAATACTTGAGAAGGCTTTCAGGTTAATCAATTTGATTGTTGATAAAAGCTAAGGGTCTCAAGAAGGACGCCTTTTGATCTCAACCAATTTGTGAAAGGGATAGGTCTCAAGAAGGAAGTCTTTTATCTCAAAAACTGTCTTTTCATCAAGACGTATAATTCACTTAAATCCCTTAGTTCCGCATGTGTAGGGTTTTATGTGATTTTATATATTCATATGTTTTGCGTGAAACCTTGTTGTTGGGTATACAATTATTTGATTTAATTAGGTTTAAATCATGATATTAATTGTTGGCTTAAATTTGTGTTTAGCGTATAACCCAAATAGATCCGCGTAGTTGCTCAACATTCTTAGGCGTATGCCACTGCAACATACTAGATATATTTTCAGGATCTGTAGCCACTCCATTTTGAGAAATGATGTGCCCTAAGTATTCAATCTGCTCCTTCCCAAATTGACATTTGCTCCTCTTAGCATATAGTTTGTACTTCCTCAAAAGATGAAGAACATATTCTAAATGTTGTAGGTGTTCTTCCCATGTAGTACTATAAACCAAGATGTCATCAAAAAACACCAACACAAACTTCCTTAAGAAATCCCTAAAAAACTAATTCATCAAAGATTGGAAAGTAGCGGGTGCATTGCAAAGTTCAAATGGCATAACAAGGAACTCATAGTGTCCATTATGAGTTTTGAATGCAGTCAAATACCTATGTTGTGGGGTCATAAGTATTGGAAATAACCAGATCTCAAGTCTATCTTTGAGAAAAACTTGGCTCCATTCAATTCATCTAGTAGCTCATCAATAATAGGAATGGGATAGTTATGTTTGATGGTTAGATCATTAAGATACCTGTAATCCATGCACATCCTCCATGTCCCATCCTTCTTTTTCACCAAAATAACCGGAGAAGCGAATGAACTCTTGCTATCCTTAATCACCCCCGAAACCAGCAACTCCCGCACTATCTTTTCAATTTCTTCCTTATGGGTGTGAGATGTTCTATAAGGATATTGTTGCTTTGGGATACTATCTGGTTTTAGTAGAATTTGATGCTCCACACCCCTCTCTGGTGGCAAACCTGCTGGCTCTTCAAAAATATCCTTATAATTTTATAACAACTCCTGTAACCCAGACATTTCGTCTAGATTTGAAAAAATTGGAGTGATTAGATAAATTTCTTCAGTCTCAGAAAGAACTTCAGAATGCATCATATGAAATAGAGTGTCAGCTGTTATCCACTTGCATTCATCAGTAGAAGTCAAAGCTTGTAATCTCACTCTTTGCCCCATCACATCCACAGTAACAGTCATTTTGTTGTAGTCCAACTCAATAGGTGTGCAAGATTTCAACCAATCACCACCTAAGATTCGGTCACATCCTTCATTTTCCAACAATCTTAGTGGATATGAGAAGTTATTACCTTGCATAACCCAGCAGAAAGGATTAACATGCTAGGAACTAATCAACCTCTGTCTATTAGCTATTAGCTGGGGAGAGTTGACATCCCATCCTCCTTGCAGTAGTAGCTTGGATAAAGCTTAAAGTGCTACATGTATCAATCATCACATGTAACTTATATTGACCATACTCACCAATTAATCTCATGGTAGTAATACCACCTTCACCATTGATTGCATTCAAGCTCATTTGAATCTCATCCATAGACAAGGGAGTTTCCTCAATTCTAGCTTCCTCTGGGCTGATATCTTCTGCCAAGATCATATATGATATTTTCTGTTTGCATTTATGACCATAGGCAAAAGGTTCATCACAATTATAACATAATCCCTTTTCTCTCCTGGCTGCCATCTTAGTAGGACTTAATATTTTAAAAGGGGCTTTAGGGTGGGTATTTTGTGGTTTAACTTGGCTCCCAATAGTTTCATCAGTTTTCTTCCACTATGAATAACTGGAGTTGGGATTTACCCCCTTAGACTGAGGCTTAAATCTCTTATACATAGCTGTTATGGTATGTTCTTGTCTCTTTCCTAAAATGATGGCCTGTTGTAGCGTAGTAGGCTCAAACATAGACATAAATGATTGTAGCTCATCATTAAGCCCACGTATAAAATTAGCAACAAAGTATGATTCAGAAAATGCTTCCTCAGTAAATAACAACAAACATGCCTTCAACTCTTCAAATTTGTCAACATAATCCTCATAAGATCCTGTATGTTTTAGTTTATTAAACTCAGCTACCACAGAATGTTCCTTCATTTCCTCAAATCTCACAGAAATAATTTCAGTTTATTGAGCCCAAGTGATATCAACATTCTTTGTACTAAAATTCTGATACCATAGAGAAGCTTTACCATCAAAATGAATAGATGCTAAAGTTACGTTTTGAGCATCTGTCAAATCAGGTATAAGTTGAAAGTAGCCATTGCATTTAAGGATCCATGATCTAGGTTTAGATTCTTCAAACCTAGGGAAATCCAACTTAGGAACTGGGCTGCGAAAATTATTTCCATCTGTTACTGGTTTTCCCTTCAAGGTGTCTTGGACTTGAGTGATGGGCGTTGCACTAGAAGAGCCTATATTAGGGCTGCCCAGAAGTGAATATCTATCTGACTGCCCTTTTCCCTTGTCACCATTCAAAATCTGCAACTGGAGAGTCGCAAGTGTGTTAGTAACATGCTCCAACTTGCCCACAAAACCTCCCAGAGGATTATCCATTTTAGATGAAAGTTCTAGAACAGTTTCTTTGATCTTTGCTTCTGTTGCTTCCCATTTCATAGCTTCAGTTTACAGCATTTGTTCTAATTTCTTTTATGATTCTTGCAGGTCCTTGAAACGTGTACCCTCCTCCATGGCCAAGGAAAGATGGCTCTGATTACTAATTGTAATATCTAGTTGATAATTTGAAAATAGTTCATATATTTTTTTGTAATTTTTCCTGGGTTTATAATGAATACGTATGAAGAAGAAGAAAGTTGGGAAGAGATGAGAGAGAAATTGAGAGAGAGATGATTTGGGAATATTTTCTTCTACCTCTTTTCTGGCATCATCACCATTGTAACAACCAAGTGGGGACCTCATGTCCACAACATAATTTAAGGAAATTAAGGTACTCAAATTTAAAAGAAAACTATTAAGGTCCTAAAATGCAAATATAAAAGATAGTTGTTGTTGGGCTCAAGTATGGCCCAGATTAAACTCCTCTGGATCCTTCGCTACTCAGATTCACACAACACATTCAATTTTCCAGCCTTAGATGATTCTTGGGATTCTCAATCTCACTTTCCGACAACACTTCCACTTCAACCCTTTTAGCATCCAAACACATTTTCTCTTATGCATTCCTACCTTCCATTCCACTATCAAAACTTCCTTTCTTCTCTACTACAGACTCATCGGAAATCGTCTTCCCCACTCTGATTTTCTTCTCCGTTGAAGTACTCATGACAGTTGTATATCAAAAATTAATCAAGGGATAAACGAAAATCTTACAAATGATTTGCGTGAATCCTCTACTACAGTGTCTACGTGATCCTCGTTCACAAAACCGCAACAATTGCAGCAAACAACTTCACCAAAGTTAGCTAGGAAACTTTCTACGGAAGTTACTTTTAGGTTTTTAGGAGAACTAGGGTTTTACTGTGATTCTTCGTATACTAAAATAAGTCTAATAACTTATTTATATATATACAGTAATACAATAATTAATGGGCTATTAAGCCCATTATTATCATAACCTATTTAATTTATGGCTCAACCATAATTAATAATAATATTAAATAGATTATTTACAAAATATATTATAATATATCTAATATATTAATATAATATATTATCTAATTTAATTAAATCATATTTAATTGAATATTAATTATTATATCCAATAGAATTATCACTCCTTTGATTAAATATTTACGATCAAATCGAATCATTTAATCAAACCATTTTAATTCGTAAACGAGGATCACATTTTGTGTGACCCATAGGCACTCATATGTCAAGGGATTAGTCAAACTAATGGTCTTAGTTAAACCCTAGATAATAAACCAAACATTCTCGACATATGAGGTATGTTGCGAGGATACTGCTACAACCTGTAATGTGAAGTTCAAAATGATACAGTCCTTTCATTTACGAATACTCTGATTAAGTCTAGAATATGATAATGTGTCTATTCTATTAACTTAATCATGTTATCTCATTTTACTAATTAATCATGTTGTCATATTTGAACACTATTTCAAATATGACGTGCATTGGCCAATGACTAATGATCCAATTAGTTATGAGAAGTTGAGTATTCTCTCTAAATTTATTTTGAGGAATGAATCCTTTCTTGGCTCAACTGCCACACACATGTACTTTGTGATGTTCTCAACACATACCATATCTACTCCATTAAGAGTGCAAGCGTCGGTCATGGTCAAAAGCTCATCACTCCATACATGTTGTGTGTATTGACCTCAAGTCAGAGGACTATTACATTACTCCACAAACCAATACTTTCGTAGACACGTAAATAGAATACATCAAACGATTTCTTGGTTGGATATGCTAATACTATACAAAGTATCTGTGCATCCATCATGAAGCAATCAAGTCATTTGATTTCGTCAGAAGTGCGGAAGATCCTTGTGTTTATCGAAAATGCAATGCTAATGATATTGTTTTCATTATTATATATGTGGATGACATATTAATTTTGGGAAACAACATTCCATTAATGCAATCCGTGAAAGATTGGTTGTCCAAATCCTTCATGATGAAGGACTTGGGTGAACCTTGCTACATCCTTGGAATAAGGATCTATAGAGATAGATCTAAAAGGATGTTAGGGCTGTCACAATCCACCTACATAAGGTATTGAGGCGTTTCTCTATGGAGAACTCTAGGAGAGGTTTTCTGCCTGTAAATCATGGGATCAAGCTTTCAAAGAAGGATTGTCCTTCTAACGAGGCTGAGATCGAGCATATAAAAAATATCCCATACACCTCGGCTATTGGGTCGATCATGTACGCCATGACTTACACTACACCTGATGTGGCTTACGCTGTCAGTATAACTGGTAGATACCAACAGAATTCAGGTGAACCTCACTGGATTGCTGTGAAGAACATTCTAAAGTATCTTAGACGAACTAAGGAATGTTTCTTAGTCTATGGTGGATAACCAGAGCTAGAAGTGACTGGATTCACTGATGCTAGTTTTTAGTCTTATTGCGATGATTACAAATCGTAATCGGGATATGCATTCATTCTCAATGGTGGAACAGTGACCTGGAATAGTTCCAAGCAAGAAATAACTGCAGATTCAACAACCGAAGCTGAGTACATTGCTGCATCAGAAGCCACAAAATAGGCTGTCTGGATTTTATAGTTCTTGAAAGAACTAGGGGTAGTTCCGAGTGCCAATCGCCCAATAAAACTGTATTGTGATAATACTGGTGCGGTTGCACAGGCAAAGGAACCGAGATCTAATAATGGAAACAAACATGTACTTAGGCGTTATCATTTGATTCGAGAGATCATAGGGAGAGGAGAGATAGAGTTGGAACGTATTCCCATAGAGGATAACCTTGCAGACCTTTTCACTAAGAAACTTAGTGTGCATGTACACGCCAGACACTTTGAGAGTCTTGGTGTTAGGCATATGGGTGATTGGCTTTAGGCAAAGTGGGAGATTGTTGTATTTATGTCCTAGAAGACAATCATTTATTAGGACATCGTACTAGATCGTTATTCAGTATTTATATTATTAACCTTGTTTAATGATATTTGGCATTGCACTATATTGAATACTGTGTTTTGATTGTTTGCATAACTATTCAGAATTGTGTTCCCACGAATTTATGCCGTCATTAAGGATGTGAGATCTAAGATGACCATGACATAATTCTTAAAATAGCTCCAATCAATGATCATCGAGAATGGGATATCGATGATGCGATTGAGATTGGTCTGTGATCTACATCATACTCTTAGAGAGTGTAGTGGTTCTCACAACTACGAGATACTAGGTATCTCATGATGGATGCACAGATACTTTGTATAGTATTAGCATACCCAACCAAGAACCGTTTAATGTATTCTATTTACGTGTCTACGAAAGCATTTGTTTGAGGAGTAATGTAATAGTCCTCTAACTTGAGGTTGATACACACAACATGTAGGGAGTAATGAGCTTTTGACCATGATCGATGCTTGCACTCTGAATGGAGTAGATAAGGCATGTGTTGAGCACATCACGAAGTACATGTGTGTGGTAGTTGAGCCAAAGAAAGGATTCATTCCTCAAAATAGATTTAGAGAGAATACTCAACTTCTCATAACTAATTGGATCGTTAGTCATTGGCCAATGCACGTCATATTAGAAATAGTGTTCGAATATGACAACATGATCAATTAGTAAAATAAGATAACATGATTAAGTTAATAGAATAGACAAATTATCAAATTCTAGACTTAATCAGAGTATTCGTGAATGAAAGGACTGTATCATTTTGAACTTCACATTACATGTTGTTGCAGTATCCTCGCAACGTACCTCATTTGTCGAGAATGTCTGGTTTATTGTCTAGGGTTCAACTAAGACCATTAGTTCGACTAATCGCGTGATATATGAGGTCCTATGGGTCACACAAAATGTGATCCTCGTTTACGAATTAAAATGATTTGATTAAATGATTCGACATCGTAAATATTTAATCAAAGGAGAACTATGATAATTTTATTGGATATAATAATTAATATTTAATTAAATATAATTTAATTAAATCAGATAATATATTATATTAATATATTAGATATATTATAATATATATTGTAAATAATCTATTAAATATTATTATTAATTATGGCTGGCCATAAATTAAATAGGTTATGATAATAATGAGCTTAATAGCCCATTTATTATTGTATTACTGTATATATATAAATAAGTTATTAGACTTATTTTAATATACGAAGAATCACAGTAAAACCCTCGTTCTACTAAAAACCTAAAAGTAACTTCCGTAGAAAGTTTCCTAGCATACTTTGGTGAAGTTGATTGCTGCAATTGTTGGGAATCAAGTCTTGGCAACACAACCATTACTTGCGCCAGCAAATTCAACGTCTTTGTCGCTAAGCATTTGCAAAGATAATTTTACGGAGTAGAATTAACAAGCAATATAAAGATATGATGAAGGATAAAATTGTCTAAAAATGTTTCATAAAATTTAGTCACTTTTTAATATAGTATAGTATAGATATGATATTAATTTATGAGTGAGGTGGATTTATAATTTAATATTTTTGTATAATTTCAAATAATTAAATTTTTAACTTTAAATTGTTGGTCCCGTCAGTCAATAACTAGTCTACTGACGGCTGGACCAATTTCAAGAGAAAATATGAACTTCGATTATTAATTTTGAGAGTGTCAAAAAATGGGATATCAAAGTAGGAAAAAAGTAAACTTTAGATACCAAAAATTATATTTACCAAAAAAAATTGTGGGCATATTGTGTTAAAAATCCTCACTACGAATTTTTTTGTCAGAAATAAAGTTATCGTCACCACAAAGCATGTGATAGTTAAGACAATGAAAATTAATCAAAGAAGAAAATTAGAGTGGTTTCAAGGCATATACGATACTTTGACATTTATCTATGACTAATAACTCATTCAATTGACATATGTTTGTACTTATACCCAACGACAGAGGGAAGTGTGGTACAGAAGGCACTGATCCCCTGAAATTTTGTAAAATTTTAAGGATAATTTTTTAATTTAACATATATATAGAGAATAAAATATTATATTAAATAAAACAATGGCATGTGCTGCGGAGATAGAAATCAAAGGCCCAACATTTTGGCCTTGATTGAAATTAAGAAAAAATAATTGGCAATTTTTTGTGTTTGATTGATTGAAAAAAATTACCACTCCCATCAATCCTATTTATTCCTCAGTTAATAAATGGACAAAATTAAAATAGCAAAACAAGGGAATGCTCACTCTCCATATTACTTTGACCAACCATAAATTCAATTCTATTCATGTTGGTCCCTTAAGTAGTCAATATTTAGGAGGGAGGGTGAATAGACCTTGAGTCAAAATTAAATTTTCAAACTTTTCAAAAGAGGAGATTCTAGAACCTTACAGTAGCCTCTATAAGTTCCAAAACAATAAGTCTACAAGAGGTTTTAAAACAAGATCAAAAAGGTTACAGCTGTGGACTAGAGAAGTCTACAGTTGCAGAGTTTAAAACTTGCAAATAAAAAGACAAGTTGTAGATAAAAAATCAGAGGGATTCTCACACTTAAAAGTTTATTGAGAATACTCTAAGGTGCAGTAGAAAATAAGTGAGTGTTAATGAAAAACCAATTTAAACAAACTTAACAGCTGAGTGACTTAGACAAGTCTACAACTGTAGAGTCAGTTTCTTTGTGAAAAACACAAAGTTTATGCACTTGATTGTAAAAGAATGATGAATGTAACAAGTAAGTAAATATGCTGTACAGAAATATAAATGACAGAAAGTAAAAAGATAATATTTATAGTGGTTCAGTGTCTATGAAAAAGACAACCTACATCCACTATTGCACCTCTCAGGTGCCAAAATTCACTAAGATCACATCACAAAGATCAATACAAGTAGTTCTCCCTTAGAACTAGGTTCACTCAGATTCCTATTCTAACAAGAGATTAACTATCCTATTCACTCAGAGTACAACTCACAAAGAGTGAAAAGCCTCACTAAGAGATATCTACACTAAGTAGAAATAATAAAAACAGGTGAGGGAACAACAACAAAAGGTGTGATTCTTTCTAAGAAAATCCTAACCAACTATCCTATGAATCACACAGAAAATAAAATGTCTCTCTGAAAATTGTTGGCTGTAGATTTGCTTAGGCTGAATGCTTGTATGCGCAGGGTTGTTGTTGTTGCTTCCTCTGAGAACATCTTCTATTTATAGATTGAGTGGTGTGACTTATCCGTTGGGTAATTCAAATTTGAATTCAGGATAAGGCTCCTCTCTCTCTATTGACATGTGTGAAGTGGTCCTCATCCTTCATACAGGATAGTACTGATTGTACTATTGTCATTTTCTTCAGAATTCTGGCTGTCTTCAAACTAATTTCCATTATCCTCCAGAATCATAGAAAAAACCTCCTCTTAAGTACTTTTTAGTGAGTGCATGAAAGTTACACTAATTGTGCTTAAGGGTCTTCATAATCTTCAATTAATCTCTGACTTGTACTCTTCCTTCAAACGATCTTCTCAACTGTAGGGTCTTCAGCCATGCAGCTGTAGAGTCCTGAAAATACAAAATTGGTTGTAGAGAAACATTACAGCTGTAGGATCATGTCTGGCTGTAGAATGATTAAGTATACAGTTGCAGACTTCTCTTACAACTATAACTTTAAAAAACTAATTTCCTTAGAACAAGTGTTAGATTAATTTCACCAATTAAACATATGTTTTGCACACATCAAAATCTACACCAAGGTACTTAACAATTTCCCCCTATATTTGATGTTTGCAAAACACATAGTCAAAACAATAAACAAACAACAAAAGCAATAAGATATTTCTATACAGAACAATAAAATAACAAGAACAGAACAAAATAAACCAACAGAAGGAAAAGCTGAAAAAAATAAAAAAGGGGTTTACAACTTACAAAATAGAATTAGACTAAAAACTAAGAAGTTTTAGTGTCTAATCTATAAACACTGTCTTCATCTGCTTCTGTGCTTTGGATCCTTCTCTTCTTCTTCTTCATCTTCATCAGTAGAGTCTCCAATTGGTTTCAGAATGCCTTGTTCAGTTAGCTTCATGTTCTTTTCGTCTTCCTCTATTTACTTCATCATCATCTGAAACTCATATTTAGCAAAATCTTCTTCCTCCTTCTTGGATTTGAACACTTTCTTGGGAGGTGGAGCTCTCTTCTTCTTTCCACCAAGGAGATGAGCATTGTCTCCTTTGAATAGAGTTCCATCTGCCTTTAGAGCTTTGAATTTTTAAAATCTGTCTTTCTTGTATTTGATCCTCTTGATCACAGTGTGTCTATTACAGATACTCAGAAACTCCTCCCATTGAATATCAAATACAGATTTCATTGCTTTCTCCTTCTCCATCTCTTCATTCTTTTCTTCAAGGGCTATCATGCTTATTGGTTGAATGTTCAAAGGTTGAACATTCACAACGGCTGTAGATTCCTCATAATCTTTCATTTTCTGTTTCTCTCTTTTTTCCCTTTCTCTTTCTTCTTTCACTTTCTTTCTGGCTTGAGACTCTTTCACAGTCTTTTCCCAGTAACCAACAGGTTTTTTAGCGTGGGAGTGATGAGACTTTGCAGTAGATTGCTTCCCGACTGTAGATTTGGGGAGTTGTATAATCTTTCTTACTTGAGAGCTTCCCTTCATCTGTTCTGGCTGTGAACTTTCCTTCAACTGTTCTGGCTGTTCACCCAGTCTCAAGGACAAATACTTTGACTTTGCAGCTTCAATTTCCTTAGCCAAGGATTTTACAATACCTTTAACATTCTCCAAAATACTGTCAGTTACCTTATCACCTTCTTTGATTTATTTTTCAATTCCACTTTCCCCCTTTTTGCCAACATCAATATGTGACAAAATGGTAGAAAGTTTGCTCATCAAATCTAACTTTAAACCTTCATTGCTGGAAATCATTCTTGTCATCTCATTCTTCATTCCTTGAACTTCAAGGTTCAGATTGAATGAATCATCCTTCATGAGATTAATATCTGATTGTAGAGTTGTAATCTCTCTAGTTTTTTGAATGATGTCCTGTCTGACCAATTCATTTTGCTTTAGTAAACTATCTACAATAGCTTTGATATTCTTTTCAAGTACTCTCTTTTCCTCTAAGCCTCTTTCTTCAACTTTCTTTATCAAATCTTCCATGTCTTTCCTTACTTTCTGAGATATTATAGCATCAGGCACCCTTTTTACTTGCTTCAAAATTTCAGCTTCAATACACTTAAATGAATCTTCCAAATCTTGTAGCATAGACACAACTTATTTTGGTGTCATCTTGGGAATTGTATCACTATCTTCTTCCTCAGATTCAGCTTCCCTTATGACTAACTCCTTTCCTTTGACAATTTTCTGAGCTTTAGAAGGCACTAACTCTACAGCTATAGAGTCTTCAGTAGTGGCCTTTCTTTTGCTTGGAGTTAAAACAAGATCTGTCTTTTCAGTATAGAAATCAGCCATATAGTCATCTATATTTTCTCTTTCCAGGGCTGACAAACTTTGTAGAGGAGGAGTACCTTGTTGATAAATTTCTTCAAGTGTGAACATTGCAGGTGGAGGTTGGTTAAAAATACTTATGATAGGATTAGATAAATCCTTTGCACTCTCATCAATCTCTTTTGATGTATCTTCAATGATTTCCTCATCAACTTAAGCTTCTTGAGTGGGTTGAACTTCAACATTTACAGTTTGAGTGTGGGCACCACCCATAGGTTCATCATCATCATTGCCTTTATCATCATCATCAGGCTTGTCCTTAGGCTCTTTACAAGGTGAAACAACCTTCTCTGAATCTTTCTCTTTTTCTTTCTCAGAGTCAGGCTGTTCAAGAACCATTCCTTCAGCATTCACAAATGGATCTGCAGCACTAGCTCCTGCAGATTCCAACAAAATTGCTCCTTCAGCCAAAGTAGTTAAGCCCTCTACTTCAACTACTTGATGACTTCCTTCACCAATCCTTTCAGGGATATCTTCTTCACTTTCTGAGCTGACTACCTCATAATTAGCTTCAGGAAATTCAGCCTCTGGGTCATGTTCAGATCCTATTGCAACTCTTAAAGCTGCAGCTGCAGACTTTGTAATCTTTTGCCTCTCTGAAACTTCATCAACTACTTGATTTCCTTTTCCTTTGTTTTTCCTTAGTTTCTCAGCAAGAAACTCATCAAAGAAATTGGGCTTCATCAGTTCATATACATAATCACAATTTGTCCAGTCAACAACCCACTGGAAAAAATTCTTCTCTTTAGCTGTCAATTTTTCAAGTTCTTCCCTTACAAGCTTCCAGTCATCAAATCTCTGCTTTGATCAGTACCTAGCTAGATCCTTTTGTTTTTGAAAAACACACCTACATACTTGCATGACTCCCAAAATGATGAAATCCAAGGTTCCAATATTCTCTGCTGAGGATTATGATGAATGGAAAAATTAGAATGCAGGCACACTTATCTGCAATCAATGATGAAATGTGGTCTATCATAGAAGATGGCCCTATACCTTTTGTGAAGGTCAACACTACAGCTGATCAGTCAGCTGGACTAGCTCGGATCATCCCCAAACCTAGAAGGGAATGGACAGAGGATAACAAGAGAAGGTCCAATCTTGACAATGTTGCAAAGAACACTATTTATCATTCACTTGATAAAATTGTGTTTAGTAAGATCAAGAACTGTAAAATTGCAAAAGATATATGGGAAAAGTTGGAAATGATTTTTGAAGGAACTGAACAAATCAAGGAAAACAAACTCATGATAGCAGTTCAAAAGTTTGAGAACTTCAAGATGAAATCTGGTGAAACTCCAGAAAAGTTTGAGTGAAGATTCATTGAGATTCTCAATGAGCTAGACTCACTTGGTAAATATTACTCACAAAGAGAAATGAACATGAATGTTCTCAGAGGCTTACCTTCTGAATGGCACATGAAGGTCATTGCTATGAGAGAATCAAAGGATTTATCTAAGATATCCACCTTTGAACTCTTCTCAGACCTGAAGGCTTATGAATTTGACATAAGTAGAAGAAAAGAACCTGACAGCTGTAAGGTTACACCTCTAGTGGCTGACAACCTTGCAGCTACAAGTTCTGATTATGAAGACTTGGCTCTTTTTATAAAGCAGCTCAAGAAGTTTGGAAAATGGACTAAGAAGAAGCAGTTCACACCAAAAGAGGATGATAAGGTGAAATCTACAGCACCTAACTCAACTTATTTGTTTTGGAAAGTCATCCAAACAATTGAAGAAGATGTTGTCTGAGCAAAGACATTCAAAGGACTTGACCGGAATAGGATATAATCCTTGCATTTGGATGAAATATTGGCAAAAGTTAATCCCTAGACCTGAAAGGAAGTTCATCAAAGAATCAACCCCTAAAGAAGTTGTAGACTCAAACATACAGCCAGAAGATTTGAAATTCTTGAATTTATTCAAAGAATTGTCACCTAGAAGACAACAGAAGCTCACAAAATTCATGAATGATACTGAAGAAGATGTTACAAACATGTTGCAAAACATGATTTTGAAACCAACTGCAGAATCAATTATACAGTCAGAAGAAGAAATCTTTCACAAATTGAATATTGAAAGAAGACTTAACTTTTACAGATTCTGGAATGGAAATATGTCAGATATGTCTCCCTCTTCAAGCACTCAAAGAGGAGGATCAAACAAGAACTGTAGGGTAAACAACTCTACAGCTCCTAAAAAGGCTTGGATTGCAAAGAATAACACTGGAGGAAATCCAAAGTATTGGATTTCTAAATAACTAATATTATTTTGCAGGGACATGTTACAACCACCAAAAGAGAGATTTGGTACATAGACAGTGGTTGTGCAAGACATATGACTGGAGATAGAAAGTTGCTACAAAATGTGAAAGATCACAAAGGTCGTAAGGTTATTTTTGGTGATAATGCTAGTGGAACAGCTAAAGGATCAGGAAGTCTGCTCAAAGGAAATATTCAGATCAATGATGTTTACTTGGTAGAAGGTTTAAAGTATAATTTGCTTAATGTGAGGCAATTTTGTGACAAAGGCTACATCGTAGACTTTACACATGACACTTGCATAGTCAAAGATGTTGAATCCCAAACCACAAAACGGATAGGAACTAGAGCTGAAACCACTTGCATAGTGGGACTCTACAGCTGAAACAACCTATTTTCTAGCTACTAGTTCCAATGAAGTTAGTTGGTTATGGCACAAAAGGATGAATCACATAAACTTCAAAACCATGAATGAACTTGTGAACAACAGACTTGTAAGAGGTCTGCCAAACACTAAGTTCAGGAAGGAACATCTATGTGATGCCTGTGTTAAAGGGAAACAAATCAAGAAGACTTTCAACAGCAAGACACACTCATGCACATCTATGACACTTGAATTACTGCATATGGATCTTTTTTGACCCATAGAACCAGTAAGCATAAGTGGAAAGAAATACACTTTGGTTGTATTAGATGATTACTCAAGATTTTCTTGGACAGTGTTTCTAAGAAAGAAGAGTGAAACTCTACAGAAGCTACCAGAACTATTGAGAAGGATTCAGAATGAAAAGAACTTGAAGATTGTGAAGATCAGATCAGATAGAGGAACATAATTAACAAATCAAGTCATTGAAGAATATTGTTCACTTTATAGCATAATGCATGAATACTCTGCAGCTAGAACCCCACAGCAGAATGGAGTTGCAGAAAGGAAGAATAGAACACTCAAGGAGGCAGCCATAAAAATGATTGTTGAAGCAAAGTTGCCTAAAATATTTTTGGCAGAAGCAACAAGCACTGCATGCTATACTCAAAGTAGATTCTTGATAGTGAAAGATCATAAGAAGACTCCATATGAGTTATGGAAAGGAAGGACTCCTAATATTTCTTATCTACACATATTTGGATACAAATGCTACATACTGAATAATGGGAAAGAATACCTCAAAACTTTTGATTCAAAGTCAGATGAAGGTATCTTCTTAGCTTAATCTAATGTTAGTAAAGCATTCAGAGTGTATAACAAGAGATTAATGATTGTGGAAGAGTCACATCATGTTATTTTTTATGAACAACATAGCTCTCCTGAAGAAATTGATGAAGACTCTAAAGAGGACAACTCTACAGTCACAAGTTAACAGCAGTATGTTGAAATCAAAACTCCTGTAGAATTGATCAACAAAGGCTTTGGCACTGTGATAGTTGAGTTACCTCCATTAGAGAATGCTGAAGATTTAGTCCGTGAGAATGTTCAAACAGAAGTAGAAACACCAACAAAAGGACCTGATGTTTCTGCAGTAGGTGAATCTACAGCTGTAGAGGACAATGATCAAAGACTAGAACCTGAATAAGATTTGGTTGAAAGATCACCCCCCTGAACAAGTAATTGGAAACCTATCAGATGCTGTATAAACCAGAAAACAAATCAATGAGGTAATGTTTGCTATATTTCTTTCATCTTTAGAACCTACTGATATTCATGAAGCACTGCAAGATGTCAACTGGATTATTGCAATGCAAGAAGAATTGATGGTTCGGAGAGAAATCAAGTATGGGCACTTGTTCCAAGACCTAGGAATCACAAGGTGGTTGGAACTAGGTGGGCGTTCAAGAATAAACCTGATGAAGATGGAATTGTGACTAGAAATAAAGCAAGGCTAGTTGCTCAAGGCTTTTGTCAATCTGAAGGCATAGATTTTGATGAATCCTTTGCCCCAGTTGCAAGATTAGAAACTATAAGGATATTTCTAGCCTATGCTGACTTAAGCAAGCACGAAGAGCATGGTATGATACCCAATGTGATAATTTGATAAAAAATGGATTAAAAAAGGGTATGGTTGACAAGACCTTATTCAGATTACAACATGGAAATGACATACTGCTTGTTTAAATCTATGTTGAAGATATAATCTTTGGCTCAACCAATGAAGAATTATGCAGAATGTTCTCTAAGCTCATGACTGAGAAATTTGAAATGAGCATGATGGGAAATCTGAATTTCTTTTTGGGATTACAAGTTAAGCAAATGAGAGATGTAATTTTCATCAACCAAGCTAAATACACTCAAGAGCTTATCAAAAGATTTGGAATGGACAGCTCTAAGCTTACCAATATACCTATGACATCTTCTGTGAGTCTTGACAAAGATGAGAATGGCAAAAGTGTTGATGTAACAAAATATAGGAGACTAATTGGATCATTGATATACCTTACAGCTAGCAGACCTGATAACATGTTTGCAGTACATGTATGTGCTAGATTTCAAGTTAATCCTAAGGAATCACACTTGAATGCTGTAATGAAGATCATCAAATATATCAAATCCACATAAAATTTAGGATTATGGTATCCTAAAGAAGGAGGAATTGAACTCATTGGTTACACTGACTCAGATTTTGTTGCTGGCTGCAAGATTCATAGAAAGAGTACTAGTTGGATTTGTCTATTCCTAGGTGACATATTGGTAGCATGGCACAATAATAAGCAAAATTCTATTGCTCTGAAGCAGAATACATTGCTGCTGGAAGCTGTTGTGCACAAATCTTATGAATTCAATATCAATTTCAAGACTATGGGATTGATGCAAGAGAAACAACTATATTCTGTGACAATACAAGTGCTATTGCTATTACACAGAATCCAGTTTTACACTCTAGATAAAAAACATAGATGTAAGGCATCATTTTATAAGAGATCATGTTGAAAGAAAGTCTGTGAAATTGACAAAGATTCATACTGATTTGAATCTTGCTGATATTTTCACTAAACCTTTGTTTGAATCTAGATTTTCAATCTTGAGAGGTAATTTGGGAATGTTAGAATTGTGAGAAAACTCTGTGAAAATCACTAAATTGCAAAGACAAATTTAGAAAATTGGAAACTCATTGAAGAGGAAATGTGTAGCTGCAAAGTCACTCAACTGCAGAATTGTTAACTCTACAATTGTAGATTTGGCACTGAACTGCAAATTCATCACAACTGTAGATTTCAATATTCTCAATTTGTCAACTACAAACTTAGAGACTTTACAGTACTTTGTACAATTCTGAAAATTAAATGGAGCACTACAAATTAAAAAATGTCAGTACTTAGTGACAGACATTTTGGATTTATTCAACATTTTAATTAATAAAATGTTTGAATTTGTGTAACATTTTAAATGGATTTAAATTCTATGTGAGTTATATTTTGGACAGACTTAATTATAAGTTTTGGTTCAAAATTTAAAAACTCATAAATTTTAGTTCAAAGACAATTTTACCCCTGTTCTGTCTTAAATGATTGTTTAAGGAAAGGTATTTAAAGGACTCTTCATCCTTTTATATCTTACTTTTACATTCGGACCGCCTGAAAGCAAAAACACTCCCTATCCTTCACTCTCTAGAACCAATCGACATGGCAATGAAAGTAATCTTCGGAGCTTTGTTCGACTTTGAAGAAATCCAGAAGAAGCATCCCACTGATGCAATGGAAAATGTTGTAAGACAAATTGTGAATCAAGGGATTCACTATTGTCTCACTCACAATCCAGGAGCTTATGATGATAAGATTGTACACGAGTTCTACAAGAATGCTGATGTAAATGTGGAGAGGAAATCACTCACTGTGAAGATGCAAGGAAGAACTCTTAATATCACAGCTGAAGATATATGCAGAGCTTTACATTTGAGGAATGGAGGTGATTCTTATGACAACCTCAACTTTGCTAATGAAGATGAAATATATTGGAGGAAGTTCATTGCAAAGAAGCCGTTTCCTAAGAATTTGAAGTGGACATTAGAGAAGAACAACCTTGCAGTTGAGTATGTATATCACTATGAAGCTATTGATAAATGTTTGTTATGTAGAACTGGAGCTCATGTTACTGGTACAATACTTATGTCAGATTTAATGATTGCAATTGATAAAGAAGTTAAGATTGATATAGAAGAGCTTTTACTTAGAAATATTGGCAATGATGTAGTAAAGGCTGGGAAAAACAAAGGTTTTGGACTTTTCTTGAATTATATTTTGAAGGAGATAGGATTTTCCCTGTTTAATGGTCATGAAGGACAACCCATTCTGGTTCATCGAATTATTGGGAAGGCCAATTTTAAGAGAGGAGATGTGGATGCTCCTATGGCTCCTAAATCAAAGAAGAGGAAGAACAACAAATCTGAAGCAAAGAAGAGTACAGTTGCTAGTCCTCTGAAGCATTATGAGAGGAAAAAGAAGGATGTAAGAAGGAAACTCTTGTTGGTTGATGAACCAAGTGAATCTGAGGATGAGATTGATAGAGAAAGAAGGCAAAAGAAACATCACTCTAGGAAAGCAACATAAGAAGAAATTAACAAGTCTACACTTGTAGACTTGACAAATGTACTGCCTGAAGCTCAAACTGAACAACTGCATGTTGTTCCAGTTGAAAGAATAGAAGTATTTGAAGAGGAAAGACAAAGATTTGATGACTGGAAGATAGTAAGGGAAGAGTTGGAGAAACTGACAGTTGAGGAGAGAAATTTGTTCCAGTGGGTTGTTGACTGGACAAATTGTGATGATGTGAATGAACTTATGAAGCCCAACTTTCTTGATGAGTTTCTTGCTGAGAAACTAAGAAAGAATAAAGGAAAGGGAAAACAAGTTATTGCTGAAGTGTCAGAGAAGCAGAAAATCACCAAGTCAGCAGCTGCAGCTTTAAGAGGTGCAATGGGATCTGAGAGAGATCCAGAAGCTGAATTTCCTGAAGCTAATTATGAGGTTATAAGCTCAGAAAGTGAAGAGGATTTACCACAGAGAGTTGGTGAAGGAAGTCATCAAGTATTTGAAGCTGAGGGCATAACTACTTTGGCTGAAGAAGCAATCTTATTGGAGTCTGTAGGAGTTAGTGCTGCAGATCCAGTGGTGAATGTTGATGAGACAGCTTTTGAACAGCCTGATTCAGAGAAAGAAAAGGAGGCAGAGAAGGCTGATTCACCTTACAAAGCACCCAAAGACAAGCCTGATGATGATGAAGGCAATGATGATGATGTACCAATGGGTGGTGCTCAAGCTCAACCTGTGTAAATTGAAGCCCAACCCACTCAAGGGGCTCAAGCTGATGAGCAGATTATTGATGATACCTCTAGGGAAATTGATGAGAGTGCAAAGGACTTATCAAATCCTATCACTAATATCTTCAATCAACCCCCTCCTGCCATGTTCACACTTGAAGAAATTTATCAGCAAGGCACTCCTCCCCTACAGAGTTATTCAGCCCTGGAAAGAGAGAATATAGATGACTATATGTCTGATTTCTCTACTGAGAAGACAGATATTATCTTAACTCCTAGTAAGAGGAAGGCTACTACTACTGAAGACTCTACAGCTGTAGAGTTGGTACCTTCTAAAACTCAGAAGATTATCAAAGGAAAGGAGTTGGTGATTAGGGAAGGTGATTTTGAAGAAGAAGATAGTGATACAATTCCCAAGATGACACCTAAAGAGGTTGTATCAAAGTTGCAAGAGTTAGAAGATTTTTTCAAGGGAATTGAAGCTGAAATTATCAAGCAAGTGAAAAGGGTGCCTGATGCTATAATTTCTCAGAAAGTAAGAAAAGGAAATGAGGATTTGGTAAAGAAATTGGAAGAGAGAATTTTGGAAGAAAAGAAAGTACTAGAAAAGAACTTCAAAGCTATTATAGATGGTCTTTTGAATCAGAATTAATTAGTCGGACACGACATTATTTAGAAGACAAGAGAGATTACCTCTCTACAGTCAGATATTAACTTGATGAAAGATGATTCTTTCAATCTGAAGTTGGAGGTTCAAAGCATGAAGAATGAGATGACTAGGATGATCTCTAGCAATGATAGCATGAAGACTGATCTTATGAGTAAGCTTTCTACAATTTTGTCACATATTGATGTTGGCAAAAAGGGGGAAAGTAAAATGGAAGAAGAGATCAAGAAAGGTGATAAGGTCACTGAGGATATTTTGGAAAATGTTAAAGACATTGGAAAATCCTTGGCTAAGGAATTCGAAGCTGCAAAGTCAAAGGATTTATCCATGAGACTAGGAGAACAGCAAGAGGAAAGATCTATGTCTGAACAGATGAAGGGTAGTTCTAAAGGAAGCAAGATTATACAGCTACCTAAATCTACACTTGGGAAGAAATCTATTGCATAAAAACCTTTTGGATACTGGGAAAAGACTGTAAAAGAGTGTCAGCAAAGGAAGAAAGAAAAAGAAGAAAGAGAAAAAGAAGAAAGAGAGAAACAGAGAAAGAAAGATATCGAGGAATCTACAGCTGTTGTCAGTGCTCAACCTTTGAATGTTCAACCTTTAAGCATGATACCTGCTGGAGAAAGGAATGAAGAATCTGAGAAGGAGAAAGTAATGAAAACTGAATTTGATATTCTTTGGGAAGAATTTCTGAGTATCTGTAACAGACATACAGTGATAAAGAAAATCAAGTATAAGAAAGACAAATTTCAGAAGTTTAAAGCATTGATGGCTGATGGAACTCTAAACAGATGAGATAATGCTCATCTCCTTGGTGGGAAGAAGAAGAGAGCTCCATTACCTAAAAAAAAATTCAGATCAAGGAAAGAAGAAGAAGAATTTGAAGCATATGAATTTCAGATGTTAATGAAGTACATTGAAAAAGATGAGAAAAACATGAAATTGACAGAACAAGGAGTATTTAAGCCTCAAGATGAATCAGATGATGAAGATGATAAAGATGAAGATGCTGATCCGAAGCACAGAAGGAGATGAAGACAGTGTTCATAGATTAGACACTAAAACTCTTTAGTTTTTAGTCTAATTACATTTTGTAAGCTGTATCTTGAACCCCTTTTATTTATGCAGTTTTTCCTTCTGTTGGCTTATTTGGTTTTATGCTGTTTTGTTCTGTTTTTATCCTTGTTGGCAATATCTTATTGCCTTTGTTACTTGTTTTGATGATGTGTTTTGCCAACATCAAAATAGGGGGAAATTGTTAAGTACCTTGGTCTAGATTTTGATGTGTGCAAAATAATATGCTTAATTGACTAAGTTAATCTAACACTTGTTCTAAGGAAAATGGTTTTTGGAAAGTTATAGTTGTAAGAGAAGTCTGCAGCTGTATATTTGATCATTCTACAGCCAGACATGACCCTACAGCTATAATTTTTCTTTACAGCCGATTTTTGTCAGGACTCTACAGCTGCAAGGTTGAAGATCCTACAGTTGAGAAGATCGTTTGAAGAGAGAGTACAAGTCAGAGATTATTTAGAGATTATGAAGACCTTTAAGCACAATTAGTGTAGCTCTCATGCACTCACTAAAATACACTTAAGAGGAGGTTATTTCTAAGAAATCTGGAGGATAATGAAGATTAGTTTGAAGACAGCCAGAATTCTGAAGAAAAGGACAATAATACAATCAGTACTATCCTGTGTGAAGAATGAGGACCACTTCACACATGTCAAATAGAGAGAGAGGAGCCTTATCCGGATTTCAAATTTGAAATTTCCAAGGGATAAGTCACACCATTCAATCTATAAATAGAAGAAGTCCTTAGAGGAAGCAACAACAACAACCCTGAGCATACAAGCATTCTGCCTAAGCAAGTCTACAGCCAACAAATTTTCAGAGAGAGAACTATATTGTTCTTACTTTTCTGTGTGATTCATAGCATAGTTGGTTAGGATTATCTTAGAAAGAATAACACCTTTTGTTGTTGTTCCCTCACCTGTTTTAATTTCTATTTAGTGTAGATATCTCTTTGTGAGGTTTTTGTTAACTCTTTGTGAGTTGTATTCTGAGTGAATAGAGTAGTTTATCTCTTGTTAGAATAGGAATCTGAGTGAAGCTAGTTCTAAGGGGGAACTACTTGTATTGATCTTAGTGATCTGATCTTAGAGAATTTGGCACCTGAGTGGTGTAACAATGGATATAGGTTGTCTTTTTTTATAGACACTAAACCACTATAAATTTTGTCTATTTACTTTCTGTCATTTATATTTCTGTACTTCATATTTACCTACTGTTACTTTCATCATTCTTTTAAAATCAAGTGCATAAACTTTGTGTTTCTCACAAAGAAACTGACTCTACAGCTATAGACTTCTCTAAGTCACTCAGCTGTTAAGTTAGCTTAAATTGGTTTTTCATTAACACTCACTTTTGTTCCACTGAGAATCCCTCTGATTTCTTGTCTACAAGTTATCTTTTTAGTTGCAAGTTTCAAACTCTGCAGCTGTAGACTTCTACATTCCACAGTTGTAACCTTTGTGGTCCTGCTTTTAAAACCTCTTGTAGACTTGTTGTTTTTGAACTTATAGAGACTACTGTAAGGTTCTAGAATCCACTCTTTTAAAAGTTTGAAAATTTAATTTTGACTCAAGGTCTATTCCCCTCTAGAGTTTGACCACTTAAAAACCATAAATGATTTTTGTTTGAAATTTATGTGTTTAATTAGCTTATTTTGATTGATTTCTTGCATTAATTCACATTAATTTGACTATTTGAGCTTAATTTTGAAAAAGGTTTTGTTTTGCTGTTTTATAAAAAAAAAAAACTTTTATTGAGCAAATACATGCCAACTTATTAATTGAGTCAAATGAAGAAATAAATTAAAGAGATTGGACCATGACATGATTTCTGAAATAATTTATTTTTGGCCTAAATTCGAAGCCCACTTCCCAATTATTTTTATTTTGCAATTGAGTTGGTAAAGCCCATTTGATATATTATTTGAATTGAGAAATTGATTCCACATTGTTAGATAGTCACGTGAGATTTTAAGAAGCAACCCTTTATCTTGTTTTGGCAGGGCCCGCGTGATTTAATGAAATTGAAAAAGAATATCCTCAAAAATTGAAAATGTTGACCAAGAATGTAGGAAGTGTAAGACATGGTGTTAAGTACCTTGTCTTAGATTTTGATGTGTGCAAAACAATGTATTTATTTTGATATATTAATCTAACACTTGTGCTAAGGAAATTGGTGTTTGAAATATATAGTTGTAGTGATGTCTGCAGTTGTATACTTGATCATTCTACAGCCCAGACATGACCCTACAGCTGTAAGGTTTCTCTACAACTAATTTTTATTATTGACAGGACTCTACAACTGCAAAGAACCGTTTGAAGAGATGGTACAAGTCAGAGATTATTTTGAAGATAATGAAGACCCTTAAGCACTATTAGTGTAGCTGTCAAGCACTCACTAAACTATACTTAAGTGGAGGTTATTTCTTTGATTCTGGAGGATAATGAAGATTTGTTACAAGGAGGCTAGAATTTTGAAGAAAAGGACATAGTACAATTAGTACTATCACTTTCTAAGGAGGAACTATTTGTATTGATCTTTGTGATCACATCTTAGTGAATTTGGCACCTGACTGGTGTAACAGTGGATGTAGGTGGTCTTTTTATAGACACTGAACCACTATAAAACTGGTCTATTTATTTTCTGTCATTTATATTCTTGTTCTGCATATTTAATTTCCTTGTTACATTCATCATTCTTTTAAAACCTCAGTGCATAAAACTTTGTTTTTTCCACAAAGAAAAACTTACTCTACAGCTGTAGACTTCTTTAAGTCACTCAGCTGTTAAGTTTGGTTTATATTGATTTTAATTAACACTCACTTTATTCCGCTGCACATTAGAAGTATTCTCAATACAATTTCAATTGTGAGAATCTCTCTGATATTTTTGACTACAAGTAATTTGTTATTTTGCAAGTTTTTGAACTCTGCAGCTGCACACTTATTAAGTTTACAGCTGTAACCTTTGTGGTCCAGTTTCTAAAACTCTTGCAGACTTATCTTTTTGAACTTAAAGAGGTTACTGTAAGGTTCTAGAATCCTTCTTTTGAAAAGTTTGAAAAATCTATTTTGGACTCAAGGTCTATTCACCCCCCCTCTAGACCTTGACCACTTTAAGGGACCAACAAGTGGTATCAGAGCAGTTGGCTTGCCACTGCTTTGATCAGTACCTAGCTAGATCGTTTTTTGTTTTTGACAATACAAGACTATGGATTACACAGACTATGGATTACAAGACTATGGGATTGATGTAAGAGAAACAATTATATTCTATGACAATACAAGTGCTATTGCTATTACACAGAATCCAGTTTTACACTCTAGATCAAAACACATAGATGTAAGGCATCACTTCATAAGAGATCTTGTTGAAAGAAAGGATGTGAAATTGACAAAGATTCATACTGATTTGAATCTTGCTGATATTTTCACTAAACCTTTGTGTGAGTCAAGATTTACAATCTTGAGAGGTAATTTGGGAATGTTAGAATTGTAAGAAGACTCTATGAAAATCACTAAATTGCTAAGACAAATCTAGAAAATTTAAAATCAGTAAAAAGGAAAATTACAGCTGCAAAGTCATTCAACTGTAGAGTCAAACTCTACAGCTATAAACTTTGTTCTGAACTGTAAACTCCTTACCAACTGTATATTTCCAAATTCTAAGGATGTCAACTTCAAACTTAGGGAATTTATAGTACTTTGTACAATTCTGCAAATTAAATGAGATACTACAAATTCAGAAACGTTTGTACTAAAGATACAGACATTTGGGATTTATTCAGGCATTTTAATTAATAAAATGTGTGAGTACGTGTAACATTTTAAATAGAACTGAATTCTATGTGAGTTAGATTTTGGACAAATTTAACTATAAATTCTGGTCCAAAATTCAAAAACTCATAAATTTTAGGTCAAAGACCGTTTTACCCCTGTTCTTATTGATTGTTTAAGGAAAGGTATTTAAAGGACCCTTCATCCTCTTATATCTCACTTTAACATATCGAATCCCCTTAAACCTTAAACACTCCCCATCCCTCACTCAAAAGAAACCAAGAATCATGGCAATGAAAGTCATTTTCGTTGCGTTGTTCGATTTTGATGAGATTTTGAAGAAGCATCCTACTGATGCTATGGAAGAAGTTATTAAGCATATAGTGAATCAAGGGATTCATTATTGTTTAACCCACATCCCTAGAGCATATGATGATAAGATTGTACACAGATTTTATCAAAATGTTGAAGCGAATGTAGAGAGAAAGACTTTGTCAGTAAAGATGCAAGATAGGAATGTGAAGATTACAGCTAGAGATATTTGCAAAGCTCTACACTTAAGGCCTGGAGGTGACGCTCTTGATAATCTCAACTTTGCTGATGAAGATGAGAAATACTGGAAAAGATTCACTGCAATGAAGCCATTTCCAAGGAACTGGAAGAGGACATTCAAGAAGACTGACTTAGCAGTTGAGTATGTCTATCTTTATGAAGCTATTGATAAATGCTTATTATGTAGAACTGGTGCTCATGATACTGGTACTATCTTAATGTGGGATTTGATGATTGCTTTTGGTAAAGAGATTAAGATAGATATTGGAGAACTTTTGTTAAGGAATATAGGAAATGATGTTGTTAAAGCTGGTAAGAAAAATGTTTTGTTTTGTTCTTAAACTATATTTTGAAGGAAGTTGGTGTTTCTCTATTTAATGGGCATGATGGTCAGCCTATTATAACTCATAGAATCATTGGGAAGGCCAATTTCAAGAGAGGAGCTGTGGATGCTCCTATGGCCCCTGAATCTAAGAAGAGAAAGAAGAAGTCTGAAAGGAAGGTGCTCACCATTATCAGATCACCAAAACAACCTGAGAAAAAGAAGAAGAAGAATGTCAGGAGAAAACTCTTAGTAGATGAACCTACTGATTATGAAGATGAAATTGATAGAGAAAAGAGACAGAAGAAGTTTCATTCCAAGAAAACCAGAAAAATTGAAACTAACAAGTCTACAGCTGTAGACTTGCCAACTGTATAGTCTGAGGTACAATCTAGTGAGGAACATATTAAAATTGGTAATGTTCCTGAACCTAAAACTGAACAACTCCCTGTTGTTCCAGTTGAGAGGGTTGAAGAATTTGAAGAAGAAAGGGAGAAGTTTGAAGACTGGAAGCTAATAAAAGAAGAATTAGACAAATTGACAGTTGAGGAAAGGAATTTGTTCCAATGGGTAGTTGATTGGACAAACTGCAGTGATGTCAACGAACTCATGAAGCCTAATTTCTTTTATGAATTTATTGTTGAGAAAAGAAGAAAGGATAAAGGTAAAGGAAAGCAGGTCATTGCTGAAGAAGTTGCAAGAAAGAAAATCACTAAATCAGCAGCTGAAGCTTTGAAAGTTGCTATTATTACTGAGGAAGATCCTGAAGCTGAATTTGATGTGGTAAGCTCTGAAAGTGAAGAAGAATTGCCACAAAAGACTGGTGAAGGAAGTCATCAAATAGTGGAAGCTGAAGGCTTAACTATTTTGGCAAAAGAAGCTATTTTGATGGAATCTGCATGAGCAAGTGCTGCAGATCCAGTAATTGTTGAAGGAAATCCTATAGAGGAAGAATCTGAAAAGGAGAAAAAAGCAAGAAAGGATGACTCTCCATGCAAAGAGCCTAAGGAAAAGCCAGATGATGATGAAGATGATAATGATGATGCACCAATGGGTGGTGCTCAGGCTGAAACTTAAATACAAGCTAAAACTGTGGATATTGTAGTCCAATCTACTGAAAATATTCAAGTTGATGAGCAGATTGTAGATGATACATCTAAGGAGATTGAAAAAGACACCTCAAACCCCATCACAAGCATCTTCAATCAACCTCCTCCTACAATGTTTACTTTGGAAGAGATCTATAGACATAGAACTCCCCCACTGCAGAGCTATTCAGCTCTTGAGGAAGAGAATATTGTAAATATTGAAGATTATTTTACTGAATTCTCTACAGAGGTTGCTGTGTCTCCTAGTAAGAGGAAGGCTTCCACTGAAGACTCTACAGCTATAGAGTTGATGCCTTCTAAAGCTCAAAAAGTTTCTAAAGGAAAGGAGTTGGCAATAAGAGAAGGAGATTCTGAGGAAGAGGACAGTGATACAAATCCTCAGATGACACACAAGGAAGTTGTCTCACAACTGAAAAATTTGGAGTAATCATTTAAGAGTATCGAAGCTGAAATTCTGAAGCAAGTCAAGCAAGTACCTGATGCTATTATCTCTCAGAATGTAAGAAAAGGTATGGAAGACCCTGTGAAGAAGTTTGAAGAGAGAAGCAAGGAAGAAAAGAAAACTCTTGAAAAGAACTTCAAAGTTGTTGTGGACAGCTTATTAGCTCAGAATGGTTTGATAAGGGAAGATGTAATCAATAAGACAAGAGAATTCACTACTCTACAATCAGATATTAACTTGATGAAAGATGACTCTTTCAAGTTAAAAGTAAAAGTGAAGAGCATGATGAATGAGATGACAAAGCTGATATCTGGGAATGAGACCCTGAAAACTGAACTGATGAGAAAGCTTAACACCATTTTGTCACATATTGATGTTGGCAAAAAGGGGGAAAGCAATATTCAAAGAGAGATCAAAGAAGGAGAACAAGTCACTCAAGATATCCTTGAGAATGTGAAGGATATTGGAAAGGAATGGGCAAAAGATCTTGAGGCTGCAAAGTCTAAAGATCTATCTAAAAGATTGGGAGATCAATCAGAAGAAAGAATTCAATCAGATAAGACGAAGGGAAGTTCTAGAGGAAGCAAGATCATAAAACTCCCTAAATCTGCAAATCAGAAATCTACAGCTCACTCTTCTCAAAAACCTTTTAGTTATTGGGAACAAACAGTAAAAGAATCAAGAGAAAGAAGAAGAGGGAAGGAAGAAAAAGAGAAAGAAGAAAAAAAAAGCAAAGAGAGAATATTTCTGATGAATCTACAGCAGTTGTGACTGCTCAACCACTAGATGTTCAACCTTTGAGCATGGTACCTATTGATGATTCTGAGGAAAGGGTTAAGCAGATGAAAGCTGAATTTGACAACTTATGGAAGGAATTCTTGAGTATATGCAACAGGTATACTGTGATTAAGAGAATTAAGCTCAAGAAGGACAGATTCCAAAAGTTCAAAGATCTGAAGGCTGATAGATCACAGTACAAAGGAGATATTCAAGTCTAAGATAGAAGAAGAAGAAGTTGAAGCTTATGAACTTCAGATGCTGATGAAGTATTTTGAAGAGGATGAGAAAAACATGAAGTTAGTGGAGCAAGGAATTTTGAAGCCACATGATAAAACTGATGATGAAGATGAAGAAGAAGATACAGATCCCAAGCACAGGAGAAGATGAAGATTTTGTTCTAGATTAGACACTAAAACTTTTTAGTTTTTAGTCTAATTACTTACTGTAAGCTGTATCTTGAACCCCTTTTTTTTTTTAATTTATGCAGCTCTGTGCTTTGTTCTGTCTTTGGTTCTCTTGTGTTGTGCCCTGCTTTGCTTTGTTTCTTATTGTTTTTAAGACAATGTTTTATTGTCTCTGTTGTTTGTTTTGTAAGGTTTCTATACAACCAATTTTTATTATTGACAGGACTCTACAACTGCAAGATTAAAGTCTACAGCTGCAAAGAACCATTTGAAGAGATGGTACAAGTCAGAGATTATTTTGAAGATAATGAAGACCCTTAAGAACTATTAGTGTAGCTCTCAAGCACTCACTAAACTGTACTTAAGTGGAGGTTATTTCTTTGATTCTGGAGGATAATGAAGATTAGTTACAAGGAGGCCAGAATTCTGAAGAAAATGACATAGTACAATCAGTACTATCCTGTGTGAAGGATGAGGACCACCTCACACATGCCAATAGAGAGAGAGGAGCCCTATCTGAATTTCAAATTTGAAATTTCCAACAGATAAGTCACACCACTCAATCTATAAATAGAAGAAGTCCTCAGAGTAAGCAATAACAACAACCTTGCGTATACAAGCATTCTGCCTAAGCAAGTCTACAACCTACAAATTTCTGAGAGAGAGAGATTTATTTGTTTATCCTTTGTGATTCATAGGATAGTTGGTTAGGATTTTCTTAGAAAGAATCACACCTTTTGTTGTTGTTCGCTCACCTATTTTTAATTTTTCTTTGTGTAGATATCTCTTTGTGAGGTTTTGTAAAACTCTTTATGAGTTAATATTCTGAGTGAATAGGATAGTGTCTCTTGTTAGAATAGGAATCTGAGTGAACCTAGTTCTAAGGGGGAACTATTTGTATTGATCTTTGTGATCACATCTTAGTGAATTTGACACCTGAGTGGTGTAACAGTGGAGGTATGTGGTCTTTTTATAGACACTGAACCACTATAAACCTGGTCCATTTATTTTCTGTCATTTATATTCTTGTTCTGTATATTTAATTTCCTTATTACATTCATCATTCTTTTAAAACCTCAGTGCATAAAACTTTGTATTTCCCACAAAGAAAAATTTACTCTACAGCTGTAGACTTATTTAAGTCACTCAGCTGTTAAGTTTGGTTTATATTGATTTTCATTAACACTCACTTTATTCCACTGCACATTAGAAGTATTCTCAAACAATTTCAATTGTGAGAATCTCTCTGATATTTTTATCTACAAGTGATTTGTTATTTTGCAAGTTTTTGAACTCTGCAGCTGCAGACTTATTAAGTTTACAGCTGTAACCTTTGTGGGCCAGTTTCTAAAACTCTTGTAGACTTATATTTTTTGAACTTAAAGAGGTTACTGTAAGGTTCTAGAATCCCTCTTTTGAAAAGTTTGAAAAATCTATTTTGGACTCAAAGTTTATTCACCCCCCTCTAGACCTTGACCACTTTAAGGGACCAACACATGGCCATCTTTGAACCACTCTACCAAATCAACTCTCTCTCACCACTCAAAATCAATCGGCTGCCAAATGTCGCCGGCAAAGCTCACCTGCCACAGCGCCCCGACGCCACAGCCAGGAAAGCCGCAACCTCGCCGCCGATGCCTGGAAAGAGCCACCACAGCTACCCTGTTCCTGCCATCAGAGAAGATGAAGTCGCAAGTCCAACCTCTGTTTCCAGCCACCTGAAGCAATTTGTGGCCTGAATCCGGAGAAGAACCAGCGAACTTTGTTCTGAAAGTTATCGCCGGAAAAATCACGTTTAAGAAGAAAATTGAAGAAGCGATGGAATAGGATAAAGTGTTATGCATATTTTGAAGAGTTGCAAAACTGAACAAGTGCTTAAGAAAAGGAAGAAACTAAACTCTTACTTGAAGAGTTGTCAAACATAAAAAAAGTAAGAGCTCTAGGAGTTAGGCGTGACACGCCTAACACACAACAAGAGCTTCTGTTGGTTTTAATTATGAGAAAATAAACAAAATGTCCAATTCCATTTGGGCATTTTCTATTTTGCTCATCTGACACAAATCTTTCCAATTTGTCCTAATTAATCATTTCAAATTAATTATTCGTTAACGCATGTTTTTCATGGGAAACAACGCATGACGGTCTGCTGGTGCATCGTTGGTATAGCCAGCGCATCCATGTAAAGCCATGGAACAAGTACACGTAAAAGAGTATGCATGTTTGTGGAGTTGATGAATTTACTTATGTGTGATATTTAACTGTGACAAAGTAGTTCCCCACTGAGCTTGTTGTTTTGCTCACCCCTTTTCGATTAATATTTTCAGATTTCCAAAGATGACGGGTTGCGGCGTGGAGTGGTGATGTGATCGGTTGTGTTTATTAAATTATGATCAAATATTTATTAGGAGAATGATTTGTTGTTTATTCAAAATATTCTTTTGAGGAAAAGTATGTTTAGAGTTTGAATTCTTAGACATTGAATATTATGATAAAGGATAATGCATGCATGAAGTTTTAATTTCTCGATTTTTAATTTGTGGTACTATTTGTGTTATCTATTAGACAAGTATTGTATACATTGGAATTTAATATTATTTTCGTAAAATAAATATCTTTTTGGTGTAATTTATTAGAGTTATTATGCTAAAATTTGAAAAAAAGTTTTATGTTCGAAACTCTTTAGATTACTTTTAAGTAAATGGTTAAAATTGCTCTTTTAAATGTTATAGGATGAAAACTACAAGATTGTATCTTCTTGTATTCTATAATATTTTTTTATGAAAAGGTCCAATAACCTTATTTTTGAAACATAGCAAAATAATCATTATTAAATTTTATTCTCATATTTATATGAAATTGAGTCCTTTATCTTAATTTAGGAAATTTTAGTTATTAAATAGTCCGTTAAGTTTTAAATTTTATTAAAGAAAATGGTTAACACCTTAAATTATTTTTTTCCAAACCTTTTAAATCAAAATTGTACTTTTTAAAAAATGGGGCGTGATAGTGTGGCATCAGAGCGGGTATACGTTCTTGTAGAATCGCTAAAATTAATTATTTTGCTTGTGTGCTAAGAAAATTATTTGCTTAAAATTATTTCTTAAAAAAATATTATACTGAAAAGATCTCGTTCATCACCACCTCCCACTACAACCCTCAAGGTATGAAAAGTTTTATTGTTCAAGAGTATATGTTTTTACTTGCAAACTTTATGTTGCATAGCATGTGATTCATGCAAAGTTCTAAAAATTCAAAGTTAAACAACAGTACAGTTGCAAGTGCAGATTTATGAAAATATTTACAGAGTATTTTATGAAAAGTTTTAAAATAAAAAAATTTATGATGTTTTAAAAATCATGTACGTACGAACAGCCTAGTAGGATTTGAAAAATAGTGGTCTACTTTAGATTTTTCTTTGGAAGTATGTAAGCAAATTTCGAGGACATTGTAATACCCGAATTAAATAAATTAGAGTATTTTTATTTTATAGTCTAAGAGTTTAATTCCTATTTAATTTTGTGGTTCTTTTAGTTAGGAATTAAGTTTAAGAATTAAAATTTTAGGCTTCTTGATTAAGAATTAAAGTAAAAAAATTTGAGGATTAGTGTCTGTTTAAGATGAGAATTTTTGAAAAGGTGTAGTAACCGATCCATAAGTGACAATTAAAAAAAAATAAAGCCAATTGAATGTACCTATTTAAAGTGAACGGTCAAAGAATTATTATTTTTGGTGTAGTATTATTTTGTTAACCGATTAGGTGTGGGAACTCATTAGGCATTTATAATATTTTTTTTTAAGGGAAAGGTAGTAACGTTAAGGGGATTTTAGTTGTGGACAATTAAGATAAGAATTAACCAATTAAAAACATAGGATTATGGGCTTAGGGGAGGATAATTGTTGTACTATTTGTATTGTTTTTTTTTGTTCATTTTTTTACACTAGCAGAAGGAGGAAAAGGAGAGAGTTCTTTTTTTTGGGTGTGTCTTTTCGAAAAACTATTGCAGGTAGTGAAGTTATTCCTTTTCTAAAATAAATAAGAAGAAGGTCGTGTTCACCGTTCGTTGTACGTACACAAATTATTTACAAGGTGGGGTTTTATTTATAAGCTTGTTACATTTAAATGTTTCATTTGAGTATTTTTGTTACTTGCAACATCATATGTTACGTTTAATAAAATTCGTTAACGCATGTTGTGACTTCTATAAGTCATTTGTTAACGCATGTTTTTCATGGGAAACCACGCATACTGGTCTGCTGGTGCATCGTTGGTATAGCCAGCGCATCCATGTAAAGTCATGGAACAAGTACAAGTAAAAGAGTATGCATGTTTGTGAGTTGATGAATTTGGTTATGTGTGATTTTTAACTATGACAAAGTAGTTCCCCACTGAGCTTGTTGTTTTGCTCACCCCTTTTCAATTAATATTTTCAGATTTCCCAAGATGACGGGTTGCAGCATGGAGTGGTGATGTGATCGGTTGTGTTTATTAAATTATGATCAAATATTTATTAGTAAAATGATTTGTTGTTTTTTCAAAATATTCTTTTGAGGAAAAATATGTTAAGAGTTTGAATAGTTAGACATTGAATATTATGAGAAAGGATAATGCATGCATGAAGTTTTAATTTGTGGTACTATTTGTTTATCTATTAGACAAGTATTGTATACATTGGAATTTGATATTATTTTAGTAAAATAAATTTCTTTTTGGTGTAATTTATTAGAGTTATTATACTAAAATTTGAAAAAAAGTTATATGTTCGAAACTCTTTAGATTACTTTTAAGTAAATGATTAAAATTGCTTTTTTAAAAGTTATAGGATGAAAACTAGAAGATTGTATCTTCTTGCATTCTATAATATTTTTTATGAAAAGGTCCAATAACTTTATTTTCAAAACATAGCAACATAATCATTATCAAATTTTATTCTCATATTTATATGAAATTGAGTCCTTTATCTTAATTTAGGAAATTTTAGTTATTAAATAGTCCCTTAAGTTTTAAATTTTATTAAAGAAAATGGTTCACGCCTTAAATTATTTTCTTCCAAACCTTTTAAATCAAAATTGTACTTTTTGAAAAATGGGGCGTGACACGAAAAACGCTGGAAACTAAACGTTTGGTCCTTCATCATTAATTTCATCCCAAAACGTGCATTAGAACAAAGGGCTGGAAATAGGGTTTTTTTACCTTTCTTTTTCTTCTTCTTCTTCTTGTGTGCTGCCGATTTTCGCCGCTGACGGCCGACGAGGACCTCGAGTTGGAAATTGGTATGTTATCGCCGGCGGTAACAATGGCAAGATATCTCCGGAGGATTTTTTTTCAATTTGTCGTTCATCGAGAACAAATAAATTTTAAAGCATGTTTAATACATGCATAAAATTTTATTTATTTATTTTTAGTTTGATATCTTATACCTAAAAGATTAATTAAATACAAAAAAATTATTGTGTTAGTGAAGCTTTAAAGAAATAAAGATAAATTAATAGAGTCTTGAATTGAGACAAAGGTAATAAAATTAGATCTGAAATTGAAAAAAATCAAAATGTAGATCTTAGTTTGAGAGACTTCAAAATTAAAATCTTAACTTGAGATTTATCTTAAAATTTGGGTCCTAATATGCTCTGCCTCAAAGGGGGAGTACATTAAATTCATTAAAACGACGTCATACATCAAATTCCGATGATCTTGGAATTAAGATCAGAGACTAATTGAATTAAATTGACATACTTGTATGCATTAAGAAAGGTTCCTTATAGTGTTAAACTTATTGATGTGAAATTTCCAGATCCTTAGTTTTGCTTAATTCTCTAGTCGAAGGTCGGCGATAGTGTCACTATGAAACATTGTGCCAAATCACAAAAAAAATATGTTTTTTTTTGTTTTAAATATAATGTTCTCATTTGGATAAAATTAGTAGGCCAATAGTCTCGTGCTAATGCAGGGCTGTAAGTTTTAATTATTGCGGATTTTGACATGAAAAATATTTTTATTAATTAGCTATATATAATTAAGGTTTGTTATAAGTATGGGACGAAATAACATACATTTGCCAAATATAAATTTAATGGCCTAAATTTGCTAAGACTCCATTTGGATGGGTGAATTTGAAATCCATGGATTCCACACACAAATAACCATTCTTTCCATGAATTTACAAATACTTAGATTTCATTTTATGTCATTTGAAATTCTTCTACTCTACCCCTTTCCAATCTCTCATTTTTTCTTACTTTTTTGGTATTAATACCAAAATCGTCCCATAATTTTTTCACTTTTTTTATTTGATCCCATAACTATGTAATGTTTCAATTTAGTCCCATAACAATTTAAATCTAACCAAATTAGTCCCATAACTATGTAATATTTTAATTTAGTCTCATAACAATTCAAATCTAACCAAATTAGTCCCATAAAATATGTAATATTTCAATTTAGTCTCATAACAATTCAAATCTAACAAAATTAGTCTCAAATCGCCGGAAATGACAAACAAATTAGAGTATTTTTATACTCTCACTAAAAATAAACTAAAATGCACATTTAGTGACTAAAGAATATTTTTCTTGTAGTGAAATTTGGGATTAATTTAATTAGATTTAAATTGTTATGGGACTAAATTGAAATATTACGTAGTTATGGGACTAATTTGGTTAGATTTGAATTATTATGGGACTAAATTGAAACATTATATAGTTATGAGACTAATTTGGTTAGATTTGAATTATTATGGTACTAAATTAAAATATTACATAGTTATGGACCAAATCAAAAAAGTTAAAAAGTTATGGGACGATTTTGGTGTTAATCCCTACTTTTTTCCCTTCTCTCCCATTTCTTTATAATTCATTAAAATGTATTATTTCTTACGTGTATTTTTATTTAAATTCATTCATTTTTAAATCCATCCATCCAAATGGAGCCTTAAGAAAAGGTATGTCCTACTTTTGTCAAAGACATTTATTTTTCCGGATTTTGGGAAATCATTTGCAAAAACATTAATTAATAGCATTTTCATCCCATAACTTATTGAGTGTCCGCTTTTGGTCCTAAAAATTTTGACTCTTCAATTTTGGCCCCGTACTCTTTGGTTTCATCCAATTTTTAACGAAAAAATGTAAATAATATATTTTTTTGCCACACACGATGCTTGTAATAGTTAAATTTGGGGTTTTCCGGTACTCTTGCTGACGTGGCTGCCAAATATTCAATTTTTTTCATTTTGTGTTTTTTTACATATTTTTTGTATATTACTAAAAACACTAATATAAATAAATAAAATATCAGCAGGGATGCTGGAAAGTTCTAAATTCAACAACCACGTGCGCCGTGCATGTAAAAAGCAATATTATTTTCACTTTTTCGGTAAAAATGGGACCAAAATTTGACAAATTCAAAGAGTTACGAGACCAAATTTAAGAGTCAAAATTTTTGTTACCAAAAGTGGACACTGAACAAGTTATGAGACCAAAAAACTTTTTTTCTCCTACTATTACGTACCTATTATATTTTTATACACTCATTTTTTACCACTAATTGACACATACTTACTCGCACCAATTATATTATATAAGTGATATAATTTTAATACAATTAAAGTAAATTTTAATGGGTTATAAATAAAAAAACAATAGGATTTTCATCAACATGAGGAAGTTGTAGATCTGCAACTTTGATTGCTTGAAATGGTTTCACAGATAATAATTCTATATATTAAAAGATGTGTGCGTGTGAGCCATTTCAAGCCAAAGCCAAATTGGAAAGCCAAACAAAATATTTGCTGGAATGCATTTATCTAGTGAAAGAAGAGTAGAACGTGGCTTGTTCAGAGATTGATTGCTTGAAAAGGTCTTAAAGATATGATCACATCTCTATACATTAAGGGTATGTTTGGTTTAGGGGACTAAATAGTCAATCCCCCAAACACAGGACTATTCCGGCCAAAACAACATGATTTGGCCGAAATAGTCCTGTGTTTGGGGGATTGACTATTTAGTCCCCTGAACCAAACATACCCTAAAAGATGTGCAAATTTAGTGGGAGTCATTTCAGACATGCATACAGTTCAGATTGATTGGGCGTGGGTCCCAGATGGGGTGAATGTTGAATGTAATTACTTCTTTTTCTTTATTACTTATTGGAACAAATGAATGAAACCTAAAATACAGCAAAACAAAATGGTTTAGTAAAAAGAAAGTACCATTACATGTAGCTAGATCATTATTCGAAATTAGGGCAGAAAAATTATCTGGATTGAGCATAAAACTCAAATCGAAATCAGTAAACCTCTTCAAATTATAATTCAGGGATAAGTAAACCTCTTCAAATTGCAAGCTTACAGCCAGAGACTCAACCATTTTAATGTGAAAATTGCATGAACTCAATGTGCTTTTATTGTCCATTTTATTGTGATTTCATGCTTTATTCACTCAATTTTGATTAATTGTTTTTAAAATAAAAAAAATATGAGCTTCGCCATTTTTTGTAGGAAAAATGGGTTCACTAATTGTAATTAATGTCAATTTGTTTGGCCCAAGTAGAAAGCATGCTGGAAGAAGCCAAAAAAATAGAAGGTCTTCACGTGAATTATTAGGTGGAATATATTGAAAATGAAATGGCCCACATCCTTTAACTAGTGAAAGAGGAGGAAAATGTGGCTTGTTCAGCAGCATCACTCCATCTTGACAGCAGGAAATTGAAAGTGGAGTAAACCCACTTGTATTCAATCAAAATTTTAAAAGTTTTTTTGTATTCAATTAGAATTTTAAAAGACTTTAAAACAATCATTTTGTAATAAATCTGAATTTTAAAAGACTTAAAAATAATCAACTGATATTCAATCAAAATTTTAATAGACTTAAAACTAGTCTACTAGTATTAAAAAATATAGGAATTTTAAAGGATTGTTGGACTTTTATGGAATTTTTAGGGGGTGTGTTAGTTTGGGATTTCATATGATTTTAAAAGTTTTTTTTCTTATAAAAAAGTATGTTGGTATTCAATCAGGATTTTAAAAAATTTAAAACAATACACTGGTATTCAATATGGATTTTAAAAGACTTAAAAATAATTCACTGATATTCAACCAGAATTTTAAAAGACTTAAAATTAATCCAGTGGTATTAAAAAATAGGATTAATTACATATATGTGATATTTTTTAGGCTTAATTACATATAGGTGATATAAATTTCAAAAATTACTTGTAGGTGCAAAATGAACTATGGTACTACTATTGACCAAACTTCTGTACTATTGCAGAGTTCATATTATTATGCTTATATTTAATAAATCGAGTTTCAAGTATAGTACTGTATAGTACAGAATTTTGGTCAATAGTACAATCTCATAGTATCGTAGTTCATTTTGTACCTACATGTAATTTTTGAATTTTATATCACCTATATGTAATTAAGCCTCCTTAATTGCACCTGTGCGTAATTGACACTAAAAAATATAAAGATTTTGAAGGATTGTAGGATTTTAAAGATAATAATCTCGGTTAAAATATGGATTACATAGATATTAGAGAAATTTATCAAATATTGGAGGGATAAATTCTTGTATGCAGTTGAGTGCGTATTATGTATTTGAATTTTAAGTTCAATTTTAATTTTAATTTTAATTTTTTCAAAACACACATGGTTCCATCACAAAATATAATTTGAAAATGTTGATTTAAAAAATCTTGTGTTTTTACATGCTTTATTTTATTGCTCCTACTTGCTGCACTAATTAAACGGATTTAACTAAAAATGTTTTCGCACTAAGATCACTGCGCACTCAGCTGATTGTAAAGTCAGCTATTTTCAAAACAAGAAGACTCAAAGTCTTCTTTAGGGACCAACAAGTGGTATCAGAGCTGTGTGTCCTAACGGCACAGCCTGAGAAGCTTTAGGTGGTCACCAGGGCAGATCCAAATCCTTTTTAAAAATCCTTGTGTGTTATTTCTCCTAACACATTTTGCAGGAATCATGTCTTACAACTTTGGTGTGAATTTTGAAGAGGAGATGAACAAGATTATTCAAGATTTTGAGGAATACATCTCCACTGCTGATTCACCATCATCAGAGGATTTTTGTCTCATGGCAGACACAGAAGAGGTAGAAGCTAAAACCCCCTCTGTTAGCTCATCTTGCTCTTCTACCAATTCTATGGAGTCTGAGATGCAAAAGCTGCTCTCAGATCTCCAATCCTCCCTAAGTGTCTTTGCTAAACTAGAAGAGGAGAACTCAAGGCTAAAAGTTGAAGTCTCTCAGTTGACCCTCGAGAAAGGTCATTCTGCTGATCTATCAGCTGAACCCACTTCCTCACAGACTCAAGAGTCAGAAGACTTAAGAGTTAAATGTGAGGAACAAGAACAGTTGGTAGCTACGCTACTGGCTGAAAACCTAGGGTTGGAAGAGGAACACAAGCTATTAAAGGCTAAGTTCGATGAACTCTTCAAACAACATACACATACCAAAGATAATGAGGATCAACTCAAGTTGAAATGGGATCAGCTGACCAATGCACATAATGCAATGTCATCTATAGCTGCTTCCTCTCAACAAGAGCATGACAAAAGAGGTGTTGGCTTCCCTAAGTCCTCTAAAGGGAAGAAAAAGGCACAGCTTCAGGGAGCTGATAATAAGGAAAAAGGGAAAACTCAGATGAGGAGGGATCAGCCTGGACCATCCCAGAAGGGCAAGTCCAAGCAGAACCCTTCTCCACCCTCGGTTACATTTAAAGTACTACCCAAACCTGCAAAGTCAGCTAAGGCTATTGTCTATGAGTCATTCAAAGGCTCCTGCAGGACTTATCCTTATAATCAGATCACCTGACCTGGTGTTCTAAGACATCCTCCTAAGAGAAACCCTCTGAAGGAGAATGTTTTGTTGATAAATATGGGAGATGGATAAGGTCTCCTAAGCCTCATAAGGATGACCTATTCCTATGGATCCCTAAAGAACTGTCTCCTGACCCTCCAGGACCCAGTAGGGTACCTATTGCCTGATTTTATTTTCAGGTACACACTAGCTCGGGAGATCAGATAAAAAGATGATATCAGATGAGAAGATGATCAAATCAGATGAGTTGAGTGTGATGAATGGTTCCAATCGCAAACATCTACCCAATTAAGGGGGAAAATCAGCTGAGATTTGGCAAGCCAGCTGATTGGAGAAAGATCAAACTTTCCTTGGGCTTTAATATCATCAAAAAGGGGGAAATTGTTGGGAAAACCCTTATGTTTTGATGAGATTAAAACTAGCTGACCTTGGGAAGACAGCCGGGGACAGATCGGATCTGACGAGGATGGTCTGCTGAGGTGCTAGACATCTGCTGAGGTTAGATCAGGTCATCGAAGCTGAGTCAGGTCATCTGAAGCTGAGTCAGGTCATCTGAAGCTGTTGCATAGAAGTTCTATTTACAGAAAATCAATCATGTCAAGAGGAGAATATCACAACAATGGCTAGATGATTTCCAGAATCATAGGCAATCAATCAAGTCAAATCAGATTGAAGATCAAGCCAAGATGGAAAGATATCAACCTGGAAATCAAGAATCAATCAATCACTCTGATTGATTGATTACATATTTAAGGGATTTCAAATCCTAGTCAACTCTAACGGCTAGTTTTTTATGCCCATAAATATGGGTACAAGAGAGAAAAATTACAATGTTTTTTTTATGCGCGATTACATTAACATATAGGCTACACTTTTTCCTCTGTACACAAACACACTCATATACTTTATTATTCTTTTGTAAGACTTTATAGAAGTCGATCAGTTAGTTGCAAGGTTGTTTGCAATAACAGTTTGTGTGTAAAAGAGAGTGTCATATCTCAAGTTGTAAGAGTGTAAGGAAGTTAGTAAGTGAGTAAGAGAGCCCCTCAACTCCAAGTGGGATAGAGGAGACTGGATGTAGGACAGTTGGTCCGAACCACTATAAATCTTGTATTTTTACTTGCTTTATTTTATTGCTCCTACTTGCTGCACTAGTTAAAAGGATTTAACTAAAAAAATTTTCACACTAAGATCACTGCGCACTCAGCTGATTGTAAAGTCAGCTGTTTTCAAAACAAGAAGACTCAAAGTCTTCTTTAGGGACCAACAACTATAAATTTCAAAACCAATTTCCTTAGAACAAGTGTTAGATTAATTTAGCCAATTAAACATATTGTTTTGCACACATCAAAATCTAGACTAAGGTACTTAACAATTTCCCCCTAATTTGATGTTGGCAAAACACATCATCACAACAATAAACAACAAATAGAAATAAGACATTGCTATAAAGAACAAGAACAAAACAGAACATCATGAAAACAAGTAAACCAGCAGAAGGAATAAGCTGCATAAATAAAAGGGTTCAAGATACAGCTTACAAGATGCAATTAGACTAAAAACTAAAGAGTTTTAGTGTATAGTCTATAAACATAGTCTTCATCTCCTTCTGTGCTTGGGATCAACATCTTTTTCTTCATCATCCTCATCATCTTGAGGCTTGAATATATCTTGCTCTGTCAGTTTCATGTTCTTCTCATCTACTTCAATGTACTTCATCAGCATCATGTACTCATAAGCTTCAAATTCTTCTTCTTCTTTTCTTGATTTGAAAACTTTCTTGGGTAGTGGAGCTCTCTTCTTCTCTCCACCAAGAAGATGTGCATTATCTCCTCTGTATAAAGTTCCATCAGCCTTCAGTGCCTTAAACTTCTTAAATCTGTCCTTCTTGCACTTGATTTTCTTGATAATTGTATGTCTGTTGCATATACTCAAAAATTCTTCCCAAATTACATCAAATTCAGTCTTCATGGTTTTCTCTTTCTCAGCTTCCTCATTCTTGTCGTCAGTAGGTATCATGCTCAAAGGTTGAACATTTAAAGGTTGAGCAATGATAACTGCTGTAGATTCTTCAGAATCTTTCTTTGTTTCTCTCTTTCTTCTTTTTGTCTTTCTTCCTTCCCCTTTTTCCTTGCCTGTGACTCTTTCACAGTCTTTTCCCAATAACCAGGAGGTTTTGGAGCTGTAGATTTCTTTCCAACTGTAGATTTAGGGAGCTGTATAATCTTGCTTCCTTTAGAGCTACCCTTCATCTTTTCAGGCATTGATCTTTCTTCTGGTTGTTCTCCAAGTCTCATGGATAAATCCTTTGACTTTGCAGCTTCGAATTCCTTAGCCAAAGAGTTTCCAATGTCTTTCACATTTGACAAAATATCCTCAGTGATCTCATCACCTTTCTTGATTTCTTCTTCCATCTTACTTTCCCGCTTTTTGCCAACATCAATGTGTGACAAAATAGTAGAGAGTTTTCTCATAATATCAGTCTTCATGTCTTCATTACCAGAGATCATCCTTGTCATCTCATTTTTCATGCTTTGTACCTCAAGCTTCAATTTGAAAGAATCATCTTTAATCAAGTTGATATCTGACTGTAGAGATGTGATTTCTCTTGCCTTCTGATTAATATCCTTTCTAACCAGTTCATTCTGAGTCAATAAGCCATCTACAACTACTTTGAAATTCTTTTCAAGTTCTAAACTTCTTTCTTCAAACTTCTTCACCAGGTCCTCCATTCCTTTTCTGACTTTTTGAGAAATTATTGCATCAGGAACTCTCTTCACTTGCTTGATAATTTCTGCCTCAATTCCTTTGAAGGATTCTTCCAAATCTTGTAACTTAGATACAACCTCTTTAGGTGTCATCTTTGGAATTGAATCACTGTCTTCTTCTTCTTCAGAATCACCTTCCCTAATCACCAACTCATTTCCTTTGATAGTCTTTTATGCTTTAGAAGGTACCAACTCTACAGTTGTAGAGTCTTCAGTGATAGCCTTCCTCTTGCTAGGAGTCAAGACAAGTTTTGTCTTTTCAGTAGAGAAATCAGCCATATAGTCTCAATATTCTCTCTTTCCAAAGCTGACAAACTCTGTAGGGGAGGGGTGCCTTGCCTATAGATTTCTTCGAGTGTAAACATGGCAGGAGGGGGTTGATTAAAGATATTAGTGATAGGATTTAACAGGTCCTTAGCACTTTCATCAATTTCTCTAGAGGTGTCTTCAACAATTTACTCATCAGCTTGATCCTCTAGAGTAGGTTGAGCCTCAGTTTGCATAGGTTGAGCTTGAGCTTGAGCACCACCGATTGGTGCATCATCATCATCACCTTAATCATCATCAGATTTATCCTTGGGCTCTTTGCAGGGTGAATCAGCCTTCCTTGCCTCCTTTTCCTTTTCTGAGTCAAGCTGTTCAAGATTTGTATCATCTACATTCACTGGATCAGCAGCACTAGCTCCTGCAGACTCCATCAGAATTGCTTCTTCAGCCAAAGTAGTTAAGCCCTCAGCTTCAACTACTTGGTGACTTCCTTCACCAATCCTCTGTGGCAACTCTTCTTCACTTTCTGAGCTAACAACTTGATAATCAGCTTCAGGAAAATCAGCTTCTGGATCTCTCTCAGATCCCATTGCAACTCTTAAAGCTGCAGCTGCAGCTGCTGGCTTATTGATTTTCAGCTTTTTAGATTCTTCAACAACCACCTGTTTTCCCTTTCCTTTGTTCTTTCTTAATTTCTCAGCAAGAAATTCATCTAGAAAGTTGGGCCTCATAAGCTCATTCACATCATTACCATTTGTCCAGTCAACAACCCACTGGAACAAATTCCTCTCCTCAACTTTAAGTTTATCCAATTCTTCCCTTACAATTTTTGAGTCATCAAATCTTTGCCTCTCTTCCTCAAAACCTTCTATCCTTTCAACTGGAACAACAGGGAGTTGTTCAGTTTCAGGTTCAGGTGCTTCAGTAACTTGTTCTTCATGAGTTTCTTCCTCAGGCTGTATATTTGCCAAGTCTACAGCTGTAGACTTGTCAACTTCTTCTTCTGTAACTTTCCTAGAGTGATGTTTCTTCTGCCTTCTTTCTCTATCAATTTCATCTTCTGATTCACTGGGTTCATCTACCAGCAAAAGTTTCCTTCTCACATCCTTCTTTTTCCTCTCATAATGTTTCAGAGGACTAGCAATTGTAGTCTTATTTGCTTCTGACTTGTTCTTCTTCCTCTTCTTGGGTTTAGGAGCCATAAGAGCATCCACAGCTCCTCTTTTAAAGTTTGCTATGGGTTGTCCTTCATGACCATTAAAGCCTTTATTATTTCCAGCTTTCACCACATCATTCCCAATATTTCTAAGTAAAAGCTCTCCTATATCAACTTTCACTTCTTTATAAAAAACAATCATTAAGTCCCACATAAGAATAGTACCAGTATCATGTGCTCCTGTTCTACACAATAAACATTTATCAATAGCTTCATAGAGGTATACATACTCAACTGCAAGGTCGTTCTTATTGAATGTCCTCTTCCAATTCTTAGGAAATGGCTTCTTTGCAGTAAACTTCCTCCAATACCTCTCATCTTCATTAGCAAAGTTGAGGTTGTCATGAGAATCACCTCTAATCCTCAAATGTAAAGCTTTGCAAATATCTCCAGCTGTAATGTTGACATTTCTTCCTTGTAACTTCACAGACAGTGTCTTCCATTCCACATTTGCATCAGCGTTTTGATAGAACTCGTGTACAATCTTGTCATCATAAGCTCCTGGATTGTGAGTGAGACAATAATGAATTCCTTGATTCACAATATGTCTTACAACACTTTCCATAGCATTAGTGGGATGCTTCTTTTGGATTTCTTCAAAATCGAATAAAGCTCCAAAAATAACTTTCATTGCCATGATGATTTGTTTCAGAGAGTGAGGGATAGGGAGTGTATATGATTTTAGGGGGTTCGAATGTAAAAGTGAGATATAAAAGGATGAAGGGTCCTTTAAATACCTTTCCTTAAACAGTCATTTAAGAACAGGGGTATAACTGTCATTGACCTAAAATTTATGAGTTTTTAAATTTCAAACCAAAACTTATAATTAAGTTTGTCCAGAATATAACTCACATATAATTTAACTCTATTTAAAATGTTACACGGATTCAAACATTTTATTAATTAAAATGCTGAATAAATCCAAAATATATGTCACTAAGTGCTGATGTTTCTGAATTTGTAGTGCTCCATTTAATTTTCAGAATAGTACAAAGTATTGTAAATTCCCTAAGTTTGTAGTTGACAATTTTAGAATATGGAAATCTACAGTTGTGAGGAATTTGCAGTTCAATGCTAAGTCTACAGCTGTAGAGTTAGCAACTCTCCAGTTGAATGAATTTGCAGCTGCACATTTCCTTTTCATTGAGTTTCCAATTTTCTAGATTAGTCTTTCCAATTTAGTGATTTTCACAGAATCTTTTCACAATTCTAACATTCCCAAATTACCTCTCAAGATTGAAAATCTTGATTCACACAAAGGTTTAGTGAAAATATCTGCAAGATTCAAATCAGTATGAATCTTTGTCAATTTCACACCCTTTCTTTCAACATGATCCCTTTTGAAATGATGTCTTACATCTATGTGTTTTGATCTAGATTGTAAAATTGGATTCTGTGTAATAGCAATAGCACTTGTATTGTCACAGAATATAGTTGTTTCTCTTGCATCAATCCCATAGTCTTGTAATTGATATTGCATCCATAAGATCTGTGCACAACAGCTTCCAGCAGCAATGTATTCTGCCTCAGCTGTAGAAAGAGCAATAGAATTTTACTTCTTACTGTGCCATGCCACCAACCTTTCACCTAGGAATTGACTAATCCCACTAGTACTCTTTCTGTCAATCTTGCAGCCTGCAAAATCTGAGTCAGTGTAGCCAATGAGTTCAATTCCTCCTTCTTTAGGATACTATAATCCTAAATTTTCTGTGGATTTGACATATTTGATGATCTTCTTTACAACATTTAAGTATGATTCCTTAGGATTAACTTGCAATCTAGCACATACACCTACTGCAAACATGATATCAGGTCTGCTAGCTGTAAGATATAGCAATGATCCAATTAGCCACCTATATTTGGTTACATCAACACTTTTGCCATTCTCATCTTTGTCAAGACTCACAGAAGGTGTCATAGGTATATTGGTAGGCTTAGAGCTGTCTATTCCAAATCTTTTGATAAGCTCTTGAGTGTATTTAGCTTGATTGATGAAAATTCCATCTCTCATTTGCTTAACTTGTAATCCCAATAAGAAATTCAGATTTGCAATCATGGTCATTTCAAATTTCTCAGTCATGAGCTTATAGAACTTTCTGCATAATTCTTCATTGGTTGAGCCAAACATTATATCATCAACATAGATTTGAACAAGCAATATGTCATTTCCATGTTGTAATCTGAATAATGTCTTGTCAACCATACCCTTTTTGAATCCATTTTTGATCAGATGACCACATAGGGTATCATACCATGCTCTTGGTGCTTTTTTAAGTCCATAAAGGGCCTTTCTAAGCTTATAAACCATGTCTTCAGCTGTAGTTTCCTCAAATCCTGGTGGTTGTTTAACATACACTTCTTCTGATAGTAAACAATTAAGAAATGTACTCTTTACATCCATTTGATAGACTGTAAAGTTCATATGTGCAGCGTAGGCTAGAAATATTCTTATAGCTTCTGATCTTGCAACTGGGGCAAAGGATTCATCAAAATCTATGCCTTCAGATTGACAATAGCCTTGAGCAACTATCCTTGCTTTATTTCTTGTCACAATTCCATCTTCATCAAGTTTATTCTTGAACACCCACCTAGTTCTAATCACTTTATGATTCCTAGGTCTTGGAACAAGTTCCCATACTTGATTTCTCTCAAAACCATTCAATTCTTCTTGCATTGCAATAATCTAATTGACATCCTGCAGTGCTTCATGAATATCAGTAGGTTCTGAAGATGAAAGAAATTTAACAAACATTGCCTCATGGATTTGTTTTCTGGTCTTTACAACATCTGATAGGTTTCCAATTACATGCTCAGGGGGTGATCTTTCAACCAAATCAAATATGATTCAGGTTCTAGTCTTTGATCATTGTTCTCTACAGCTATAGATTCACCTACTGCAAACTCATCAGGTCCTTTTGTTGGTGTCTCTACTTCTGTTTGAACATTCTCATAAATTAGATCTTCAACATTCTCTAATGGAGGTAACTCAAATATCACAGTGCCAAAGCCTTTGTTGATCAATTCTACAGTAGTTTTGATTTCAACATACTGCTGTTGACTTGTGACTGTAGAGTTGTCCTCTTTAGAGTCTTCAACAATTTCTTCAGGGGAGCTATGTTGTTCATAAAAAACAACATGATGTGACTCTTCCACAATCATTAATCTCTTGTTATATACTCTAAATGCTTTGCTAACATTAGAATAACCTAAAAAGATACCTTCATCTGACTTTGAATCAAAAGTCTTGAGGTGTTCCTTTCCATTATTCAGTATGTAGCATCTATATCCAAATATGTGTAGATAAGAGATATTTGGAGTCCTTCCTTTCCATAACTCATATGCAGTCTTCTTATGATCTTTTACTATCAAGCATCTATATTGAGAATAGCATGCGGTGCTTGTTGCTTCTGCCCAAAATTTCTTAGGCAACTTTGCTTCAATAATCATTGTTCTGGCTGCTTCCTTGAGTGTTCTATTCTTCCTTTCTGCAACTCCATTCTGTTGTGGGGTTCTAGCTGCAGAGTACTCATGCATTATGCCATATAGTGAACAATACTCTTCAATGACTTGATTTGTGAATTATGTTCCTCTATCTGATCTGATCTTCACTATGTTCAAGTTCTTTTCATTCTGAATCCTTGTCAATAATTCTGGTAGCTTCTGTAGATTTTCACTCTTCTTTCTTAGAAACACTGTCCAAGAAAATCTTGAGTAATCATCTACAACAACCAAAGTGTACTTCTTTCCACTTATGCTTACAGATTCTATGGGTCCAAAAAGATCTATATGCAGTAATTCTAGTGTCCTTGAAGTACTTGAGTGTGTCTTACTCTTGAAAGTCTTCTTGATTTGTTTCCCTTTAACACAAGCATCACATAAGTGTTCCTTCATGAACTTAGTGTTTGGCAGACCTCTTACAAGTCTATTATTCACAAGTTCATTCATGGTTTTGAAGTTTATGTGATTCATTCTTTGTGCCATAGCCAACTAACTTCATTGGAACTATTAGCTAGAAAACAGATAGTTTCAGCTGTAGAGTTCCACTCTACAATGTAAACATTCCATTTTCTAGTTCCTGTCAGTTTTGTGGTTTGGGATTCAACATCTTTGACTATGCAAGTGTCATGTGTAAAGTCTACAGTGTTGCCTTTGTCACAAAATTGACTCACACTAAGTAAGTTATGCTTTAAACCTTCTACTAAGTAAACATCATTGATCTGAACATTTTCTTTGAGTAGACTTCCTGATCCTTTAGTTGTTCCACTGGCATTATCACAAAAAACAACCATAGGACCTTTGTGATCTTTCACATTTTGTAACAAGCTTCTATCTCCAGTCATATGCCTTGCACAACAACTGTCTATGTACCAAATCTCTCTTTTGGTGGTTGTGACATGTCCCTGCAAAATAAAGTGAGTTATTTAGAAATCCAATACTTTGGATTTCCTCTAGTGTTACTCTTTGCAATCCAAGTCTTTTTATGAGCTGTAGAGTTGTTAATTCTACCGTTCTTGCTTTATAACACCCCACATAGGCCGTAGCTTTTCGTCCATTAACTTATTGTTTTGGGCAAGAGCTTTGTGTGTGTTTTAGGTTTAGTCCTTTAAGTTGTTGTGCTTTAGTATTTCTTAATGGTTTGCTTAGTAATAGTTGTCCCAATTAGTATTATTGGACCCTTAAGTTAGTACTTAAGTTTCGAATTTTTTAGAGTAAGCGAGAATAGTATTATTGTTGAGGTTTTACTATTAGTCCTCTAAGAATAGTATTTCATTAAGGGTATGTTAGTAATTGAGGAATTAAATTTAGGGATTTGACTTTATGAGGTTTTGACCAAGAATAGGATTAAATAACACTTGGGATAGTACTAGTATTATTTTAGAAAATAAGGAGTCTTGGACACTAAGTAATTTTCAAAAATTTAGGAGCATTAAGACAAGGATTTCTAGTATCTTTAATTATGGAAATAAGTCATATTCTTATGCAAGGGAATAGTACATGCTTGAAGGTTAAGTATCATAAGAATAAAGAGTTAGTAAGGATCTTTTAAATAAGGAAATAAGTTGCCAAGTATGAAAATAAAGATACACCAAGATTATGGGCCAATTTCTTTCCTCTTTTTCTTCAAATTCGGCCAAGGCCTTATGCAGCCTGAAACCCTACTTTTCCATCCCTATAAATATGTATTGATCAAGTCCCCAAACCCTTAGACACCCCTAGAAAATCGGCAGCCACCTAGCACCAAATTTCGGCCACTTTATGAAGCTATATGACCAGTTTTTCCAGCAGCTTGTGAGGTCAGGAAGAGAGCAAGTTTCGGCAGCTTTGAGTGAAGAAAAGAATAGGATTCAAGCACAAGGATTAGTCAAGCCAACATACAACACTTCTCTTCTTTTCAAGCAATCAAAGGTGGGGGTTTAAACGGTGAAAAGTGGTAACTCTAGTTCGATTTTTAAATACTATGTTTTATGTGTTTATGTGTCTATGTGCTAAAGAGGGATGCCCTTATGTGGTGTCAAAGATGAGTGCTCTTAAGTAGTACTAAAGATGGATTCCCTTATGTGGTGTCAAAGAATGGATATCCTTATGTGGTATCAAAGAATGGATGCTCTTATGTAGTATCAAAGAGGGATACGCTTAAGTCGTATCAAAGATTAAGAATGATTGGTATGTTTTCACGTTTACATGTCCATTATATTTAGACTTCGAACTAAATTATCCCCACGGAGTGATTATTTTATAATTGCTCACCCCTTCACCGAATTATATTTTCAGATTTTCAAGAGTAAGATGACGAGATCGGCGATGCGGAGGAAGGTGGATATGATGCGAGTTAAAGAAGTTAATGGATGAAGATTTTTATTAATAAACCAAGTCGGCTTTTATTTTATTAAGTTGCAAGAGTTTTATTCATGATTTTCAGCACTTTCATGTTTGCCACAAGACTAGACGTTTGCATGTTTTATTTCATTGAGTGCATGGACACGTAGATGATTGATTTAGGATTTATTATGGTTTGATGAATTATGAGATTTTATTATGATTTTTATGAGGTATTATTATTATGATTATGTGTTAATATGCATGAGTTTTAGGAGTTAAGTTGATGAATTATTTTATTAAATAGCAGCTGATGGTTAGAAAATTATATGCATGGTTAAGAGTCAATTTATGTGTTTAATTGTTCTTATGAAATTAGTTATTGTCCTTAGTTTGCATGATCGATGAGTTAAGTTTTATAACTCCCAAAATTGTGAAATTTTACCAGAATGTTTTCAATGATTTATAATGCATATTGACCAATTTTCATGAGTTTTTACTGAGTAGAAGTCGAGGAACTGATTTTAGTCCTTTATGTGATTCTAGTCGTCAAAATTCTTGTTTTCAAAATACCAAAATATATGCCAGCCTATTTTCGAAATTTTGGCAGTTTAATAGCCTTAAAATATTAAGTGTTTTGGTCATAAAACCTGGAAGAAAATCGTTTTAAGTTTCAGCTTGAAATTAGTCCTACAACTTTGTTTTACGAGCTTTTCATGTGTTTTAAAAAGGGATTTTCATGGCAAGTTTTTAATTTATGTCTAATATGATTTAACTGAGTATTTACAGGTCTTATATTGAATGGCAAGACAATAGTATTAAAGAAAATGGATTTGGTATTAGTTAGTGGACTGCTTTTATACAAAACCAGTTTTGATGAATACACCCAGGCTGTTTTCATGAGTTTTATGTCCCAGTGGCTGTACATGATTTGTTTAGGTATTATTGCATGATTTAATTTATGTCTTGGTTGAGGTATGAAGTTGGAATGATTTAATTTCCTATGTTAAATATATTAAATTATATTGGATATATTTGAGATGATATTATTTATGGTTTCCATGGATATGTTGAACGAGTTATTTAAATTGAATGTATGATTTATTTGTTTCAAATTATTACTCTGATTTTAGTTTTAAAAAGGGTTTTTAAAAGAGAAAGAATTTTATTACAAGCTTAAGGGTTCAAGTTCTAAAGAATGTTTTCATTAAATTGTTTATTTAAAGTCAAGACTTCCGCTGATTTGAAATGCATAGAATTTTAGGGCGTGACATGCTTGATCCTCCTCTTTGAGTGCCTGAAGAGGGAGACATATCTGACATATTTCAATTCCAGAATCTGTCAAAGTTAAGTCTTCTATCCATATTCAATTTGTGAAAGACTTCTTCTTCTGACTGTATAGTTGATTCCGCAGTTAGTTTCAAAATCATGTTTTGCAACATGTTTATAACATCTTCTTCACTATCATTCATTATCTCCTTGATCCTTTGTTGTCTTCTTGGTGACAATTCTTTGAATGAATTCAAGAATTTCAAATCTTCTGGCTGTAGGGTTGAGTTTACAGCTTCTTCAGGGGTTGATTCTTTGATCAACTTCCTTTCTGGTCTTGGAATTGACTTTTGCAAGTATTTCATCCTGACACAAGGATTATATCCTATTCCAGTTAAGTCATTTAAGTGTCTTTGCTCAGATAACATCTTCTACAATTGTTTGGATGACTTTCCAAAACAATCTAGCTTCTTTTGATAATAGGCATTGCTTTCTTCAAGATCAGCTATCATAAGTTCTTGAGTTCTGATAGTTTCCTTCAATTCAACACAGTCTACAGCTCTACAACTTGCTTCATTGAAAAGTTCTTCATTGTCATTTTTCAAACAACTGTAACTTTCTTTGAGTTCTTGTAGAATCTGCAGTTGTGTCTCAACATCCTCTACTCCAGCTAACAGGGCTTTGACATGTTCCCTTCCAATATGATTATCTCTTCTAAGATCTTAATTTTCTTCTTGTAGTCTTTGGATTGCACTAAGCATGTCACTGGAAGAATCCTTTTCTGTAATATAACTTGATGATGATGAGCATACCTCTTCATCTTTAGCCATAAGACATATTAGGGCTTCTTCATCTGAATCTGTAGAGTCAGAGTCTTCTAAATCTGCAGTTGACTTTTGTGAAGAAGAGGGACATTCTTCCTGATTTTTATCAAACTCAGAAAGTAGTGCTCTAATTCTCTCCTTGTCAAACTTTTTCTTCCTATCTTTTCTGATTCTCTTTTCTTCATCTGTGTATTTCTGAGCTTTGGGGTATGGACAACCCTTGATGTAATGTCCTAGTGTTCTGCAGTTATAGCACAAATAAGTTGAGTTAGGTGCTGTAGATTTCACCTTACCATCCTCCTTTGGTGTGAACTGCTTCTTCTTAGTCCATTTGCCAAACTTCTTAAGCTGCTATATAAAAAGAGTCAACTCTTCATCATCAGAACTTGTAGCTGCAAGGTTGTCAGCCACTAGAGTTGTAACCTTATTACTGACAGGTTCTTTTCTTCTACTTATGTCAAATTCATAAGCCTTCAGGTCTGAAAAGAGTTCAAAGGTGGATATCTTAGATAAATCCTTTGATTTTCTCATAGCAATGACCTTCATGTCCCACTCAGAAGGTAAGCCTCTGAGAACCTTCATGTTCATTTCTCTTTGTGAGTAATCTTTACCAAGTGGGTCTAGCTCATTGAGAATTTCAATGAATCTTGACTCAAACTTTTCAAGAGTTTCACCAGATTTCATCTTGAAGTTCTCAAACTTTTAAATTGCTATCATGAGTTTGTTTTCCTTGATTTGTTCAGTTCCTTCACAAATCATTTCCAACTTTTCCCATATATCTTTTGCAGTTTTACAGTTTTTGATCTTGCTAAACACAATTTTATCAAGTGAATGATAAATAGTGTTCTTGGCAACATTGTAAAGATTGGACCTTTTCTTGTCATCCTCTGTCCATTCCCTTCCAGGTTTGGGGATGATCTGAGCTAGTCCAGCTGACTGGTCAGCTGTAGTGTTGACTTTCACAATAGGTATAGGGCCATCTTCTATGATAGACCACATCTTATCATTGATTGAAGACAAATGTGCTTGAATTCTAATTTTCCATTCATTATAGTTCTCAGCAGAGAACATTGGAACCTTGGATATCACCATTTTGGGAGCTATGCAACTATGCAGGTGTGTTTTTCAAAACCAAAAGGATCTAGCTAGGTACTGATCAAAGCAGTGGCAAGCCAACTACTCTGATACCACTTGTTGGTCTCTTAAGTGGTTAAGGTCTAGAGGGGGGGGGGAAATAAGTGAGTGTTAATGAAAAACAATATAAACAAACTTAACAGCTGAGTGACTTAGACAAGTCTACAGCTATAAAGTCAGTTACTTTGTGAAAACCACAAAGTTTATGCACTCGATTTTCAAAAGAATGATGAATGTAACAATAAAGTAAATAAATATGCAGAACAAAAATATAAATGACATAAAGTAAATAGACAGTATTTATAGTGGTTCAGTGTCTATAAAGAGACAATCTACATCCACTGTTACACCACTTAGGTGCCAAATTCACTAAGCTGAGATCACTTAGATCAATATAAGTAGTTCCCCCTTAGAACTAGGTTCACTCAGATTCCTATTCTAACAAGAGATTAACTACCCTATTCACTCAGAATACAACTCACAAAGAGTTAACAAAAACCTCACAAAGAGATATCTACACTAAGTAGAAATTAAAATAGGTGAGGGAACAACAACAAAAAGGTGTGATTCTTTCTAAGAAAATCCTAACCAACTATCCTATGATTCACCATGAATAAAAACAATAAAGCCCTCTCAGAAATTTGTTGGCTGTAGACTTGCTTAGGCTTAATGCTTGTATGATCAGGGTTGTTGTTGTTGCTTCCTCTGAGGACATCTTCTATTTATAGATTGAGTGGTGTGACTTATTCGTTGGAAATTCAAATTTGAAATCCGGATAAGGCTCCAATCTCTCTCTATTTGGCATGTGTGAAGTGTTCCTCATTTTTCACACAGAATAGTACTGAGTGTACTATTGTCTTTTTCTTCAGAATTCTGGCTGTCTTCATTATCCTCCAGAATCATAGAAATAACCTCCACTTAAGTACATTTTAGTGAGTGCATGAGAGCTACACTAAATGTGCTTAAGGGTCTTCATAAACTTTAATTAATCTCTGACTTGTACTTTCTTCTTCAAACGGTCTTCTCAACTGTAGGGTCTTCAACCTTGCAGCTATAGAGTCCTGTAAATACAAAAATCGGTTGTAGAGAAACCTTACAGCTGTAGGGTCATGTCTGCCAATAGAATGATCAAGTATACAGCTGCAGACTTCAGTTACAACTATAAATTTCAAAACCAATTTCCTTAGAACAAATGTTAGATTAATTTAGCCAATTAAACATATTGTTTTGCACACATTAAAATCTAGACCAAGGTACTTAACAATTACACATGTAGGGTCATGTATGGCTGTAGAATGATCAAGTATACAACTGTAGACTTCACTTACATCTATAACTTTCAAAAACCAATTTCCTTAGAACAGGTGTTAGATTAATTTAGCCAATTAAACATATGTTTTGCACACATCAAAATCTAGACCAAGGTACTCAACACTTTGGTTAATTTCTGCAGCTTCTAACATGTAATTAATTGTATATGCAGATGTAAACGCTCCGAAGAACTTAGCATATCAATCATTTAGGGAGGATATATATCTATATTAAGTGGAGGATGGAACAACTTACAATATCAACCTACCTCCCCCTCCTTGGTGATATGCCACTTCTCAATCCCCAATCGTATATTTTTTTCTGTTGTCTTTTGTTGTAACTTGATTCCTCATGTTCTTGGATTTGTTGTTTTTGTTCATGTTTGTGGCGTGCTCGTCTGTTGTATCGTTTGAACAATAATAATTGTAGATTTATAATGTGCCTCTGTTAATATTCCTAATTAGTTTAATTTTTAGATATATATATATATATATATAATGTTTAAAAACACTAATTAAGAACTTTTATACTATCTCATGTACTGCCTCTTGTCCTCAAAGGGAAATTTTTTTTAAGGCCAATAAGTTAGGGGAGTTAGCAAAAGGAGGCCCGTAAGTTTGCGGTATGGCAATTTAATGACCGCACCTTTTGGGGCTGGCAATTTAAGGACCGCAGTTTTTTTAACTTGGCAAATTAAGGATAAATTGACCCGCATTAGCTCCAATTGGGCTGATACGGGCTAGAGCTTACACGGGCCAATTTTTCCTTAATTTGCCACGTTAAGAACAAACAACACGATGGTTCAAATAATTTTACTGTTATATGAAAAAAAGGAATTCCTATTTTAATTTTAGTACTGTCAATATTAATTTTAAAAATAGAAAATTGTGCTATAACTTTTAATTTTTGACATATTGGTCTAGTAACACTTGACATACTTGGATGCATTAAGAAAGGTTCCCTAATACTGTAAAAAAGGAACCATATGTTAAACTTAATGTGTAATTAAAAAAAAAAGGAACTTCTCATATGACATAATTCTTGGCATTTCCTAGAATTTCTGGGGATTTTTATTTCTCTTACGAAGCCAAAACAATCCCTTTGGTCTCATAACTATGTAATATTTCAATTTAGTCCCATAACAATTCAATTTTAATCAAATTAGTTTCAAATCGCCAGAAATGACATAAAGGATGTCGTTTTACTCACATGCCGCGTGAACCAATTCCTCTGAAAATATAATGCATGACCGACAAGTGAGTAAGACGATGTCATTTTATGCCATTTCCAGGGACTTGGAACTATTTTGGTTAGATATGAATTGTTATAAGACTAAATTGAAACATTACACAGTTATGAGACCAAATCGAAAAAGTGGAAAAGTTATGGAACAATTTTAGTATTAATCTCATCCCTTCGCTTTGCAGTAGAAAATTAGGGAATGACAAGCGGGTGGGTATGTTACTGCATGAAATTGAATATTATTGCTCAATGTTAATTGAACTGTTGACTCTTTAAGCAGTATTAATTTATTTTATTGATGAGAAATTTCCCGATCCTTAGTTTTGCTTAATTCTCTAGTCAATGATAGTGTCACTATGAAACATTATGCCAAATTGCCAACTAACACTACAAGAAAATTTAAATTTAGTGACGGTAAAAACTGTGGCTAAAAGTCGAAATACCATCATTGATGACTTTTAGTGACAGAAAATCTACTGTCATAGCCTCTAATTACTGCTTCTCTAGTTAAAAGTCAATAATGACGGAATAGAGTCCGGTCACTAATACGTATGTAATTAGAGTAAATTTACTCTCACAAAAAGAATTTTAGTGATAGCAAAATCCTGTCATTAATACATCATTTTTACTCTCACTATATATTATATTTAATTACAAAAATTCCCCTCTTTATAATGTAGACCTCCCGTCACTGAATGACACAATTTAGTAATAAAAAATCCTCGCATTATGTCTAGAAATTTTATGTCACTAAAACTAAATTTACATTATCATCAATAGTTGATATTTTTGAACAAATTTTTACTCAGATATACAGATATTTACATAAAAATATTGCAATAATATTTTTGAAAATATTATACATACAAATCTTTACTAGTGATATTCTCAAAATTACAAAATCATTTCCAAATTGTTTTATATAAAGTGTAACACCAGATAGTTGGCTATCGGTACTGCTTTAGGTATGATATTTTCACCAGTATCTCAATCACCTGTTAAATAAAATGAACAAAATATACATCATGATTACCTAAGGAAAGAAAGTTAATTGGTTCACTTTACAGATTTCACATTCGATTCCTTCATGCCTAATATCTGATTGTAGCCCAATTTAATTAACACTCTATATTAACATTAGTGATCATATGCAAATCAATACTGCTCAACATTGGTGATCATATGCTAATTAATTAACACTCAGTTTTATACTTTTTAGTGCAAATCAATATAATTTCAGCACCACACAGAAACAGAGGATAAGTCACCCTGTCCTCTTACTCAAAACATGACATATCACTTTATGGGCAAACCAATATATTTTTAGCAGCAAATTTATTCAGAAAGAATTTAGTATTCAACAAAAAATAAAAGAATATAGTTATAAATATTACAGCCACATACTTTAATCAAAATGTAAATAGCCCATATCGTAACTACATACATTAAAACTTTTATATTTCAATCAAACCAGATAGTAAATGAAAGAAACAAATCACTACATAAACACCAATACCTTGTCTAATATCAGCTGCAGGTGTGCTTCCTTCTATAGGTAATTCAGTTAATTCATTTTCATTTCGATCCAACCTAGCATTAAATTCATCCATGCATTTCCCAAGCAAGCGATTCTCTTTATCTTTCGTACAAAGCTTTTCCTCAAGTATGAAAACAAAGTAGTGATGTTATCTTATTCATTACACCGACGAAAAAAATTATTAGTTAAGCTCTATAATCTCAGAATGGTCATATTACTTATCAGATTAGCAGATCTAGAGCATATGGCAGGGGTAGTGTATTTTTTACTATGATAATTCCCATTCATGAGCATAATTTTTGTGTTAATTTAACAATAATAATCCAAACCACAAGTATCTGAGCCAAGTCAGTCCCTATGCAAATCAAATCACCATGCCAGATGAGATCATGCAAACTAGGAATAGCTAAGTCAATCTTACACCAACTGTATGCCATTTTTACTGAAAGACATCGGTTATTAACCGATGTTAAACAGAATATGCAACTGATGTTATACATGGTGATGTTGTAGATAGGCACTGAAAGACATTGGTTATTAACCGATGTTAAATCTATGAAACAACATCGGTTAATAACCGATGTTATTCTGTTTTTACCGATGTTGTAGGTCCTTCATCCTAACCCGCCTTTTCACCTATAACAGCGGTAAAGTGAAGATATCACATCATTTTTTAACTTATGTTGTATCTTCTAAAGACATCAGTTTTTAACTGATGTTGTATATACAAAATTGATGTAAAAAACCCCTATTTTTTTTTAAAATAATCTATTTAAATAATTTGTAAATTTAATTTTAGATAAGAAGCATATTTTCATAAAATATGATAAATCATTCATAAAATAATTCTAAATGTCATAATACAATACTACAATTGCAATTCACATCCATAACATAAATTAAACTTAAAGATTACATGTCCAAAAGATCATACGTCAACATCTCAATAAATTATACTATCCATACTTATCAATCCACAAACATAATTCAGATCATATATTCTATCTCAGCAAGATCCTCTTCCATTTTTTAATGAACCTGCAAGATACAAAATCAAAGGAAATAGAATGCTTAATATGTAAGAAAATCTATCCAAGAGAATATACATGTGTGTGTGTACATACATATATATATATAATGAGACTAAGAGAGAAACAAAAGAAGCCTAAAGTAGTAATCACAAAAACATTTTAAATTGCAGAAAACATCATTTTGTATCAAAGAAAATATAGTATCAAATGAAGCGTAAAGCAGTTATAAATGAGCCTTTACTTACATATTTTGGACTGTTTTATTTGATGAAGAAATGCTAGAAACAAAAGCCTTCCTACCATGACAGTAAAAGCAAACGACAAAGTAAGCAATTATGGAACTCGTATTTCAGAAACTTATCAAGTTGTCTTCCACCTCAGTTCCCTATTCTTTTCACTCAGTGAAGAGTAAGATCTAAATATGTGACAAAGCATATATACTTAAATTTGCTCTAGTGCGCAACAACAGAGTATTTAAATATGAATTGTATATCAGTATGTAAATATTTATGTACGTGGATAAAGAAAGGCAAAGGGGTGATAAAAATTTTATCAGTTGCTTTGTAATAGTAACCTCTATCAAATGACTATCCGTTCAAAAAATACTTTACAAGCAGTGAGTAGATTGGGCCCATCAGCTCGCCCAAAAAAGAAAATCTCTTACAGGAGGAAACATAATACACAAAATTCATACAACACTGGATATGTTTTACATCTATACCCTAAATAAATAAACAATTAGCCAAAAGTGCAAGTAGGTATTCTGGAAACTCAATCCAAGGAACAATATCACCTAAAATTGAAAAGAAATCCTCTGTTCTCAACAATGTTCTAGGTCAACAAAAAAAAAACAATTCGCCATTAGAGTACGGATACAACCACAAATACCAAAAATCAAGCAATTGATTTAATGGAAAATTTTCAAATAGGGGCTGGAGTCAGGAAAAAAAATTAATCACAAGAAAAGCAAGGGTTGGAATCGATTTAGGGCTTACTTGTCTGTGGAAGACGTTGGACTACAATGGTGAAATATGTGCCGATCGACAGACGGCAATGACAACCATGGCGTCGTGTACAGTTGAGGCGAACAACAGACGGTGGTGGATGGAGAGAGAAAATGAGGACAGAGCAGACAAATTTGGGCAAAAAAATTTAGGTTAAGGCATTCTGCGTATTGAAATTTGAAATGGGCCTTTTTAACTATTAAATTTAAAAAAAAATTAAATCAATAGACATCAGCTTTTTTTGCTTCAATTACATCGGTCGTATATAACCGATGTTCTCTAACCTCCGCCTTTTACTTTTAACAGCGGTTAAATGATATTTTAGTTATTAGAGTGATGTTAAAGCTTGAATTTGGCATAGTAATTGAAACCTTAATATCCCCATTAGTTCCACATTGCATTTATAAAAGGAATAAGAATACAGTAAATTCTCAACAACTTGAAGAATGAAAAAGGAATACCTTCCTAGCAATACCACCTGCTGGAGAAACTGTCAATAGTGATAGAGCTGCAACAAAATAGCACATCATCATGTCAACCATAAACATACTAATAGTATCAAAACTTCATTTCAACCAAAATCTTAAATATGCAACTGAAATAGAAAAGATGGGAAACATTGCATAAACACAATCAGATTATGTAGTAGTGAATTCAAATTAATATTATGTACAACGAAATTTAGATTCCTCTTGTCCCACTTACCCAGCTTATATATGTTAGAATGAGAATTTGTCCAAAGTTAGAGCTTTTGAGGTAGCCTTGCGTTTGTTGCTGTCATGAATGAAAAACGAGATAAAACTGCATCAAATATCAGTCCACAAAAACGAATCTGAATGAATCAGGAAAACCCTCTAACAACCCTCCAAATATCAACAAACATTGCATACCACAAGATGGAAGTATCTATGTTTTTAGTTATTATTTGGAGAATGTAGCCTCATGTGAGATATGTCCTGCAAACTGCATTTATCATTGGTTTAACTGTGAGATTAGTTAATAAGAAAGCCTTGAAATTTCTATTTATATCACTCATATAATAATATAGTTTTCATGAGCTGTTTTAAGATTCTTTTAGAATTGTAATTAACTAGTTATAATTAAATATAATATCGTGTCACTACTAAAAAACTTCCACTATAGTGACCCTATATTGGTGACCCTTTTAAGTAAGGGTCATGACACAGATTCTAAATTGACGCCTCCAAATATAATGAATATATGCTGACGCCTTTTTATTTTTTCTATTGTTTATTTATGTAAATTATTTTCCAGACTCTAATAATTTTCTCGCGCATTTTGCTTATTTGCTAATTAATTTCCCCGCCCGCCTTCTAGAGAGTTTTCTAATTAATTTCCTGTCTGTGGTAATATTCATAACTGTACCCTAATTTTATTGTGGCTGCAGTTTCCCTTCAACTCCAAACTGATTATTCTTCAATCATGGAGTTCAGTAGGAGGCATTCATCAATAGTTGGGACTATTAGGTAATCAGCAGCTAATACTATGCTCCCCTCCTCCTCTACATTGCTGTTCTCTGGCACCTCCCGCTTTAGTTGTCGAATCTGGTCTTCATTTTCTTCTAATTTCTCTTGTAAGATAACCACCAGCTAGTTTGATCTATCAACATCACCAGTCATTTTCTTCTTTTGCTTGCATATTACTTCAAATTAATTTTTGAGTTCAGCATTTGAGATTTTTGTAGAGAAAGTTTTATTGCCAGCTTATTCATCTTTCCTTCGTTAGCGTGGTTACCAATCTCCTCATTCTCTTTTTGCAGAGTCCTGCACTTTGCCATTAATATCTTTTTCATCTTACTTTGTGGGGTGAAACTGGCAGCAGCTATGTTATCTTGCATCTCTTTAATTTTTTTATCCTTCTCTTCCACTAAATTCTTTGATCTTGTGAAATCTTCGTGGATAACCGAGTTCAGAAATAATCTCCTCACCTGCAATGATGGTGGTTGCAGCTGAGCTATCAAATCACAAACAACAGACTTCAACTCAGTTATCTCCTTTTCTTTTTTTGAAAATGTCACAATGAATGTTGTCTCTCTCTTCTTTGCTTTATCAAGTTACTCTCACAGAGATTCCTCAGAGGAACTTAGATGGTGAAGGTAGTTGATTGCTAATTTTAGTCCGAGAGTTGTGCCTTGTGGTATAAAAGACCCAATGAGATGAATACCACTGTTCAGATTCAACATTCTTGTTATTCTTAATGGAAAACAACAATGATGCTGCTGGTTTTATAACTTCCTTTGCACTTAACTTAAAATAAAGTAATTAGGTGCATTGTGAAAGCATTAACTCTGGATAAGAAATGTAATATTCCACCAAAATCTTAAAGCTACTGGCATCAAATTTATACCATGATTTTGAATGCATATAAGTTTCATGACAAGATAAAATCTTGAGCCTTTGAAATTTTAGACATTGATTGCATATAAATAAAAATGTTGCTAATTTCATGTGTATTACAGCAAGTAGTAACAAAGCAACCCTTCAAGATAAATTATAGACATTGAATTATGTGTTTCGAAGCAATTTCTGGTGTCTGCTTTTAATTTGAGTCCTTTTGGTTTCTTGCTTTGTTTGAGTTGGTGTCTATTGAATGTTTACTGAAATTCTCTTGCATTTTCTCTCAACTCTTTCTTCACTGTTTTCCTCTATATTTTATCGCCGAAAATTACGATGGTGGGACCAGCTTATATTTCTCTGTCATTGTTGTGATTCTATTTTTATATGAATCATTACTTCCATGTCCTCATTTTTCTTGAATTAAGATTTTCCTGGCTTTACAGTGTCACTTTTATTGGTGAAAGCTGTGGTTTCTTCCCGATTCTCAATTTCTCTCAAAGGTACTTACTTGCTCTAATTCTTTTTTATTATCACTTTTCATTCTAATTTGGATTCACAAGGTAATGATAAGCTCTAATGCTTCTTTGATTCTCACATTTTGGCATGTTTTCACCTCAATTCTAATTCTTCATTTTGGGTTAAAAGAGAAGGTACCTAACTAAGGTTTCTGTATCCATAACCCAACCTTAATTATAATAGTAATATTGTTTCATCATCATCTTCTAATCACCATCTGTATCGTTATGCATCTTTGTGTACGCTGTAAGGTTTCGTACCACGCTTTAAGCCTTAAATACACCTGCATCATCCATTTTCACTATCATCTTTCACACACAAAATTATTGCAACTTAATAAATTAATTATTTTAGTACCAAAAACACTATTATGAAGAGAAATATTGAATACAATTGCCTCGTTTAGTTATGATAAGTGCACAAATTAATTAATTAATACATACATATTTACATATATATATATATATTTATATATATATTATGAAATGAAATACAAGTAAAAAAATGATGAATATGTGCATAAGCTCTGCATTGCGACTTGACAAACATGCATTGATATATACAATAAGGAAAACAAATTAATTAGAAGAATTAATCTGCATAATTAATACCAGTACTGCATCCCTCGAAGATACACTCGACTCTTGCATTTCTAATACCTGTCCTAAGTTTTCAGCATGCTGCTACATACATATTAATTAGTTACTTTCAATTCATCTATTAACAAATCAAAACATATATTATAATCAACAAATTAACTTTTAAATCAACAAGCTGCCTGATATCCTACTAACAACTACCTAGCTCCAATTCATTATATTTAATCTTGAATTTATTGGCTGCTACTTTTTGAATTATGCCATGGGAAGATATAGCATTAGTTGGCCAAAGCATTTGGTAAGTTTCTCTTAATTGTCCTTTCTTTTTAGTTTAATTTTTTGTCAATTTTCAATTATTAATTTTTTTTCATTATTATAGGATCAATGGAGGACGCAAGATAAAGGAAGCGGAGCAAATGATTTTTACCGTGCATAGTTTAGGTGAAATTTATTGTTGAACTAAATAAGTTGAATTATTTGTTTGGATTGGACTTGATAGTTATTAAAAATTATTCTTTTTGTGGTGTTACCTCTTAGACATTCAAAGTGAATGACAATATTTTTAATTCAAAGTTGATTTAATGTTTATATGTAGATGTTTATATATTAGTACAAATGATTGATACTATTATGTGATATGAAAAAGTATCACAAATTTTATAGTTTAATTGGTTTTCATAATTACATGACATAAAAAACTATTATTTTAAATTAGTTGCTGGAATTATATTAGTCACAATTTTTTTTTATTTCGAAACAAGGTTGTGTCACTAAATAATAACATAATTACACATATAAGTGTCACTAAATGAGGTGGTTAAATTAGTTAAACACTTTTATGTGATGCCAAAAATTGTCAATAAAGCATACTAACGTGACCCTAAATAGTGTCACCAAATAGTGTTACTAAAGAACATCCAGGTGACGCATAGAGGCGTCACAATAAATAAGGATGATGACACTTCCAAGAATCACAAAAATAGGACATTGAAACTCCAAATCAGGTGACGCTTGACTAAAGCGTCACTAAAGCAAAAGCGTCACTAAATATTTTTAATTCAAAATGTTTATATGTAGATGTTTATATATTAGTACAAATGATTGATACTATTATGTGATATGAAAAAGTATCACAAATTTTATAGTTTAATTGGTTTTCATAATTACATGACGTAAAAAACTATTATTTTAAATTAGTTGCTGGAATTATATTAGTCACAAATTTTTTTTATTTCGAAACAAGGTTGTGTCACTAAATAATAACATAATTACACATATAAGTGTCACTAAATGAGGTGGTTAAATTAGTTAAACACTTTTATGTGATGCCAAAAATTGTCAATAAAGCATACTAACGTGACCCTAAATAGTGTCACCAAATAGTGTTACTAAAGAACATCCAGGTGACGCATAGAGGCGTCACAATAAATAAGGATGATGACACTTCCAAGAATCACAAAAATAGGACATTGAAACTCCAAATCAGGTGACGCTTGACTAAAGCGTCACTAAAGCAAAAGCGTCACTAAACACACATTCTAGTGATACTTTTGCAAGTCACTAAAGTCCAATTTTCTAGTAGTGTGTGCATTTCTTTTTTGTTTATTTTCTTCCAAAAGTATGTAATTTTAATTATTTGAGGGTTCCTGCGCTAGGTGATATTTGGACTAGAGTTGCTAGCCTTGACGATTGTCTTGACATACATGAACTACAATGGTATTTTCTGCATTCTCCCTATCCTAGTCACAGGATTCATTTCAATCCCAAAATTGGATCTTAGAAGATGGATAGTTACTGATATTTACAATATGAATTGAATTTATATCTCAACACTCTTTTTTGGAATTTGAATTATTGGGACTCAATAAGCACAGAGACTGGACAAATAGAAACACAAAGAGAACTCTGTCAAAAGCTCTGTTATACACACTAATCATGTTGTTCTTATATATTTCTTTCCTCTACTAACTGCAACTAGAGCTAGTCCCCTTAACCGAGAGTTGTGGACAGAAAGTTTCTAATTATTAAGAAAATGAAAAAAAGACTATAAATACTTCTCTTTTAGGCAATATAATTGCTAATGTAGTTGACAATTTGTAGCAAGTAAGTTATTTTATATTTTCAATTTATTCCTTCTTTTTATATAAACAAAGCAATCTAATTGTTTTATTTTTTTAATTACTTATTCTTCTTGTTAAATGTAGAAAAGTAGATCAGAGGAAGCATTAGTTTCTTATTTTCTAACAACCAATGCAACTACATCTCACATACCCCACCATCACTAGCTGACCGGAGTGGGGTACCACACATGAACAGGGGACATATATATATTCAATGCCAAAACATCAGAGCACCAGCAGAGGATGATACTAACTTATTATTAAAGTACACATATAGTCCATATTCATCCAGAAACGGGATTCTACCCTCAATTAAGCTTTCTTATCCCTAAAGCGTAATAAGGACATATTTTTTATCTCCTCTACCTAACAATTAGCAACAATAACACTCTATGAATCCAAGCACCACACAAACAGTAGTGCATTGGATGTACACTTTTAATTCATCGGATATACAACTATAATTATCTTATCAGTTTCTAAAATATAAAATAACTCAATCTGTCTTCATTTCTTGTGCTTTCTAGATATCAATTGTAAATTAAGGAATATTGTTGGTCCCTTAAGTTGTCAAGGTTTAGGGGGGGTGAATAGACCTTGAGTTAAAATCAAAATTTTTAAACTTTTCAAAAGAGGGGATTCTAGAACCTTACAATGGTCTCTATAAGTTTAAAAACAGTAAATCCAGAAGAGGTTTTAAAAACAGGACCACAAAAATTACAGTTGTGGACTATAGAAGTCTACAGCTGCAAAGTTTAAAACTTGCAAATAAAAAGACAACTTGTAGACAAGAAATCAGAGGGATTCTCACACTTGAAAGTGTATTGAGAATACTCAAATGTGCAGCGGAAGATAAGTAAGTGTTAATGAAAAATCAATTTAAACAAACTTAACAGGTGAGTGACTCTGACAAGTCTACAACTGTAGAGTCAGTTTCTTTATGTAAAAACACAAAGCTTATGCACTTAATTTTAAAAGAATGATGAATGTAACAAATAAGTAAATATGCAATACAGAAATATAAATGATAGAAAGTAAAAAGACAATATTTATAGTGGTTCAGTGTCTATGAAATAGACAACCTACATCCACTGTTACACCACTTAGGTGCCAAATTCACTAAGATCAGATCACAAAGATCAATACAAGTAATTCCCCCTTAAAACTAGGTTCACTCAGATTCCTATTCTAACAAGAGATTGACTACCTTATTCACTCAGAATACAACTCACAAAGAGTTAAAAACCTCACAAAGAGATATCTACACTAAGTAGAAATAATAAAAACAAGTAAGGGAACAACAACAAAAGGTGATTCTTTATAAGAAAATCCTAACCAACTATCTTATGAATCACACAGAAAATAAAATCTCTCTCTCTGAAAATTTGTTGGATGTAGACTTGCTTAGGCTAAATGCTTATATGCGCAGGATTGTTGTTATTGTTTCCTCTGAGAACATCTTCTATTTATACATTGAGTGGTGTCACTTATCCTTTGGAGAATTCAAATTTGAATTCAGGATAAGGCTCATCTCTCTCCATTTACATATGTGATGTGGTCCTCATTCTTCACACAGGATAGTACTGATTGTACTATTGTCCTTTTCATCAGAATTCTGTCTGTCTTCAAACTAATCTCCATTATCCTCCAGAATCATAGAAATAACCTCCTCTTAAGTACTTTTTAGTGAGTGCATGAGAGCTACACTAATTGTGCTTAAGGGTCTTCATAATCTTCAATTAATCTCTGGCTTGTCCTCTTTCTTTTCAAACGGTCTTCTCAACTGTAGGGTCCTCAACCTTCCAGCTTTAGAGTCCTGAAAATACAAAATCCACTATGCCAGAAATAACCTTCGACCACGGAGAAAAGACCACGGGTATACATTTTGACCGTGGTCTTAAGTTTAGTGCTTGCAACATAAGACCACAGGTTACCTCCCGTAGTCTGTTTCTGTGGTCTTAAATTCGAGTACATAACAAAAGACGGCGGAGATAAATACCGTGGTCTTTTCCCGTGGTTTTAATATTATTAACAAAATAAATTAAAGGATATATATGTATTTTCTCATAAATCAAAAAAATGTACAAGCCCTAACCATTCTTCAACGAGGTAAGCCCCAACTATTATTCAAAGCCAAATCACGACCACTTCGGCCTCACAAATCGTCTTCATCTTCGCAGGAGAACTAGCCGGTGGGCAGCTTCCATCTCTATTGAACTCTTCGCACAAGACAAGGCGATGCTGTTGACGACACGATTCGTTCGCTCAGGCTTGTGGGCTGTATATTATTAATTCCGGTCAACTCTTGTAGACGGGTAAGTTTTTACTTCGCTGGGTTTAGGATGTAAACTCTGTTCTTGAGAAATTAGATTTTTGATTCTATCGATTAGGGTATATTTGTACAGAAAAGAGACGGGTCCAATCTGCCCTAATCGAAAACACAGCTACCCTAATCGAAGAGGTGTGTTCTTAAATATCGCAGCTGCTATGTCCAATCTGCCCTAAATTCATCTGTCTTTTTCACAGACTGGCTCAATTATTATCTGACAATGCGATAACAAGGTTTGAGTTCTATTTTATGTCAGTGTCTTCTATTCATATGGATATTACTAAAGAAATTCCTCCATAATACTACATAAGAGGATTAGGAATTTTATTTTGTGAACTCATTGGAGTTTTCTCTTGTTGTTTTTATACAATTTTAGGTCTCTTAAATTGGGTTAAGGGTTTGTCAAGATCTTCTAATAGTGCAATCATTTGCTAAACAAAATACATGTAAACTGGTATGATGTACTTTAAGAAGAGCAGTGGAGATCTCTTGCTGAATTAAATGTGGTGGTGATATAATAGAATCTGCAACGCAGTCGCTCAAAGCATATGAGCTATCATACATTTATTAATTATCTTTGAGTATTTACCTTCTGTCGTGTTTCATTAGTATATTATTGGTTAAATCTATTTAAGAAAGTATAGAAATTTGTACTAGCAAAATACCCACTACACATCTCATTTAACTGGGTTTAGCTTAAATTTTTTAGTCTGCAACTTGGATTTTTGTACTCCTGTAAAATGTTTATATTCTAACCCATTTTCTTGAGCCTAGGGAGTGTGTGCAAGTCTACTACCCAAGTATTCTTCTTTATATACAATTATTTAATAGGTATATTTTTTCATGTTTAATTTTTGGGTATAGATAGATGTACGTTGTGTTCTAGGGTAAGTAATGATTTAACTGAAATCTGAATTTCTCGTTGATTGATTCTCTTACTTTGTTTACAAGTTCCTCCTCTGGTTTTCAGTTTACTCTATTGATGATATTCCTTGTAAACAAGTTCTATTTTTAAAGACTGCTTAGCAATCTGAGGCTAGTCCTAGGAGAACAGTATGGAATTTTTATTTTATGGGTGTATGGTTTGGTTGTTTAACTCATTGGGTAGGGTACATGTACCGTATATTTTATGTTTTGCGGCAATTCTCATGCCTCAAATTACTGTCTGTTCTTTGGATTACTATCATCAAACAAAAATAGATAATATTTATAGACATATATTAGTTTAAATTGAAGAGAGATGATTATAAAATTAAGTAGGTAAATATTTATTCGACAAAGAAAGAATTTAATGATGTGTTTGACGAATTACTGGACACACTTGAGGTTACTTCTCTTTTTTCCTAGTAATTAAGGTTTGAACTTTCTTTCCAATTAGTATATGCTTGTATACATATAACTAATTGTTATCATTAAGGGCTTGTATTTTATTTAATTTTAGTAATTTTATTTGACTAGCTATAATTGATTATGCATGTTTCTTTTGTTGACAACTTGTTTCCAATATTAAAGATAATGTCAATCTCTTTGAAATCTTATGCCCACATACCACAAATGCTTTAGCTGATTTTCTTAAATCTTCTTTTATATATATTTGCCCCCTTTTACTGTGGACACTAACTACAATTATGTCAAAAAATTTAATTGATATTGCCCTTAAATTGGGTCGCTTTTATATATATTTGCCCCCTTTTACAGTTAATGTTCTTTGTTGGATTAAAATGATTCAAGGTCTTTATATGCTTATTGGGTAGGTATTTACTGTTACATGATTTTATTGATTAGGGTACATTTTTATAGGAAAGAGACGCTCCAATCTACCCTAATCGAGAACACAACTCGGTAATTGGATTTCCTACCCCGTTCCTTGCTAATTTTTCTATGGAGATATGAAAGACTTTTTGCTAAATTTTGTGTGAAGTTTCGTTAATATCACTATTGGTAAAGAAAGGCTGCCTATATATGAGTCATCTCCTATCATGCTCTATCTTCTATCTAAGTGATGGAATCAACACAAGTATGTTTGTCTTGCCCCTGTGACGACCATGTTTGGTGGTTCTTATATGGATTGTCTTTATCACTTGTGTAAGATAAAGAGTTACTTTACTTTAGTTGTTTCGTTTATTTCTTTGTCAAGCTCTTCTTATGTTTTATTTCTATCTTCTCCTACTTAAACATTCTTTATTTTTAAGAAAGAAGAGTTACGTATCATAACTTGTTGTATTTGTGAACCATGTTTCCATTAAATTTCTTTTGCTTGCCACTTTTCAGTACTGTCACACTTATTCTCTTGAATTGGGGGTTTCGATGGAGAATAAAAAATATACTGTAATAAGAATAATATGATTCCTAACATGATATTTCTGTGGTAATGTGTCTGTAGGGTGCTATTTTTTTTCCTCTAAGTTGTCTTGCTAAATAGACTATTTGTCAATTTGAGGATTTCTGTGCAATCATGGCAAATGGTATTCTCTCTTAGATATTAAATATTCTTTCCGATCTTGTATTCATAAAGAAAACGTCAAGTTTGGAATATCCTTTTCTTCAGGGCTCAGTTCAACCATTCATTTTGCAGTCACAATTGTACAGCAGCTTAAAGGATAGGACACAAGTTGATAGGGAACTAGAGGTAAGGTAGTTAGGACACAAGTTGATAGGGAACTAGGGAACTAGAGGTAAGGTAGTTATTCTACGGCAGCACATTTTCATAAACTTATGCAAGTATTTGTGTGTATCTATGAATTTATGTTCATTATTATTTTTTGAAGTATTACTTGAAGGCACATATTTTATATTTATAATTATAAAATTGTAGTATATATTTGAATCTGTCAATATTTTCCCCTGTTTGTTTGGTACAAGTATTGGATTCAGGAGCAGAATTTTGTTATCATCTTCTGCAGTCTCTACAGCGGGACAAGTTGTTAAGGATATTTAAGTTAAATACTGGAGAGGACGATCACGTCGTAATGTTTGTAAATGACGGTATAAATCAGGTTGTCTAAATGAATTTTGATGGATTGTGTACAATTATGTTTAATTAGTTGATTTGATGATGGTTAAATGAATATGTGTAATGTATTAATTATTAGTTAGATTCTTGTGTATATGAGAATAAATAATTCTTTAATTATGTTCAATATTGTAAGTTGAGGTTTATGATGTTAATTACTAATTTAGTTTATTTAATTAAATAGTTTAATTATGTAACATATTCATTAATCAATCTTTTTTGGATAATTTTTACTTTTACAGTTTTCACAAAAGAATTACACTAAAAAAGACATTGACGATGTTCGAGAGGAATGGGATGATTGCCTTTCAACGTACATGGAAAACTGATGAGTAGTACTTCAAGCGGTTGGAAGATGAGAAGTTTACTAGTTGTTTATGATTTGAAATTTTATTTGGAAAACTAATGAACAATGTATTGATATTACGCAAAGAGTTGTATTATGGATTTGTAATATTTATATTCATTGTTATAATGATTTTAATTTAAAAAAAAATTATTTCTCTACGACCACAGGAAAAAGGATCTACAATAAACAGGCTAAATGTGCTTTTGACAACGGTTTAAGATACATACAACAACGGTCAAAATTCTTGGTCAAAAAGACCTACGACCACGGGGATTCCCCGTGGCCATATATATTTTCCCACCGTGGTAGATGGGTTGGTGGTTGTAGCTCAACACTTTTGACAACGGGTTTTTACCATGGTCTTAAGTGATTAACACAACGGTTAAAGTTAAGTTATAACAACGGTTTTTCACTGTGGTCTTATGTGGTTAAGACAACAGGTATTTTGAAGTTATGACAACGGTTTTTCACCGTGGTCGTAGGTGGTTAAGATCACGATGGAAAATCCCGTGGTTAAAAGTATGGAGCTACGACCAACCCTCCATCTACCACGGTGGAAAAACACCTACGACCACGGGGAATCCCCATGGTCGTATCCCTTTTTTGGCATAGTGATTGGCTGTAGAGAAACATTACAGTTGTAGGGTCTTGTCTGGCTATAGAATGATCAAGTATACAGCTGCAGACTTCACTTACAACTATAACTTTCAAAACCAATTTCCTTAGAACAAGTGTTAGATTAAATTAACCAATTAAACATATGTTTTGCACACATCAAAATCTTGACCAATTAAGGTACTACTTAAGGGACCAACAAGTGGTATCAGAGCAGTTGGCTTGCCACTGCTTTGATCAGTACCTAGCTAGATCCTTTTATTTTTGAAAAACACACCTGCATTCTTGCATGGCTCCCAAAATGGTGAAATCCAAGGTTCCTATGTTCTCTGCTGAGGATTATGATGATAGGAAGATTAGAATGCAAGCACATTTGTCTGCAATCAATGATGAAATGTGGTCTATCATAGAAGATGGCCCTATACCTATGGTGAAGGTCAATAGTACAGTTGATCAGTTGGCTGGACTAGCTCAGATCATCCCCAAACCTAGAAGGGAATGGACAAATGATGACAAGAGAAGGTCCAACCTTGACAATGTTGCAAAGAACACTATTTATCATTCATTTGATAAAATTGTATTTAGCAAGATCAAAAACTGTAAAACTGCAAAAGATATATGGGAAAAGTTGGAAATGATTTGTGAAGGAACTGAACAAATCAATGAAAACAAACTCATGATAGCAGTTCAAAAGTTTGAGAACTTCAAGATGAAATCTGGTGAAACTCTTGAAAAGTTTGAGTCAAGATTCATTGAGATTCTCAATGAGCTAGACTCACTTGGTAAAGATTACTCACAAAGAGAAATGAACATGAAGGTTCTCAGAGGCTTACCTTCTGAATGGGACATGAAGGTCATTGCTATGAGAGAATCAAAGGATTTATCTTAGATATCCACCTTTGAACTCTTTTCAGACATAAAGGCTTATGAAATTTGACATAAGTAGAAGAAAAGAACCTGACAGCAGTAAGGTTATAGCTCTAGTGGCTGACAGTCTTGCAGCTACAAGTTTTGATGATAAAGACTTGACTCTTTTTATAAAGCAACTCAAGAAGTTTTGCAAATGGACTAAGAAGAAACAGTTCACACCAAAGGAAGATGGTAAGGTGAAATCTACAGCACCTAACTCAACTTACTTGTGTTATAACTGCAGAAATCTTGGACATTACATCAAGGATTGTCCATACCCCAAAGTTGAGAAGTTTACAGATGAAGAAAAGAGAATCAGGAAAGATAGAAAGAAAAAGTTTGACTAGGAGAGAATTAGAGAACTATTTTCAGAGTTTGATAAAAACCAGGAAGATTGTCTCTCTTCTTCTCAAAAGTGAACTACAGATTTAGAAGACTCTGACTCTACAGACTCATATGAAGAAGCCCTAATTTGTCTTATGGCTAAAGATGAAGAGGTATGCTCATCATCATCAAGTTATATTACAGAAAAGGATTCTTCCTGTGACATGCTTAGTGCAATCCAAAGACTACAAGAAGAAAATAAAGATCTTAGAAGAGATAATCACATTGGAAGGGAACATATTAAAGCTTTGTTAGCTCGAGTAGAGGATGCTGAAAACCTACTGCAGATTCTACAAGAATTCAAAAAGGTTACAGTTGTCTGAAAAATGACAATGAAGAACTCGTCAATGAAGCAAGTTATAGAGCTGTAGACTATGCTGAATTGAAGGAAACTATCAGAACTCAAGAACTTATGATAGCTGATCTTGAAGAAAACAATGCTTATTATCAAAAGAAGCTAGATTATTTTGGAAAGTCATCCAAACAATTATAGAAGATCTTGTCTGAGCAAAGACACACAAAGGACTTGACTGGAATAGGATATAATCCTTGCATTTGGATGAAATATTTGCAAAAGTCAATTCCTAGACCAGAAAGGAAGTTCATCAAAGAATCAACCCCTAAAGAAGCTGTAAACTCAACTCTACAACTAGAAGATTTGAAATTGTTAAATTCATTCAAAGAATTGTCACCTAGAAGACAACAGAAGATCAAGGAGACCACGAATGATACTGAAGAAGATGTTACAAACATGTTGCAAAATGTGATTTTGAAACCAACTGCAGAATCAACTATACAGTTAGAAGAAGAAGTCTTTCACAAGTTAAACATTAAAAGAAGACATAACTTTGATAGATTTTGGTATGGAAATATGTCAGACATGTCTCCCTCTTCAAGCACTCAAAGAGGAGGATCAAGCAAGAACTGTAGAATTAACAACTCTATAGCTCCTAAAAATGCTTGGATTGCAAAGAGTAACACTGGAGGAAATCCAAAGTATTGGATTTCTAAATAACTCATTTTATTTTGCAGGGACATGTTACAACCACCAAAAGATAGATTTGGTACATAGACAGTGGTTGTGCAAGATATATGACTGGAGATAGAAATTTGTTACAAAATGTGAAAGATCACAAAGGTCCTAAGGTTGTTTTTGGTGATAATGCTAGTGGAACAGCTAAAGGATCAGGAAGTCTGTTCAAAGGAAATGTTCAGATCAATGTTGTTTATTTGGTGGAAGGATTAAAGCACAATTTTCTTAGTGTAAGTTAATTTTGTGACAAAGGCTACACAGTAGACTTTACACATGACACTTGCATAGTCAAAGATATTGAATCCCAAACCACAAAACTAACAGGAACTAGAAAAGGGAATGTTTACATTGTAGAGTTGGACTCTACAGCTGAGACTACTTGTTTTCTAGTTAATAGTTCCAATGAACTTGTGAATAACAGACTTGTATAAGGTCTCTACCAAACTCAAATTTCAGGAAGGAACATCTATGTGATGCTTGTGTTAAAAGGAAACAAATCAAGAAGACTTTCAAAAGCAAAACACACTCAAGCACATCAAGGATACTTGAATTACTGTATATGGATCTTTTTGGACCCATAGAACCTGTAAGCATAAGTGGAAAGAAATACACTTTAGTGATAGTAGATGATTACTCAAGATTTTCTTGGACACTGTTTCTAAGAAAGAAGAGTGAAACTCTACAGAGGCTACCAGAATTATTGAGAACGATTCAGAATGAAAAGAACTTGAAGATTGTGAAGATCAGATCAGATAGAGGAATAGAATTCACAAATCAAGTCATTGAAGAATATTTTTCACTATATGGCATAATTCATGAATACTCTGCAGCTAGAACCCCACAGCAGAATGGTGTTGTAGAAAGGAAGAATAGAACACTCAAGGAGGCAGCCAGAGCAATGATTGTTGAAGCAAAATTGCCTAAGAAGTTTTGGGCAGAAGCTACAAGCACTGCATGCTATACTCAAAATATATGCTTGATAGTGGAAGAACATAAGAAGACTCCATATGAGTTATGGAAAGGATGGACTCCTAATATCTCTTATCTACACATATTTGGATGTAAATGCTACATACTGAATAATGAAAAAGAACACCTCACGACTTTTTATTCAAAGTCAGATGAATGTATCTTTTTAGGTTATTCTAATGTAGTAAAGCATTCAGAGTGTACAACAAGAGATTAATGATTGTGGAAGAGTCACATCATGTTATTTTTTATGAACAACATAGCTCCCCTGAAGAAATTATTGAAGACTTTAAAGAGTACAACTCTACAGTCACAAGTCAGCAGCAGTATGTCAAAATCAAAACTCCTGTAGAATTGATCAACAAAGACATTGGCACTGTGATAGTTGAGTTACCTCCCTTAGAGAATGATGAAGATTTAGTCTATGAGAATGTTCTAACAGAAGTAGAAACACCAACAAAAGGACCTAATGAGTCTGTCGTAGGTGAATCTACAACTGTAGAGAACAATGATCAAAGACTAGAACCTGAATCAGATTTGATTTGGTTAAAAGATCACCCCCTGAGCATGTAATTGGAAACCTATCAGATGCTGTAAAAACCAGAAAACAAATCCATGAGGCAATGTTTGCTACATTTTTTTCATCTTCAGAACCTACTGATATTCATGAAGCACTGCAGGATGTCAATTAGATTATTGCAATGCAAGAAGAATTGAATGGTTTTGAGAGAAATCAAGTATGGGAACTTGTTCCAAGACCTAGGAAACACAAAGTGGTTGGAACTAGGTGGGTGTTCAAGAATAAACTTGATGAAGATGGAATTTTGACCAGAAATAAAGTAAGGCTAGCTAGTTGCTCAAGGCTATTGTCAATCTGAAGGCATAGATTTTGATGAATCATTTGCCCTAGTTGCAAGATTAGAAGCTATAAGAATATTTCTAGCCTATGCTGCATATATGAACTTTACTGTCTATCAAATGGATGTAAAGAGTGCATTTCTTAATGGTTTACTATCAGAAGAAGTATATGTTGAGCAATCAACAGGATTCGAGGAATCTACAGCTGAAGACATGGTTTATAAGCTTAGAAAGGCCCTTTATGGACTTAAGCAAGCATCAAGATCATGATATGATACCCTATGTGATCATTTCATCAAAAATGGATTCAAAAAGGGTATGGTTGACAAGACCTTATTCAGATTACAACATGGAAATGACATATTGCTTGTTCAAATCTATGTTGATGATATAATCTTTGGCTCAACCAATGAAGAATTATGCAAAAAAATTTATAAGCTCATGAATGCGAAAGTTGAAATGAGCATGACGGGAAATCTGAATTTCTTTTTGGGATTACAAGTTAAGCAAATGAGAGATGTAATTTTCATCAATCAAGTTAAATACACTCAAGAGCTTATCAAAAAATTTGGAATGGATAGCTCTAGGCCTACCAATATACCTATGACACCTTCTGTGAGTCATGACAAAGATGAGAATGGCAAAAGTGTTGATGTAACCAAATATAAGAGGTTAATTGGATCATTGCTATACCTTACAGCTAGCAGACTTGATATAATGTTTGCAGTATGTTTATTTGCTAGATTCCAAGTGAATCCTAAGGAATCACACTTGAATGTTGTAAAGAAGATCATCAAATATGTCAAATCCACACAAAATCTAGGATTATGGTATCCTAAAGAAGGAGGAATTGAACTCATTGGCTACACTGACTCAGATTTTGCAGGCTGCAAGATTGATAAAAAGAGTACTAGTGGGATTTGTCAATTCCTAGGTGAAAGATTGGTGGCATGGCACAGTAAGAAGGAAAATTCTATTGCTCTCTCTACAGCTGAGGCAGAGTACATTGCTGCTGGAAGCTGTTGTGCACAAATATTATGGATGCAATATCAATTACAAGACTATGGGATTGATACAAGAGAAACTACTATATTCTGTGATATTACAAGTGCTATTGCTATTACACAGAATCCAGTTTTACACTCCAGATCAAAACACATAGATGTAAGGCATCATTTCATAAGAGATCATGTTGAGAAAAAGGATGTTAAATTAACAAAGATTCATACTCATTTGAATATTGCTGATATTTTAACTAAACCTTTGTGTGAATCAAGATTTTCAATCTCGAGAGGTAATTTGGGAATGTTAGAATTGTGAAAAGACTCTGTTAAAATCACTAAATTGCAAAGACAAACTTAGAAAAATTGGAAAATAATTGAAAAGGAAATTTACAGCTGCAAAGTCATTCAACTACAGAGTTATTAACTCTACAGCTGTAGACTTGGCACTGAACTGCAAGTTCCTCACAAATGTAGGCTTCCATATTCTAAATATGTCAACTTAGAGAATTTACTGTACTTTGTACAATTCTGAAAATTAAATGGAGCACTACAAATTCAGAAACGTCTGTACCTAGTGACAGATATTTTGGATTTATTCAGCATTTTAATTAATAAAATGTTTGAATTTGTGTAACATTTTAAATGGATTTAAATTCTATGTGAGTTATATTTTGAACAGACATAATTATAAGTTTTGGTTCAAAATTTAAAAACTCATAAATTTTAGGTCAAAGACAGTTTATCCCTCACTGTCTTGAATGTTTATTTAAGGAAAGGTATTTAAAGGACTCTTCATCCTTTTATATCCTACTTTACACATTTGAACCTCTGAAACAAAAACACTCCTCACCCTCTGAAATCAACCATCATGGCAATGAAAGTAATTTTTGGTACCCTGTTCGACTTTGAGGAAATCCAAAAGAAACACCCCACTGATACGAAGGAAAGCGTAGTTAGACATACTATGAATCAAGGGATTCATTATTGTCTTACTCATATCCCCGGAGCTTATGATGATAAGATAGTCCACGAGTTATATAAGAATGCTGACGCAAATGTGGAGAGGAAAACACTTTCTGTGAAGATGCAAGGAAAAAGTGTTAAAATCACTGCTGAAGACATTTGCAGAGCATTACATTTGAGGAATTGAGGTGATTCTCATGACAACCTCAATTTTTCTGATGAAGACAAGAGATATTGGAAGAAGTTCACTGCAAAGAAGCCGTTTCCTGAGAATTGGAAGAGGACATTCAAGAAGAACGACCTTGCAGTTGAGTATGTATATCTCTATGAAGCTATATATAAATGTCTTTTATGTAGAACTGGAGCTCATGATACTGGTACTATACTTATGTGGGATTTGATGATAGCAATAGATAAAGAAGTTAAGATTGATATTGGTGAATTATTGCTTAGAAACATTGGTAATGATGTTATGAAAGCTGGCAAGAACAAATGTTTTGGCCTATTTTTGAATTATATTTTGAAAGAGGTATGATTTTCTTTGTTTAATGGTCATAATGGACAACATACCCTTGTTCATCGAATTAATGGGAAAGTCTACTTCAAGAGAGGAGATGTCGATGCTCCTATGGCTCCTAAATCTAAGAAGAGAAAGAAGAACAAATCTGATGCAAAGAATAGTACAGTTGCAAGTCCTCTAAAGCACTATGAGAGGAAGAAGAAAGATGTAAGGAGGAAACTCTTGTTAGTAGATGAACCTAGTGAATCTGAAGATGAGATTGATAGAGAAAGAAGACAAAAGAAATATCACTCAAGGAAAGCTTCAGATGAAGAGACTGACAAGTCTACAGCTGTAGACTTGGCAAATATATAGCCTGAGGATGAAATTCCTGAAATTAAAGTCACTGAAGTTCCTGAAGTTCAAACTGAACAACTCCCTGTTGTTCCAGTTAAAGAGTAGTTGTCTTTGAAGAAGAAAGACACAGATTTGATGACTGGAAGCTTGTAAGGGATGAACTGGAGAAGTTGACAGTTGAAGAGAGGAATTTGTTCCAGTGGGTTGTTGACTGGACAAATTGTAGTGATGTAAATGAGTTAATGAAGCCAAATTTGTTCGATGAGTTTCTTGCTGAGAAACTGAGGAAAAATAAAGGAAAAGGAAAGCAAGTAGTTGCTGAAGTTTCAGAAAGACAAAGATTACAAAGTCATCAGCTGCAGCTTTGAGAGTTGCAATGGGATCTTAGAGAGATCCAGAAGCTGAATTTCCCGAGGCTAACTATAAGGTTGTCAGCTCAGAAAGTGAAGAGGAGATTCCACATCGAGTTGGTGAAGGAAGTCATCAAGTAGTTGAAGCAGAGGGCTTAACTACTTTAGCTGAAGGAGCAATTCTGTTGGAATTTGAAAGAGCTAGTGCTGCAGATCCAATTGTGAATGTTGATGAGATGACTCTTGAACAACCTGAATCTGAAAAAGAGAAAGATAAAGAGACAGAGAACGCTGCTTCACCTTGCAAAGAACCCAAGGACAAGCCTGATGATGATGAAGGCAATGATGATGATGCACCAATGGGTGGTGCTCAAACTCAAACTGTACATATTGAAGTTCAACCTACTCAAGAGGCTCAAGCTGATGAGAAAATCGTTGAAGATACATCAAAAGAGATTGATGAGAGTGCAAAGGATTTATCTAATCCTATCAAAAGCATATTCAACCAACCCCCACCTGCAATGTTCACTTTAGAGGAGATATATCAATAAGGAACACCTCCTCTGCAGAGTTTATCAGCCTTGGAAAGAGAGAATATTGATGATTACATGGCTGATTTCTCCACTGATAGAATTGAAGGTCATCTAACTCCTAGCAAGAGAAAGGCTACAACTAAAGACTCTACAGCTGTAGAGCTAGCACCTGGAAAATCTCAAAAAGTTGGAAAAGCTGACAAAGGAATTGAGTTGATGATTAGAGAGGCTGAATCTAATGAAGAAGACAGTGACTCACTTCTAAAGTTGACTCCTAAGGAAGTGGTATCAAAACTTCAAGGTTTTGAGGACACACTGAAAGGGATGGAAGCTGCAATATTGAAACAAGTAAAGATAATCCTTGAAACCATCATCTCTTAAAAAGTGAAGAAAGGAGTTGAAGATGTTGAGAAAAAGATTGAAGAAAAAGGCATACTGGAAAGGAAAACAATGCAAGAAGGATTCAAAAAGGTCATTGATGGACTAATGAAACAGAATGAAGACATAAGGTCTGATTCTATGAAAAATTCCAGAAACTTGACAGATCTTAACTCATCAGTGAATACAATGAAGAACGACTCATTCAAACTAAAGCTTGAAGTTCAAGGAATGAAGAAGGATGTTGAAAATTTGATTTCTAAAAACAAAAGCTTGAAGGAAGATTTAATGAGCAAACTTTCTACCATTTTGTCACATATTGATGTTGGTAAAAAGGGGGAAAGTGGAATTGAAAAAGAAATCAAAGAAGGAGATAAGGTGACTCACAGTATCTTGGAGAATGTTAAAGGCATTGGAAAATCATTGGCTAAGGAGCTTGAAACTACAAAGTCAAAGGATTTATCTTTAAGACTGACAGAACAGCTAGAGGAAAGATCATAGCCAGAACAGATGAAGGGAAGTTATCAAGGAAGAAAGATTATACAGCTCCGCAAATCTGGGAAGCAATCTACTGCAAAGTGTCAACACTCCCAAGCTCAAAAACCTGTTGGTTACTGGGAAAAGACTGTGAAAGAGTCTCAAGCAAGGAAGAAAGAGAAAAAGAAGAAACAGAGAAACAGAGAATGAAAGATTCTGAGGAATCTACAGCTGTTGTAAATGTTCAACCTTTGAACATTCAACATATAAGCATGATACCCTCTGAAGAAAAGAATGAAGAAGTTGAGAAAGAGAAAGCAATGAAATCAGAATTTGATATTTTGTTGGAAGAATTCTTGAGTATATGTAATAGGCACACAGTGATAAAGAGGATCAAATATAAGAAAGACAGATTTCAGAAATTTAAAGCTTTGAAGGCAGATGGAACTCTATACAAAGGAGATAATACTCATCTCCTTGGAGGAAAGAAGAAGAGAGCTCCACTTCCTAAGAAAATTTTCAAATCCAAGAAAGAAGAAAAAGAGTTTGAAGAATATGAATTCTAGATGATGATGAAGTATATTGAGGAAGATGAAAAGAACATGAAGTTGATTGAGAAAGGCATTTTGAAACCAATTGGAGACTCTACAGATGAAGATGAAGAAGAAGAAGAAGAAGAAGAAGAAGATGTTGATCCCAAGCACAGAAGGAGATGAAGATTCAACAGATTAGACACTAAAACTACTTAGTTTTTAGTCTAATTGTGTTTTGTAAGCTGTATCTTGAACCCTTTCAGTTTATGCCATTTTTCCTTCTGTTGGTTTATTCTGTTTTGTTCTGCTCTTGTTTCAGTTCTTTATGGCATTTTCTTATTGCTGTTCTTTATTGTTTTGGTGATGTGTTTTGCCAACATCAAAATAGGGGGAAATTGTTAAGTACCTTGGTCTAGATTTTGATGTGTGCAAAACATATGTTTAATTGGTTAATTTAATCTAACACTTGTTCTAAGGAAATTGATTTTGAAAGTTATAGTTGTAAGTGAAGTCTGCAGCTGTATACTTGATCATTCTACAGCCAGATAAGACCCTACAGCTGTAATGTTTCTCTACAACCAATTTTGTATTTTCAGGACTCTACAGCTGCAAGGTTGAGGACCCTACAGTTGAGAAGACCGTTTGAAAAGAAAGAGTACAAGTCAGAGATTAATTGAAGATTATGAAGACCCTTAAGCACAATTGGTGTAGCTCTCATGCACTCACTAAAAAGTACTTAAGAGGAGGTTATTTCTATGATTCTGGAGGATAATGGAGATTAGTTTGAAGACAGCCATAATTCTGATGAAAAGGATAATAGTACAATCAGTACTATCCTGTATGAAGGATGAGGACCACTTCACACATGTAAATGGAGAGAGAGGAGCCTTATCATGAATTCAAATTTGAATTCTCCAACGGATAAGACACACTACTCAATCTATAAATAGAAGATGTTCTCAGAGGAAGCAATAACAAAAAACCCTGCGCATACAAGCATTCAGCCTAAGCAAGTCTACAACCAATAACAATTAAGGCCCTAAATGCATGCAAAATTCTAGAAAATTATCTCAAAATGAGCACAAATTGATGCAAATATGACCCTAATCATATACTCACATAGAGAAATGAACATGAAAGTTCTCAAAGGACTACCATCAGAATGAGACATGAAAGTGATTGCCATGAGAGAATCAAATGATTTATTTAAGATATCCACCTTTGAAATCTTTTCAGACTTGAAGGCTTATAAGTTCGACATAAGTAGAAGAAAAGAACCTGATAGTACAAAGGTTACAGCTCTAATAGCTGACAACCTTGCAGCTGCAGATTCTGATGAAGAAGACTTGGCATTTTTTATAAACCAG
>JAPKLY010000637.1:186409-212229 GCA_026898435.1 Prunella vulgaris | reverse complement strand
TGTATTCCCCCCCCCATACACTGATCTAACTCGTTTCGGGACCAACAAGTGGTATCAGAGCAGTGGTTCAAAAGATCACTGACTTTGCTTATCAACAGTTTCTGAGGAGAAACTTTTGGTGGTCTACTGAACTGATCTTGTTTCTGAAAAAATAAACTGCATATCATGGCATCCGGTTCCAAACGCCTCGAGGGCAATCTTCCTGAATTCTCTATTGACAACTATGATTATTGGAAATTCAGGGTTCTTGCACATCTCTATTCTATCCATGATCAGATGCCACAGGTGATTGAACATGGGCCAATCAGATTTATGAGAAATCTTCAGACGACTTGGCCTGTTGCTGGCAATGTCCCTGTTCCAGCCGCCGGAGATGAAGAAGTGGAGAGGTCCGCGCTTAATTCTGATCAGATTAAGCAAATAGGACTGGATAATGTTGCCAAAAACATTATACTCCACACCGTTTCTTACGAGAACTCGGTCAGGCTGATGCATCTGAAAACAGCTAAAGAAATCTGGGATACTTTGAGGGAGATGAGCGAAGGTTCTGAAAAGATTAAAGAAAACAAGAGAGATCTTGCAATCAGGAAGTTTGAGGCCTTCAAGATGCTAGAGGGAGAGTCCATCGATCAGATGGAAGCTCGGTTCATTAAGATGATGAACGAGCTAGCAACCCTTGGGAAGGAGTTTCCCAAGAGGGAGGTGTCTTCTAAAATCCTGAACTGTCTCCCTGAAAGATGGGACACAGGAGTAATTTTGTTAAAAAACACTCAGGACCTTACAAACATTACTCACTCACACCTATTCTCTGAATTAAAGGCTCTGGAATTCGACCTTAATAAGAGGAAGAAGATGGGTGTTATCAGTGAGGAAGTTGGTGAGGAGAAGACATCTGACAAGGAAAAGAGCGTGGCTCTTAAAGCTACTCCTGAGCCTGAGGCTGGATCTGGCTCCAAGTCTCTGAAAGAGATGAACAAAGATGAGCTAGCCTTGGAGTACAGCCTGATGGCACGGCGATTCGAGAAACTGAACTCTCGTTTCGGCAGGTATAAGAAATTTTATACTGACACCCGTGATCGCAGGTACTCCAGCCCCAGGAGATCTAGCCCCCGGAAAGAAGAAAGAAGAGGCTCAGATTCCAGGAGGGATCGCAATGAGCCTGAGCGACGCAGAGATGAAAAGAGGAGAGAGGATGAGTCCAGAAGATCCAGCTCCAAATCTGAAAGATCATCGGGGAGCAGGAGGGAATCCTCTGATAAAAGGTACACTGACAAGAAAATTTCTTCTGACGCAGATCAGTGCTACCACTGCAAAAAGTCCGGACATTATCAGTATGATTGTCCGGAGCTCAGTGCTCGAGAGCGAGAAGATCGAAGAGCCAAAAGAGAGCACAGGGCTTCAGACCGGAGAGCGTTGCTAGCTGAGGATTCCTCAGATTCAGATGGCCCTGGACGCCGGTCTCCTGAACTCTTTTCAGATGAGGAGTATGATGACCTCTGCCTGATGGCAGATGATGAGGTATGTTCTTCTGCCTCTTCTCCTGATCACGCACCTGAGTTTAGCTCAGATTCAGCAGGAGAACTCGACCTTCAGCTCGCACTAGAGCAATTGATGGTTGACTTCTCAAGGCTGCAGGAGACTCATACTCACACAGTGAATGTGAACGCACAACTGAGTGAGAAGAACGATAGGTTAACTGAGTCTCTCAGAGTAAGAGATACTGAGGAAACCCTCAGATTAGTACATCTTCAGGAGGAGTTACTTAATGCTGAGAATAAGCATGATGAAACTCCACTGGAGGTAGAAAGACTGAAGGGTGTCATCAGCTCGCTGATTGAGACTCGTGATACTGATTTGTTCCTTGCTCAGGAACAACTGATAATTGAGCGTCTTTCTTTAAGCATTTTGCTCGATACTGAGTTGTTCCTGAGCCTTTGTGCTGAGCAAACTGCTTGGGATCTTGAGCTGATTTCAAAAGTTAAAGCTCATTCAGAATTAGTGCTTCAATACACCACTGAAATTGAGGCCCTGAAAGAAACCAATGAGCATCTAGAAATCAAGCTGAAGAAGTTATACACATCTACCCAAGTGGTTGATGAGTTAACAAATTTCTCTCAGCTGACTGATGGTGCTAAAGCTGGGTTAGGCTATGATGCCTCAAAAGACCCAAAGGGCAAGAAAAAGAAAGGTGCTTCAGGGAGCAACCTTCAGAAAAAGTTTGTCCCTGCCCTAACTGATGACAAGAGCTTCAGTGTTGCTCATCAGAACAAAGGCAAAGGGAAGGAGAAAATGCCTGCTGAACCTGTCAGGCAAAGAACTGAGAAACCAAGACAACAACCTAAGGAAAATGTCAAAGTTTCTCATTCTGAGTCTAGGAGGACAGACCAAAGGAACTCCAAGGTCCAACCTAGGAATCCTCAAACTGGGAAGAACTTTGTCCCTAGCACTTCTCAGGCTCAGCCTAGAAATGCTCAGAACAAAAGGAACTCAGGACAAAGGAGACCTCAGGCAAGACCTAGGGCTACTGAGGTTCAGACTCCTCAGACAGGGCACAGAACCCATCAGGAGCGTCCCAATTCTCTAAGAAGAAGGACAAACCAGGTGGTTTCTGAAAGGCAATGGAGACCTGACTCCAGAAACACTCAGACCAGACCTCATGTGCCAAGAGGTCAGGCCAGAGCTGCTCCTTCTCAGGACAAACTTCAGCCCAATGCATCCAGGTCAAGAAGTAACAGGAGGCCCACCCCCAGAAATCAAACTAGGGCTCCTGTATCTCAGACTGACACCCATACACCCTCAACTTCCCAGGCACAAAGGAAGAAGAGAACTGTGTATGTTGACATTTCAGGGAAACAGGTCTACACTTCTGATGCTGTCAGAATTGTCAGACAAATCTGGATCCCGAAGGGTATGGCTGACTCAGTAGGACCCAATACGAGATGGGTACCTGAGGCCTGATTCTTTTCAGGTCACTGCGGGCTACAAAAAGAAGAAGGAGGATCTGATGGACTGGTACTTGGACTCAGGATGTTCCAGGCACATGACCGGATTTCGTGATCTCCTTCAGGATTATGTAGCTCAAGATGGCCCGCAGGTAACCTTTGGTGATAACTCTAAGGGTTTCACCAGAGGATTCGGAACCCTTGTTATTAACTCTGTCCGCGTTATGAATGTATCATATGTTGAAGGACTGAGACATAACTTACTCTCGGTTAGTCAGTTTTGTGACCGAGGATATAGTGTAGAGTTTACATCTAACATGTGTCTCGTAAAGGACAAATCTACACTGCAGGTTCTGATTACAGGAGTCAGGAGGGGCAATGTATATTTTGCTGATTTCAAGAGCAGCCCTCCTGAAACCTGTCTGGTCGCTAAGAGCTCCTCTGAGCTCAGTTGGCTCTGGCATAAACGTCTGAGTCACTTAAACTTCAAGATTATTAACAAAATCTCTAGACTCTCTCTTGTAGATGGTCTGCCAAATGAAGTTTTTAGCAAAGACCACGTGTGCGGAGCGTGTCAGGAAGGCAAGCAAACCAAAGCCTCATTCAAAGTGAAGGAAGCCTTCTCTACTGACAGAGTGCTTCAGCTCCTGCACATGGATCTCTTTGGTCCAGTTACTCCTGTCAGCATAAATGGTAGGAAATATACCCTTGTTATTGTTGATGACTATTCCAGGTACACATGGGTTATTTTCTTGCTGAACAAAAAGGAGACACAGGTCAAGCTTCCTGAGTTACTCAAGCAATTGAGTACTGAACAGGGTCAGAGCATTGTCAGGATTCGATCAGATCGAGGAACCGAGTTTATAAACTCTATTATAACTGACTTTTGTACTGACCATGGTATAACTCATGAGACTTCTGCAGCTAGGACCCCTCAGCAGAATGGGGTAGCTGAAAGGAGGAATCGTACCCTGAAGGAAGCTGCCAGGACCATGTTGGCTGAATCAGGACTGCCCAAGAAGTACTGGGCTGAAGCAATCAACACTGCTTGCTACACTCAAAACCGATCCATGCTGAACAAACAACATGCTCAGACACCCTATGAAACTTGGAACAAGAGGAAACCTCGCATCTCTTATCTCCATATTTTTGGGTGTAAGTGCTTCATCCTGAACAATGGAAAAGACCAGCTGAAAGCCTTTGATAGCAAATCTGATGAGGGAGTTTTCTTAGGATACTCCTCAGTCAGTAAAGCTTTCAGGGTATATAACTGTCGGACCCTTTGTGTGGAGGAAACACCTCATGTTGTGTTTGATGAGACTGTATCAGTGCATAGGAAACAGGTTCCAAGTCCTGATACTGAGGGAATTACCAAAAGGGTAACAAGGCTGAATCTGAAAAATCCTGAATTCAAGATCAAGCTTGTCAGTGCTCCCAAGGGATGGGATGATGATGATGATGATCAGGATGGACTTCAGGCCAACCCTCAGCAAGCCCCTGCTTCGGAAAATGTTGAGTCTCAGACGGAAGGACAGACTCAACCTGAGGTACGTATTGTCGGTGATGATGCTTCTGCACCTGAGACAATTACTGAGTCCAACACTGTAGGGGAAAACAATTTCTCTGATATTTATCAACCCTCAGGAAATGACTCAGTATCCCCTGTTCTTGCTCGTTCCGCTTCTTTGCCTATTATTATTGAGACTAATGTTTCAGGATCAGGCAATGGAACATCAGTAGCTCCCAGTGCTCCAGTCAGCAGGAGACGATGGCTAGATGATCACTCATTGGCTGATATCATTGGAGATATCAATGAGGGGGTCAGGACGAGGTTGTCCTTTGGTGAAAGCGCTATGTTTTGTTGCTTTCTGAGTGATCAGGAACCTACAAGCATAGAAGAAGCTCTAGCTGATCCCAACTGGATCCTAGCCATGCAGGATGAGCTCAATCAGTTTGAGCGGAATCAAGTTTGGGAGTTAGTAGATAGACCTAGGCGTCAACATGTAATTGGCACCAAATGGGTTTTTAAGAACAAGAGGGATGAGAAGAATGTTGTGGTCAGAAATAAGGCCAGGCTTGTAGCAAAAGGCTACTGTCAAGCTGAAGGTATCGACTATGATGAAACCTTTGCTCCAGTCGCAAGATTAGAAGCTATCAGGTTGTTTCTAGCTTATGCAACATTCAAGAAATTCAAAGTGTATCAGATGGACGTAAAGAGTGCTTTTCTGAATGGTGTACTGAATGAGGAAGTGTATGTTGAGCAACCTCCTGGATTCGAAATCGGTAATAAAGTATACCATCTGAAGAAAGCCCTTTATGGCCTAAAGCAAGCTCCGAGAGCTTGGTATGATACATTATCCCAATTCCTGATAGACCACGGGTTCGTGAAAGGAACAGTGGACAGGACCCTCTTCCGGATCACCGAAGGGGAAGACATTCTTTTGGTTCAGATTTATGTAGATGACATAATATTTGGATCTCCTAATCTGAAGCTTTGTGAGAAATTTTCCAAGCTGATGACAGGGAAATTTGAGATGTCAATGATGGGAGAAATGAATTTCTTTCTGGGTCTCCAAGTCAGGCAGACTGACTCCGGAATTTTCATCAATCAGTCCAAGTATGCGAGGGACTTGATTCAGAAATTTGGAGTTCAGACCAGCAGAGTCTCACGCATTCCCATGAACACAAATGAGAAGCTGGAGCCTGACAAAGAAGGAGCCTCAGTAAATCAGACTGAATATAGGGCACTGATAGGATCTTTACTATATCTGACTGCTAGTCGTCCTGACATCACTTATGCAGTTGGAGTTTGTGCAAGGTATCAGTCTGATCCAAAGAAAAGTCATTTAGAGAGTGCCAAAAAGATTCTGAAATACCTGAGAGGTACAGTCAACTTAGGACTTTGGTATCCCTCTGATGACAACCTAGAACTGACCGGTTACTCAGACGCTGATTATGGAGGCTGTAGACTTGATAGGAAATCAACTACAGGCACATGTCAGTTTCTAGGGAGTAAACTGATCTCTTGGTTTTCTAAGAAACAAACCAGTGTTGCAACGTCTACTACTGAAGCTGAGTATATGGCGGCAGGCAGTTGTTGCTCTCAGATTCTTTGGCTGAAACAACAACTGAGAGACTATCAAATTGAGGCCACTGAAGTCCCAATTTATTGTGACAATAATAGTGCCATTGCCATATCCCAAAACCCAGTCTTACATACAAGGTGTAAGCATGTAGACATCAGGCATCACTTTATCAGAGATCATGTTGAGAAGAAGGACATCAGAATGGAGAGAGTCCCTACTGAAAAACAGAGAGCTGACATCCTGACTAAGGCTTTGCCTGAAACCAGGTTTGTTGAATTATCAGTAGAGTTAGGACTCCTTGACCCAGGCTTAGGTGATTCAGTTTGAATCTCTGATAAGAATGCACAAAGTCAGGGGGAATAACTCATTTGGACTCAGGATGAAGGGAACTCCGAAAGAATATGGATGGTTGTAGGGGGAACATTCAGTACAAAATGGATGATCAGTTTTGACTGACTAAGGTTCAGGACACAGAATTCAGGGCTTGTCATCCTGATAGACCAACAAGTGGTGGTATCAGTCAGAATGCTAATCTGACTGACTGGTATGTTTCCTGATTTTTGTCTAATGTTGCGTATATTATCCTTTTTACTGTGCTGCCTTGTCAAATCAATTTAATTTGCCAAATGATCCCAGCCGTCTGTTTTAATATTCGGTTATTATTTATTTCAAATTGTTTGAAATAAATACGGACATGCTCTAATGTGCATTTAATGCACTGTGGGCGGGAACAGTTATCAATGAAATTTTGACCAATTATCTTTAAAGAACCGAAAAGGCAAAATACTTTTTACTGCTCAAATCGCGTCCATTGAATTCCATAGGTCACAATTTTCTAAACCGTCTGATTAAAACCGTATTTCTTTCTATAAATAAGAGAAGATCGTGTTGACAAAACTTTTATGCACCCAATATTTTCCTAACTTATCTTCTCTAAAAACCGACTTCCTTCAAAACTCTCAAAATCTTCCATGGCTACACCCTCAGCAGATACCTTCTTTGGAAATCTTTTCCATCTAAGGAATGAAATACATTATGAGCCTTATGGGGATTTCTCCTCTAACCACCCCGATATTATGCCTGTACGAGATATTTTTGAGAATGCAGGTCTCTTGCAGTTCGTCACCGCAAAGCCACAGAGGCTTCACCCCAGACTCGTTGCCACCTTCTACCTGAAGATGGCAAAGAACAAGGTCTCCCAGGAGTGGGAAACTTGTATTCCCTTGACCGCCTGTGAGAAGGGAAAGAATGGTGAGGAGGGAATGGTCAGGAGATGGGTCACCTTCAACCTAAGGGAGAAGATTAAGGAGGTTTTTAATCTTCCCAACAAAGGACGAAGCCCAGTGGAGTATGGGTTTGGGAATGAGAAGGATTTTCTCCAGTCCCTGTGTGATGGAGATGTTGTGCTGAAGTCCGGCCTGAATAAATCAGTCTTGAGGACTGAGAGCCGTCACTTTTTCGACCTGACGAGTCAGGGAGTGATGGGCATTGCTGGAGGATTGGAGCAGATCTCCAGGCCGAAGCTGTTCACGATGATGGCTATTTCTGACGCCCCTCTGCATAATTTTGACTGGGAGGGTTACTTCCTCCAAATGCTGGTGGGTGAGACCAGCAAGATTAAGTACACATCAGAGGGGCAGGCGACTTTTGAGGCCAAGATGCATTTCGGCACCAAAATATCCATGCTCTTGGAAACTCTGGATCTCGGTGATGTGGATCAGGCTCAATCACTCGAGATCCCAGCAAAAATCCATCTCTTCAGAACATATTCCGATGATGCTGGCATGAGAAGAAGACCGCGGACTCAGAAGAAGAAGGCCCAGGCGAGCATGACTGGGAAAGTCCAGGCTCAGGCAGGCAAGTCTTCAGAGTCTGATACAGCAAAGCCAGCGGAGGATAAATCCGAGACCCTCAGACCCAAGCAACAAAAGCTGACATTTCTCTACTCTGGGTCAGCAGGGAGAAAGAAGAAGGTTCTGGAGATGCAATCTACTGAATCTGTTGAAAGGGAATCAGCTCAGGCGCAGGATTCTGCTGAAGCTGTTGAGAAGGAACCAGCTCAGGCGCAGGCTGTTCCTGAACATACCCCGATTGCATCCCCTGAACCCAACGAGCTGATTCTTACTATTGCTGAATCCTATCAGTCTTTGGGTCAGGAAGAGCCTGCTCAGGAAGGAGGAATTGAGCAAGAGGCTGCTGAACCAGTTCAGACTGAAGCACCGTGGCCCTTCCCTGCACCCGATGTAAACAGTCTATCAGATTTTGAAATAGTTGCAAGGGGAGAGGCTGCTGAAATGGTGGAAAGGAGATTCCCTGATCTTACTGAAGCTCAGAAGGAGGCAGTTGTGCAACTCCGCACATTTGCCATGATCAGAAATGCTACATGGGCAGAGCTCAGCCAGCTAGGAGAATCCAGAGGATGGGACTGCATTGCAGATTTAGAAGCTGCCCTCTTTGATCACTTTGGTGTTAACTCTTTACATCAACTGATCAAAATGGCAGACTTTATGAGAACGGTTCGCAACATATATCCTGAGCCTGAGACTCAGTTGGCTGAAGTGAAGGGAAAGGAGAAGGAAGAGGAAACGGAGGTGATTGTGATTGCTGATGACGATCAGCAAGGTGGCACTGAAGGAGTCAGTGCACCGGCCGATGATGCACCCCTTGGACCCGGGGCAGCGGAGGCTTCAGGAGAGGGTCGAACAGGTCTTATCCGAGTTCGAGGAAACTGGATCACCCCAGCGGCTATGTTCACTGAAAATTCCTCACGAGCTCTTTCGAATATGCACAGAAGGGTAGTTCTCGTTGAGCGAAGGGCAATCAGGGTTGATAAAGATTCCAGAACTCTGTATAGAAAGATGAAACGGATAGACAGAGACCTGAATGAAATGGCCACTGATGTGCATGCAGCAATTGATTTCTTTGGCGAAGCTCGGACTGAAATTAATGTAGAACTAACTGCCATTTCAGAGCAAGCCAAGGATGCCATTCAGAACTGCAATCAGATGGTTTCAGATGTGCAGACTCAGCAGGAGACTAAACTTGCCAACCTTCTGGATCAACAATTGTCTGAAAAGGTTGATCAACTGGTTGAAGAGAAATTGGTCAAGTTAAGAACTGATCTGAAGGAGGACCTGCTGAGGGAGTTGTCTGCACAGGAGGAGAAGAGATTTGCATCTGCCCTAGACTCAAGGTTGCGAAACTTCGAAGGACGACTGAAAACTGAACACAATTCAGCCGTTGATCAGCTCAGTATCGGCCTAAGAAGGATGGTGGGGCAGATTGGGCAATTACAGGTAAAGCAGACTGAGGTGGACAGTCAGTTCAATCTTTTGGCGGAGTCAGTAGATGAAGTTGTCAGACGTATTAATGACGATGATGCCAAAAAGGGGGAAGAAGGGAAGAAGCAGATTGCCACTACTGGCAAAGCTAAGAAGAAGAACTTTCCTCTGGAACTGAAGGCTGCGGATAGAAAAAGGACTAGGTCCGTAGCCGCCATCGAAACTGCTGAAGGCTCAGATCCGAAGAAGCTGAGATCCTCTGAAGATCCGGCTCTCGAGCCATTGTATATGGAGATGGAGGAACAAGTAATGCCATCTGGGCTGACTACTCAGAAGAAATTGGTGATGACTGATGCTGAAAAGATAGCAAAAATGAAAGAAATTTCGATGCTCAGTCAGATCCAGCGCCTAAAAGAATCTAATGAGTATCTGACTTCCCAGGTCCAGAAGAAGAAATCTGTATCATCTGGATCTCGGACAAAGACTCAGAGGAAGATTGCAGTCAGTTCAGATCAAAGTCATCCTCCATCGAAGTTTGTTGAAGACTTCATTCCGATTGAGTTGCTGGAGGTTTGGATTCCGATCCGGAATAGGTGGGCATACCTATTCTATGTGGTGGGGTTATGGGACGATCAGACTGAAGATAAAGACGTCATACTCCATCACTGGATGGCACAGGAGCATCCTGATCTATGGGCTGAAATCATCAGACATGCTGACACTGAAGGTGTTGAGATCGCTCCTCCGGAATTCATTAAGTATCCTCCTCCACTCTTTAGGAATTCTAAGCAACTGGACCGGAAAGCAATTTCTGAAGAAGTCGTCAGAGTAGGACGAGCTGCCGGGGCCATTGCTGATCGAAACAGGATGAAGCAGGTCCTGAATCGAGTACTGGAGATGTACGAGATTCCACTGACTGCTTGGAATAAGGATGAAGATTAGATCAGGAGTTAGTTGTTCAGGAACTCTGTAATAGCTTCAGGATACTTGTATTTCTCTTATCAATCAATGAAGTTATTTATGTTTCCTGAGTACAACTTCTTGTTGACTCCTGAATTTTCTTTTCTGAACTCTTATCAAGAACTGTACTAACCCTTTCCTTGTTTTCATCTTATAGACTAAGTACCTAGTTCGTCAGGTGGTACTGAGTTATTTTCACTGACTAAGTCAGTTGATTGTATAGATGAATAGGAATTTGCTTAAGGGTTTTGGCATCATCAAAAAGGGGGAAATTGTTGGGACAATCTTGGTATTTTGATTAGATCCCAAAACCCCGGATGAATTTGCCTAAGTATAGTGTTCAGGATAAAATAGCTCAGGATAGTTAGGTCAGAGATTCAGTACAGAAGGACCATACTGAAGACTGAAGAATATTGGAGTCGACCCAATTTACTGAAGTCTGAAGTGTAAACCATTCTGAAGAAGTCAGTCAGTCTCGCTGAAGATTGTCTGTTCTGAAACTGAAGATCGAAGCCTGCTGATTCTTCCTGAAGTCAATCCTGAAGTACCATTGTCTGATGTTTCTACTGAATACACTAAGCATGTTCAGGACAGAACTCAGTCAGTGAAGAGTATGTACTACCTATCAGGCTGTGCTGAATGCACATAGGACCTGACTTAGGCCTTGGTTCAGTTTACCTGAATCCTGTAAGTCCGAAGCAAAAAGGTAACACATACTGAGCTGAATAACCTATCAGGCTGTGCTGAATGCACATAGGACCTGACTTAGGCTGTGGTTCAGAATACCTGAATCATGTCAGTCCAAAGCAGAAAGGTTATTTATACTATGGGACAAGAGACAAAAAGAATGTCAGTAAGACTCCATTAAGGCACACGCTTAGACTGAGTTATTACAAGAGACTCAGAGCATTGAATGTACGAGGAAGGATAAATGTCTGAAGGTCAACTAGCCGTTATAACGGAGAGCCAATGATCCTTCAACACGTAAGCACGGAGTCTGCGCAGCATTTTAATGCGGCATTTAATGCGTCTCAAAAGGTTGCAGGTGATGTGACAACTTGCCAGAATAAGCATGGCGGGTAGGTCGAACAGTATTCCTAGCCTGCAATCTACCTAAAATAGGAAAGATTTGATTTGATCTCCTCCAACGGATCTATCTTGAATCTCGCCTATAAATATGGAGAACCTTGCACCCATTCAAGGTTAACGGGAAATTTCCAAGAGAACTCTCAAGAATCCAAGAATACAAAGCATATCATAAACAACACTCTGCAATTAAATTTCCCTAGTGTTGTAGTAGGATTCACTCTGTATTTGCTTAGATCGATAGCTCTAATATTTAGCACTGATCTGTATTGCTAGAGCTATCTTAGTTGGAAACCAGAATACCAAACCTCTCAAAGTGTGAGATAGGTTGGTTAGAAGGACTGGGACTTGTAAAACGCCCAGGGGTCAGTTCCTAAGAGAGGAAGTTGGCTATTCGTGTCCCTTGGCACGTAAAACCCAAGTACCTATCCTCAGGGGTTTGAGGATAGCTTCCTGTTAAATCAGGTCGTGGACGTAGGAGTTGGTTATCTCCGAACCACGTTAAAAAGTCCCCTGTGTGCTGATTTACTGTTTTGTTCAGGATCATAAATGTCATCATATTAAACTGAACATACTGCATTGGTCTTAACCTCAGGACTGAATCAATCATCCTGAACCCTAATACTGTGCACTCAGCCTTAATCACCTATTTACTAAGCAACTCAGAGAAAACGTTTTCAGAAACTAAAACGTGTAGAATCTAAGGGCTCACTTTCCGCACGTACTCTGACTCACTGAGATAGTTGTCCAACTGACTCGCTTCCGAGCAGTCAGTAGGTTTGTTATCTCTACTGAGTCTCCGAGCACTTTACTCTTACTCAGCTTATCTGACTCGTTACTGAACCGTCCCTGCTGCCCCTGCGGACATTCAGCATACTGAGTACTTCAGGAACTCCTGACTGAGTACGTTGGAGCATTTTTCTGAGTCTTTCAGAAAAATCTGACATCAGTGTATTCCCCCCCCCATACACTGATCTAACTCGTTTCGGGACCAACATAAGTCCATCAACTTAACTCCTTAAATTCATGCAATTTAACACTTAATCATAATAATAATAATACCTCATAAAATTTATAATAAAATCCCATAATTCATCAAACCATAATAAATCCTAAGTCAAACATCTACGTGTCCGTGCACTCAATGAAATAAAACATGCATACGTCAAATCTTGTGGCAAACATAAAGGTGCCGAAAATCTTAAATAAAACTCTTGCAACTTAATAAAATAAAAGCCTACTTGGTAATTAATAAAAATCTTCATTCTTTAACTCGCATCACATCCACCTTCCTCCGCATCGCCGATCTCTTCATCTTACACTTGAAAATCTGAAAATATAATTCGGTGAAGGGGTGAGCAATTATAAAATAATCACTCCGTGGGGATAGTTTAGTTCGAAGTCTAAATATAATGGACATGTAAACATGAAAACATACCAATCATTCTTAATCTTTGATACGACTTAAGCGTATCCCTTTTGGCACTACATAAGAGCATCCATTCTTTGATACCACATAAGGATATCCATTAATTTGGCACTACTTAAGAGCACCCATTGGTTGATACTACATAAGAGTATCCATTCTTTTAGCACATAAACACATAAACACATCAAACATAGTATTTAAAAATCGAACTAGAGTTACCACTTTTCACCGTTTAAACCCCCACCTTTTCTTGACTTGAAAATATAGAAGTGTTGTACGTTGGCTTGCTAATTCCTTGCTCTAAGAACTCTCGAAAATCTGCCCTCCTTCTACTTCTACAAGCTGCTGAAAACTGGTCCTCTAACTTCAATACATGGCCAAAGTTTGGTGCTAGGTGGCTGCCGATTTTTCTTGGGTGTCTAAGGGTTAATTCCTCAATTACTAACATGCCCTTAATGAATTAATACCTAAGGAAATACTATTCTTAGAGGACTAATACTATAACCTCAACAATAATATTATTCTCCTCATCTCTTAATAATATTCGAAACTTAACACTACTTAGTGGTCCAAACAATACTAATTGGGACAACTAATACTAAGCAATTAATTAAGAAATACTAAAGCTTAACAACTCAAAGGACTAAACCTAAAAAAACACACCAACTCACGCCTAAAAATAATAATTAAAGGACTAAAAAGTTGCTGCCTATGCGGGGTGTTACAGAAGGAGCAATTCTTCTTCATTGGAGGCGAGCTTCTACCAATTATACAGGACAAGAAGGGCAGATTCTATCCCCTGAGGAATATGGGGATGTTAGCAGTAGGTGGATCTTTTCAGTGTGAGTGGGTCGATTTAGATTTACTAATCTGATCGATTTTTTCTTGCAGGTCCCAAGCATCAAAGGTGGGGTCATCTGAGCGATCTCCGAGGTTATTGATTTCATGTACACTGTCTGTTGTGCGAGGAATCGCAAAGATAGGGGAGTGGACCACCTAAGTAAAGTGCACTGCAGTCTAGCTGCCCTTGTACTCACATCTCCACACCACCTCACTGTGCGAGCTCCGGAGCTGCCAGGTACACCCATTTACTTGAAGCTCGCATGTAGTTTGCATCTAGCTTTTCTAATGATTTTGCTTTCAATTATGCAGCTCAGGATGTGACGATCGCCATCCTACCATCGTACTATACTCTTGTCCAAAAGATCTGAATGGCTCCGAATCATCCCGGGAAGAAGGGTCCACTGTCTGCCTTCTTAGCGTCTCAAAAGAAGACCCAAGGAGCTCCCCCTTCGAAGGGTAAGACTGGAGGCTCTGCCCAGGGGTCTACTCAAAAGAAGGTCCCCACCAAAACTCCGGCTAAAGCTCTGGTCACCAAGGATACTTCCAAGAAGGGCACTGAGCGAACTTCCATCCCTCCTCCCTCACCATCTGGAGGCCGACTAAGGAGGGGAGATGGGACATTTGTGAGTGATGAAGAGGAGAGAGCTCGCAAGAGGGCGAGACTAGCTGCCCACGATTCGGACTCTGAGCGAGCTGGGGGAGCTGCCTCTGGCTCTAGACAAGGAGTCTCAGCTCGCTCCTCCGCCCCTCCCTCTACACAGACTCCTTCTCCACCACCCTCACCCTTCGGGGTCCGGATGGTGAATGATACTTTACTAGGATGGGATCCCGCCCAGTCTGGGTAAGGAATTTCTTTAAGCATCATAGTATATCTATCTTCTCTAAAATTTTCTAAGTGTTCTTTGTGTTGTTTATTTGTAGGTACGCCCCGGCTACGCATGCTGAGAGGAGTGAAGTCTTACATAACTTTGCTCGCTCTAAACCTTTCATAGCCTTGTGTGATTTGCCGTCTGGATTGGCTCGCCGCACCATTGAGAAGGTGCACAAATACTGGACCCATTCCCAGTTAAAGGCGATTGAGAAACAAAAGTCGGTGGACAACGCTCGGCTGACCATACACTACGCCAGCGATGCCCTCCTAACTGCTCAGAGGGCCATTGATCAGATCTCGACATCTGATAGAGCTCGCCTGAAGGCAAATAGGGCTTTTTTGAAGTTAGCTGAAGAAAAGAAGAAGGTCGAGAAGGTGGCGGACGATATGGAGAATAAGGCCAAAACAGCATTGGAGGGCGAGTAGAGCATCTTGAAGAAGCTCGAGCTACTACAGATAGAGCTTGCCCGTCAGAGGGAGGAGGCTGAGGCTGCACTGAAGGCTAAGGATGATGAGCTTGCTCGTCAATTTCAAGAGCTCACCGTAGAGAGAGAGATGAATAAGTCCCTCCGTGCCTAGTGTTCAAAGTTGAATGGCGAGCTACGCTCCTAAGCCACTAAGATTGCGGACCTCCAATCCATTGTGGATTTATCGGTCTCGCCTGAGGCCCTGGAGGCTGCAAAGGGTGGTGCTTCCGACTTTAGCTATATCTTGTGCTATGCCGAGATCCTGTGGGCCTATCGGTGGGTGGTCGACCAGAGCCAGGATGTATAGGAGCTTCTACTAAAGGAGTACCAGAACTTTGTAGCGATGACCTCCATTCCCCTGGGTATTGTCGTCGACATCGGTGATCTGGTGGAGCTCGACGTTGACTTGAGTTTTATCCCCGACCATATCAAGATCACGGGCGGGGCATACCCCCCTATGGACACCGAAGCGGCTGAGGAGGAGGCCGTAAAGGGCGAGAAAGGGGTAGCTGGTGAGTTACCCACTGAAGGAGGTGAGCAAGAGGCCCCGCTCACACAGGAACAAGTTGGCGAGCTAGTGGGGAATATCATGATTGACACCAGCGGGTTGAGTCCCATAACCCAGATGCCCACTCTTTCCCCTCCAGCTGGGCAGGAGATCGCCTAGGAGGTTGCTCAAGAGGCCTTCCCCATTGCTGATCCTCCAGCTGCCTCGGAGCTCCCAGCTACCACTGACCCTTCTCCTGCCGCAGCTCCGGAGACTTAGGGGTTTTGTTTTAAGTTTCAGTAGTTCGCCCCTGTGTGGGCTTTTTGCACTTTTTGTTGACTTGGCCAGTTGGTTGGCTTTTTGTAATCGGCACTCTTTGTACTTAAAATTCTTATTTGAAATTATATATACAAGGTGTGATCTTTTTGTTCTATTTGCTTTATTATTCTTGAACTTTATTTATCTTTTCGTAGCTCATTTTTATTTGGTACGCATTTATTCGTCATACGTTGCTTAGGACTGTGAATCGTTCGTCTTATGTCGCTTAGGACCGCGAATCGTACTTTTTATTTTGATCTCTCGGGCAATTGGGTTTTTATAAAACACTTTACCTTAGACGTTTAAAATCGTCTTTTGAGATTTTTTCTAACACTGAGCTGGGGGTTCTTAGTAATCTTTTAGTAGGACACTTTAACGACCCTTAAGCACTTTTAACAGCTTTTTGCCTCGAGCTTTTGATAATAACATTTCGGTATCTGTGTCTTTGATATATTAAACTTGAACATATAATTTCTTGAAAATAGTACATCTTTTATTGAACATAGATTCTTACATAGGTCGTCATCAACATTCCTGATGAGAACCTTCAACCAATCTATTTACAAGCTACTTGTCTTCCTTCCTCTATTACTGGTAGTACTTCTTTAAGTGTATCGTGCTCCATGTGTAAGACGAAGCTCTTTCTTCCATGTCCTCCAAATCATATGTCCCATTAGTCCAACTAGCAGTGACTCAGAACAGTCATTCCTAGTTATGTCCAAATACTCCCGATGGCGTTGCTAGTCGCTTTCTTAACACTAGCTCCCCAACCTTGAATTTTCTATGTCGCACCTGGGTATTATAACATTTCTCGGCTCTTTGTTTATAGGTCGCATTTTTTAGTTCTGATGAGGCTCGGGTCTCTTCAAGCAGATCTTTCTCTATTGCCAAGGCTTCATCATTACTTTCTTCGTCATATGCTATGAGCTTTCAAGTTTGATTTTAGACCTCCATCGGGACTAGTGCTTCTGTTCAGAATGCTAGGGCAAAGGGTGTTTCTCTGGTGCTAGCTCTATAGGATGTCCGATAGGACCACAACACTTCAGAAAGTTCGTCGGCCCAACTACCTTTTCTATCCTCCAGTCGGATCTTTATAATGTGCTTCAAGATTTTATTGAAAGCCTCCACTTGTCCATTTGACTGAGGATGGTAGGGGGTTGAGTAGTGTCTCTTGATATTCCAAGAGATGCAGAACTCTCTGAGCTTTTGTCCATCAAACTGTCTGCCATTGTTCGTTAAGATTGATCGCGGGAGTCTGAATCTACAGATTAGATTCTTCCATATAAAGCTTATCATTTTTTTCTGTGTTACCGTTGTTAATGCTTCAGTTTCAACCCATTTCGTGTAATAATCTACTGCAACCACGACAAACTTGACACCGCCTTTGCCAGGTGGGAATGGGCCTATCAAGTCGATACACCATTTTGCAAAAGGTCATGGGCTGAAGACTGACTTGAGCTGGTTTACAGGAGTATGAATGTTTGGTGCGAATAGCTGGCATTTTCGACATCTTCAAGCGAAGTTAATAGCATCCTTGCGTAGAGTGGGCCAATAATACCCTTTGTCTGATTGTCTTGTATGCTAAAGCTTGCCCCCCAGTGTTACTCCCACAGATTCACTGATGAATTTATTCTAACACTTCTAACCCTTGTTTTTCAGTTAAGCATTTAAGTAGGGGTAGGGAGAATCCTCGTTTGCACAATTGGCCATCTACAAGTGTGTATCTGGCTACCTGCTTTACTAGCCGACTAGCTACCCAAACATCTTCTGGAAGTGATCCATCCTCCATGTATTTTTTAATGGGAGCTCGCCCATCGTCATCCTCTTCTTGCCCCCCACTCAAGGTTTGATTTACTTTGTAATCAAATGTCGAGGGTTCTCGTAGCTTTGTTACTACGACTTCTGCTAGCTCTGCCTCTTCGCTACTCGTAGCTAGTCGGGCTAGTGCATCTGCTTACGTGTTTTCCATCCTTGGGATTTGCTCGATGTACACTTGCTTGAATAGTGAATCACGTGTGCCACTATATTTTAGTATAGTGCCATCTGCTAGTCTTTAACTTCGTACTCTCCCCGGACTTGAGATATTATTAGCTGGGAATCTCCGAAAATTTGCAGTTTGGTTTCCCCCACAGCTAATGATAACCTAAGTCCTGCTATCAATGCTTCTTATTCAGCTTCGTTGTTTGTTTCTCTGAAATCATATCTGATCGCTGAAGTGAAGACTTGTCTATCTGGGCTTATTAGTATTACACCGACTCCTGCTGCTGTGCTAGTTGATGATCTGTCTACGTAAAAGTGTCATGGGAAGATACGTCCCCTTGTCAGATCTTGTGGGAAAGTTAGCTCGACGATAAAGTCAGCGAGGGCTTGTCCCTTGATCACTATTCGGGGTGTGTAGGTTATTCCATACTGGCTAACCTCTAGTGACCATTTGAGTAAGCGTCCAGCAGTGTCCAGGTGATGTAGTATTTGCCTTAGCGGGAACATTGTCAACACATCCACCTGATGGTCGAAGAAGTAGGACCATAATTTTCTAACACTCATTACCAATGCGTAAGCCAACTTCTCTGTAGGCGAGTAACGTAGCTCCGCTTCATGCAAAGCTTGGCTTACATAGTACACTGGTAGATGCATTTTTCCCTCTGCTCGTACTAGCATCGAGCTGATGGCCACTTCCGACGTTGCTAAGTACATGTATAACTTTTCTCTAGGTACTGGCTTAGATAAGACTTGTGGATTACTGAGATATTCTTTGATCTTCTAAAATACTTTTTGACAGGTACTCATCTACTGGAAGTCTTCCTTGGTTTTTACTTTTATTGACTCGAAGAAGGGTGGATTTTGTCGCTAGACCTAGAAATAAATCTATTTAGGGCTGCCAAGCATCCCGTAAGCCTCTGGACTTTCTTCACCGAATCTGGTGGCTTCATCTCCATTATGCATTTCACTTGGGCAGGGTTGACCTCGATCCCTCGTTGACTCACTAGATGTCCCAGGAATTTTCCCGAATGTACTCCGAAGCTACTCTTCTTGGGGTTCAACTTCATATTGTAGGTTCGTATTATGTCAAATGCTTGCTTGAGGTGGTCCAGGTGATCTTCATTCTTCAAGCTTTTGACTACGATGTCATCTACGTACACCTTCATCGTATGTCCAATGTGTTGATCAAACATCTTGTTGACCAATCTTTGGTATGTAGCTCCGGCATTAATGAGTCCGAACGACATCCTACTCTAGCAGTACATGTTCTTATTAGTGTAGAACGCCGTATGTTCCTGGTCATCTGGGTGCATTGCTATCTGGTGATAACCTGCAAAAGCATCCATACACGTCATTAGCTTGTGTCCCGCAGTGTTATCCACCAACTGGTCAATGTGCGGCAACGGGAAGTTATCCTTCGGACAAGCTATGTTGAGGTCCGTGAAGTCTATGCATAGCCGTTATGTCCCGTTTGGTTTCTTCACCAGTACTGGGTTAGCCACCCATTGTGGACAGAGTGCCTCCTGGATGAGCTTGTTGTCCAGCAACTTCTTTACCTCCATGGTCAGGGCCTCGTATTTGTCTAGTCATACTTTCTTCTCTTTTGTCGGACATGCCTCCTTGTTGGATCGATGTTTAACCGATGGCAGTCATGCTCAAGCGAGATTCCCGGCATATCTTCGTGAGACCAGGCAAACACGTCCAGGTTGGATTTGAGGAATTCTTCCATCTTATTCCTGTAAGGCTCTTGTAACTCAAAACCTATAAAAAGTCACTTCTGCTGGGATCCACCTGGATAGCTCTGAGCTCTTCCACCAGGGTAGCTCGCCTCTTCTTGTTCTTCCACCTCGGGTCCGAGGTGAATCCTTCACAGCTCAGCTCGTCCTCATCCTGCATAGGCTCGTAGCCATTCGGGGTTCGAGATCTCCGTCTCTTCCTTCACTGGGTGCAGGTTCGTGGACCTCCTCCGGTTCTTGCCTAGCTGAGCTAGTAGGTACGTCGTTTGGCCAACTACCGTCTATGTCCATGGGCACCGCTTGTTGGGGGACACCTAGATCGACTTGGGCGACCTCTGACTCTTCTAGTTAGTTGTCCACCTCCATCAACTCGGTTTTCTCTAAGATGACGTCAAGGATATTCGACTCATCGGTTCAATGTTGTACTTCCTATTCATATACAAGTACCTGCGTAACAGGTTTTTTAATTTTCAATAAACACTCCTTAGTTTTTTTCTGATCGCCCTTTATAGTGCCAACACCTTTTGGAGTTGGAAATTTGAGACAGTAGTAGTAGGTTGAACAAGCTACTTTGAATTCAGATATAAAAGGGCGACAAAGGAACCCTTTGTGAGATTATTGCTGATCTACAACTAGGAAATCTATCAACCTAGTGAGTCTCTTTTCCGGGTCCTCGACCAATACAAGTTTGAGCGACAACTTAATCATACCTACGGGGATGGTTAGACCTTCTCCAAACCCCACTATCCTATGATTACAGTCCTTAATTTATGACTCATAATCTCCTACCAGATCTAGGGTACTTTTGAATAATATGTTGGTGTAAGCTCAGGTGTCCACGAGCAGGCGATGAACCTTTATGTTCATGATGTTGGCGCTTATCACCAACGAATTGTTGTGCGGTGTGAGGATCCCGTCCAAGTCCACTTGGGAGTATGTCAGCTCCGCAGTAGGCTTGGAGCTGGTCTTGGCACTTGAACTTCCTTCCTGGACTTGGTGTATAGCCCGTAGATATGTTTTTCTTTGTCTTTTTTATGCCGGAGGTCTTCCATCTACGACTCCTCCAGGAGGTCCGACTTGTTCTTCTAAAACCAAAATTTCTCTATTAGGCCCTTGTTGTGTAGGAGGCAGAGGAGGCCTACGTCTGTTCTGCCTTGGGCAATGGTCTTCGTCTTCCTCTTCATCATCTTCGTCAGAGTCCTTCCTCATATCCTACCTTTGTCTCTTAACTGGGGATTTTTAACAAACTCGGCCAGCTTGTCGTACTGGTAGAATTTCCATAGCGGTTTCAACAAGTCTCAACACTCACTGGTGAACTGTCCGATGCTCTGGTGGTACGCACAGTATTTGTTGGGATTGAGCTTGCTGCGGTCCTGCTTAATTTTTCTTGGCTCATTCAACATAGCCCTGTCCTTGACCGCTGTAAATACGTGATCCACAAATACGTTCAACACTGGGTTTAATTTTTCTTTAAACTTAGCACCATCCCCAAAAGACTTCAGATTCCTTGGAGCTTTATATGTACCCCCAGCCTTTTTGCCCCCGGCTTTCTTTTCCTCTGCATCTCCCCCTATCTCCTTCTGGAGAGCTTCCTACATAGCAACGTAAACTTCTGCCTTATGTCTGAATTCTGCATAATTTTTCGGACAGGACAAGTGCTTCTCTTTCCACAAATCCGTCCCCTTCTTCAAACCAGCCATGATTGCCACAATTTTTAGGTCCTAGCTTACGGGCTCGCCTTCTAACAAGATTTTGTCAAACCTTTCCAAGTACTATTGGTCCGACTCTTCATTCACCTGATTAATATTTGATAATCTGTGCTTTTGGGTGAGGTACGTCCCGTAACCCGAGAAGTGTGACAGAAACTCCCGTGTAAGTTGTCCAAAAGACAGAATTGACCCCGGAGCTAATGATGAGAACCATCTATGAGCTCGATCTTCTAGGGTAAGTGGGAAGTTCCAGCACTGTGTAGCATCAGTTGCTCCCATGGAAATCATGAAGTCTGAGTATTTTGACATGTGTACTTTAGGATCAGACTCTCCTTCATATCCGGCCATTGCCGGGAACTGTATCTTTTTCTGTACCGGTACTTTGAGTATGGCGGACGCCAGAGGTGATGCCGGAAGTGTGTTCAGGCCTGCTCCATCACTTTTGCCAGCTACTTGCATTTGTAGCTTTTCAATGGCCTTTTTCAGCATGGCCAGCTCATCATTGTGTACCACCTCTTGTGGGGGTTGTTCAAAGGTCGTATATCTCGTGTACGTATGACCCCGCAGTCCCTCACTCTGGGGTGGTCCAGCTGTGATTTTCTGGAACTATTAGGCACTATTTGGACATAGCCTGTCAGAGGCTGGTCTTCGTAACCTATCATGTGCGGACCTACGAGGGTGTAGGTCTAAATCTTCTCTTCTTATTGGGAGTAGTGGTGGTGGCACAGATTCTTGTGTCGTTTCCTCGTACCTTCTTCCCAACCTATCACAAAGTGTGCCCTGGGGCTGATTAGTTGTGGAGCCTTCAGCCTGACTTCTAGCTCGCCCCCATTGTGAGCGGAGCCTATCACTCATCTTGGTCTTCCCCGTGGCCTGTTGGTGGCGAGCTCTCGCATTGCTCGCCTCCCACTCGCCCCAAAGCTCACCCACTCTATCCCTTGGTTGGGAAGAGTGTGAACGTCTTGTCTCCCGGTCCCGGGCTGTGTTGGTGGGAGCAAGTTGGGTAATAGGTTGATGATCAGCGAGCTGCTGCTGCCTACGGACCTCATGGAGCAGAGCAATAGTTTGCTCTAGCTCGTCCGGGTTCTTGAGTACGGACTGTACCACCCGGTCTAGCCTGTCTTGTAGAGTAGTTGGGGCACGCATCTGACTAGTAGCTCGCTGGCGGGAAGACTCTCCGTCAGCATGATTTCTTTAGGACCCCAGTCCCTTCCACCTCCTAGTCGTGGAGAAGGTATTTATGTTTCGCGAGACATATCTTGGCAGTGTAGGGTAGTTTGTCTTCAACAATTTTCCAGCAAAGGTAATGAATGTAGTGTTCTTTCTAGCCTTGTGTGTAAATGATTTTTCCTGAATTTAGTTTAATAAAACACACACATGCATTTATATATTTTCTTTCTGGGTGTATTGTTCATAATTTCTGGAAATTGTTTATCTTCATCAAACCTTCAAAGGTATTCTTCAAATCTTCAAGTATTGTTCTTCAATTTTTCAAGAACACCTTTCTAACTCTCAAACTTCTCTCAAATTTTTTTGACAATCTGAGGTTCCTTCCTCTAGCGCCAAATTGTTGGAAGAATTTCTTAATGATAATGATTATGTGGCTGATTAATAGTTTAATTTTCTTCCAAACAATAATCAAGATTGAATTAAAGAGAGGATTTAGTAGTGAGAGAAAGTAGAGAGATGTATTTATTGTGAATAATGAACTTAGAGAGAGAAATGAGTGTACAAGAGACCTATTTATATGTTTGCATGTGATGAGGTGACATGTTTTAAGTTTAAATAACCTAATAAACTGACAAGTGTCCTAGCACATGTCTCTTTAGCCAACTCTTATGCTCTAATTACATTGCTTTCATCCTACTACATTATTACTGGAGACCCACTCAGCTACTGCTCCCTAGTTCGAGTAGGGCGAGCTTCTTTGCCTTGTGATATTCCGCGGTCCAGTGCTTGTAGTGAGGTGTGATCTCCTGTCTCCTGCTCTGGGCGAGCTCTAGGCGTGCTACTCTGCGAGCTCTCTCTCTCTTTCTTACTGTGTTGACTGGTCAATGTATGATGACGTGGCTTTGGCAACCTGGAGCGAGCTATTGGGCGAGCTACTAAGCCTTAAGCTTTTAATTATATTAACTCTCCCTAATAAGCCGCTTTAGTTCACCTATCAACAGACGATTCAATTATTAGCAAGTTAAATAGTAAATGAATTGGTTCCACACTTATCCAGGAAGTGTTAGAGAATTAAATAAATAAATTGATTCCACATTTCTACAATCCAACTTTTAGATGAAATGAAATTATTTTATAGTATCAGAGCCTCTGGCTCATGCCTATATCTTGAGTTCTACAATTGTTGAGTCTCCCCTCCCCCAATTTCTTTTCTCCTCCTCTCGACTGTCGTCTTTCTATCTCTAGCCTCGACCACCTCATACCTCTCTGAGCATTGATGTACCTTCCTCTCTCCAATTGTGTCCACTCACTCTCACAATGCTCTTTTCTTTCTCTTGTCGTCGCCATTGCATTACTACATCCTCCCTTCTTTCTGCAAAATTGTTACTCCACTAGGTTTTTCTTTCCTCTAAGTCTGCTAACCACTCCTTTTTTTTGTCTTATCTACTTTTAATTTGCTCTCTTATCTGAAAAAAAATTGCGTGTGAATCTCTTATTCTGAAAATCTCAAAATATAAAAAAAAAATTGTGTTGGAATATATTATCACATGTTATCAAAAATTGCAGATTTATGATTTTTCTTCAATATTTAAATTTTTTTTGAAAAATATATCCAAAATATTTGAATTTTATATGATTTTTTAACCAATTATCTAAGAAATGGTTATTCCTTTTTTTTCCTATATACTTGAATTTTTTTGGAAAAGTATGCTTAAAAAAAAAAATTCTAAAAAATTAATTCCAACAAATTTGGATTTAACTCGGTGACGACTCGAATTTGACATGAGCCGACTCAACAAATACTCTGTAACAGTTGGTGGGTGTACAAATGAAAACTTATGGAAATTAAAATGTAAATAAATTAAAAAGAGTATTTTATATATTTACATATAATAAAATAACGAAGAATAATTAGTATGTCTACTATTCATGGATGTGGGTGAATATTACTTGGGTCAAGAATATAATGTTTAAACTATTGTTGGATGTATAGTATCGTTGTTGCTTATGGGCTTTTATAATTGCTTCATTATAGGGCTGCAAATGAGCATCAATATTAATGGCTGTCATCTTATGACTTCCACTAGGCCTGGCAATTATTTGCTTCAAAGGGCTGCAAATGAACATTAAAAAAGAAATATGTATAGAGATTACAAAATGGTTCACATAATTGACACTAATTTTTAAATATAATCATTTTTTTGAATCAATATGCAAATGTCCCAATAAAAGGAAAATTACAAAATGGTTCACAAAATTGACACTAATTATAAATTGGTTCTGTACAAAAAAAAAACATGCTTCTGTGCCGAAAAAAATTATACTTCTGGGCAAATATTGTGAACCAATTTGTAAATATAGTCACTTTTTTAAACCAATATGCAAATGTCCCAGTAAAGGAAAATTTACAAAATGATTCACAATTACAAATGGTTTTGTGCAGAAAAAAGATATGCTTATGTGCAGAAAAAAATTTATATTTCTGTGCAAATATTATGAACCAATTTGTAAATATAGTCACTTTTTTGAACCAATATGCAAATGTCCCTTAAGGAAATGGAGTTCAAACATTAGATTAGGCCAATCCACACAAAGCTTTGCTTTGACTTGAAATAGATCTCTCTGTTAATAGACGATGAGTTATAGGTCCTCTAGATTAATTGATCTTTAGAATGAATATCGAATAAAAAAATAAGTTAAATTCCTCAATTCACAACAATATGATAAAAGTTAGACTAATCCACAATCATGTTATCAAATTCATAAACTCAAATCTTCCTAGCCTTACTTGTATATCAATAAACAATTAATCCATCAAATTATTTATAGAACCATTTCACAAACTTAATATAAAAAATAGTCATAATCCAACATATTAATCCTAAATCATAAATAAGAAAGAGCAAATTAATGTGTTTGGACTCTTAATAGAAAGTTAAGAAGAAGAAAAAAAATAAATAGACCTAGCTAGAATAATTTGGTTCAATTTGATCTTCTTCCCTTTCTTCTCATCTACTCCTTCTTCTGTATATTCTCCAAGTATAAACGCAAGGCTCATTGGATAAACCTCTTCTCCCCATTAATAATAATGAAATCCTAATAAAAATAAAAAGGTTTTTAGTAAATCTGAGTTCACTATAATGAAATCAAAATAAGGAGGTTTCTAAGTAAATTTGAGTTCATGTGAATTTGACTTTTAAAAAATAAAGTCACTTACATATTGGTTCAAAAAAATACATATATTTACAAATTGGTTCATAATTTCTGCACAAAAGTATAATTTTTTCCTGCACAAAAGCATATTTTTTTCTGCACAGAAACCTATTGTAATTTGTGTCAATTTTGTAAACTATTTTGTAATTTTCCCTAAAAAATATTTGATATTTAATATTTTAATAGTGTAGTTAATAATAATAATAATAATAATAATAATAATAATAATAATAATAATAATA
>JAPKLY010000637.1:172644-186399 GCA_026898435.1 Prunella vulgaris | reverse complement strand
TAATAATAATAATAATAATAATAATAATAATAATAATAATAATAATATTAATAATTGTATGTATAACAAAAAACAGACTTAAATGATCTCGGTTCACGAAAATTTTTGTCAACCAAAAATGAAGCTCTATTACTATTTTTCTCTCCTTTTTCCCCCTTTTCTGCTGAAAGCCAGAATTACTATGGAATCATAGAAAAATAAAATGTGATTTACATATTCCCTCAACAAAAAATATCATATTTATAAATTAATTCAATGTATTAGAAAGACATAATTTTTTTACATAGAAATATATATTTTTTTCACAAAATTAATTAATAATTGGTGTTATTTTTTGAACCATTTTGTATTTTTTTTTCAAAATAAAACAACACTTATTTAAATGGGCTGCATAGATGGGCTCAAAATATGGCTGAAGATTAGGCTATTATTGGGCTGCTACATTTGTATCTCGGCCCAGGTTATTGATACTATTTTTTTTGGGAAATACACTATCTTTAAATATATTCGGCAAAAAAATTCGAACACTTTCATTTTTACACCATGTTCGAAAAAAATATCAAAAAATTAAAAAAATTAAAATATAATTACCCAACAAAAGATTATGTATTTTCCGAGAAGATAGTATATTTTCCAAAAAAGTAATATTTCATTCGAATAGTGTACTTCCCAAATGGGGCTACTGCGAATAACCTGGGCCTTGTATCTACCTCTTTTCTCCCCTGCTGTTTATGGTTCGGGCCCGACTATATACCCTACAATTTTTTGAGATAGACCTGCATACATTACGAAACAAGTACATAACCCGCGTACCACGCGGGAGATGAATTAATTTTTTTTTAAATTTTTATAATGTATATTTTATAATAAAAACTGTAATTAATTTTTTTTATTATGATTAATACGATTTAAAATTTTCGAAATAAAGAATTGTTAGGAGAATTAAAAATATAATCTTAAATAATTTTTTAAGGTAAATTTGTAAACAATATCTTTTTAATGTTATTGCCATATTTTAAGAAAATTCTTAAATACTTTTGGTATAAAAAATTATAATTTTGACATATTTTAAAATTTTGTTTTTGACATATTAAAATATTTTGTTTTGTTTTAAATTTAATAGAACGGTTTTAATTGTTTGTTAGGATAATTATAAAATTTAACCGTAAATAATTTTATGTAAATTCGTGAATTATTTTTTAAGTAAAATCGTAAATAATTTTTTAAGGTAAGTTCATAAATAATATTTTTTATGTTATTTCTATATTTTAGATAAATTCGTAAATAATTTTTATATGTTTTTAAAATTTTAATTTTATTTTTGACATATTCAAATTTTTTGTTTATGTTTAAATTTAATATGTACGGTTTTAACTTTTTGCTAAGATAATTAGAAAATATAACTGTAAATAATTTTATAAAAGTTTGTAAATAATTATTTAGGTTAATTTGTAGATAATATTATTTTATGTTACTGCTATATTTTAAGTAAATTTGTAAATAATTTTGATTTTAATTTTTTTATAATTTTAACCTATTTGTAAAATTTCAATTTTAATTTCTACAACTTTAAATATTTTGTTTTGGTTTAGATTTAATATGAATGATTTTAAACTTAAAATGTTGCGTAATTAATTTGGTTTTAAAAAAATTAAAATTTTGACATATTTTTTAAATTTTAATTTTAATTTTAACTTATTCAAATATTTTTTTGGTTTATATTTAACATGAACGGTTCAAAAAATTCTTAAATAATTTTGGTTCCAAAAGATTATAATTTTGATACATTTTTTAAATTTTAATTTTAATTTTTACATATTCAAATGTTTTGTTTTGGTTTAAATTTATTATGAACGGTTTTAAAGTTAACGATGTTGCTTAGTTAAATTTGGATTAAAAAATTAAAAATTTGACATATTGTTGAAATTATAATTTTAGTTTTGACTTATTTAAATTTTTTTTGGTTTAAATTTAATATGAATGGTTTAAAAAATTCGTAAATATTTTTTTGGTTCCAAAAGAATTATAATGTTGACATATTTTTTAAATTTTAATTTTAATTGTGGAGTAGCCGCGTAAGATGAGATTAAGATAAGACAATGATTTAAATATATTTGTTATTGTAATTTATATAAATATATTGTTATTGTAATTTATATAAATATATTTGTTATTGTAATTTATATAAATATATTTGTTATTGTAATTTTTAAGTAGATAATAAGGAATATTTATTTAATTTTAAATAATTTAACTTTTTCATATCTAATAACTAATAGTATTTACCAAGTCAAAGAATGTAATATCTCCCTTATTTTCTTTGCAAATTAATTTGCCTTTCGATTTTTTTATTTCTTTGTAATGTTATTTATCTCTGCACTATTTTACTCCATTTAATTCAAAATAAAACTTATCTAGCTATAAATAAAAATAAATATAAATTTTTAAAGATACATGTAGCATCAATGGAACTCATTGTATTTTAAAAAATCATCATTTTTTATATGTTTGTGTGAGGTTTTATGTATCAGAATTTAAAAAGAAAAAAGAAAAGAAAAGAAAAGAGAGAATATAAATTATGTAGAGTAAAGGAGAATCATATCGAGTAAAAAAAGTAACCTTTGGAAAAACGTAAAAATGTGTCTGCTGCGTGCACCATTAAGAACACCGGTACAAAAAATGACGACAAAATACATTGATAAAATCATCGAATTTAAACTGAAAATAAAACTTATGTTTGTGTGAGGTTTTATGTGTCAGAATTTAAAAAGAAAAAAAGAAAAGAAAAGAGAGAATATATAAATTATGTAGAGTAATGGAGAATCATATCGAGTAAAAAGAACGTGAAAATACGTTCTGCTGCGTGCACCAGTAAGAACACCGGTATAGAAAATGACAGCAAAATACAGTGATAAAATCATCGAATTTAAACTGAAAAAGAAAGCCCATTAAGAAATTACAATTAGTCAACCATGAAAAGATCATCAGAATGGAATGATGGGCGAAGAGAAAAGAGAGAGATGACAGAAAAAAAATTATTTTTGAATATGATGGTTACAAACTATAGAAGATTAACTTTAAAAAAAAAACCATCAATTTCAAAATTTAAAAAAAAAACGTCCAAATTAATTTAAATAATAAAATATAAAAATAGATAACCGCCTAAGTAATGAGATTTCAGAATTTCAAAATAGAGACTTACGAAGATAGCCACGTAGGATGATAAAGAACTCATAAATATAAGAGACTAGTACATAACCCCGCAGATATGCGGGATTAGAAAAAACTATATGTTAATTTGAAATTTATTTTAAATTAATTTGAAATTTAATTTTTTTAATTTAAATGTGTAATGGGTGGAATTTACCTAGATCTATGGATGATGGTTAGTATTTTAAAAAATATAGAGAGTTAAAATAGAGGGAGAAGTTAGTGAATTAAAAAAAAGATGGATAACGGACAACAATTATTTATATTTTATTTTTAAAAATACAATATTATGAGAAAATTAGAAAAGTAGGTAGGGAGCATTGTATTAAGCCACGTAGGATTTCATAGATTCAGAAATAGATGATAGGGTGATTAAGAAAAAATCTATAATCTATTTCTGAATCTATAAAATTTTACGTGGCTTGATACAATGCTTCCTACATCTCTTTCAAATTTTCTTATAATTTTATATTTTTTAAATAAAATATATATAACTGTTGTCAGTTACTTCTTATCCTATTCCATCACTCCATATTTCTAAATATTTTTGTTTTCCATCCACTCATATAAGGTGATGTATTTATATAGAATTAACAAAAAAAAAAAAAATTCACATGTGTACACCAGCGTGACAACATTTCACGTGCTCCGGCGAGACACATCATCAGTTGCTGGCCGGAAAAAAAAAAGTGTATCAAATTGAAACTTTTTAAATGGTTGAATTTTTTTACAATAATCGTGAAATTCAGAATTAAATTGAAAGTTGAGTAAAAGGTGGTGTATTTATATAGAATTAACTATTTTAAAAATGAATGAAATGAGCGGCATTATTGATAATATTGTGTGAATTTAGATAACAAAAATTATATGTAGTGGATTGTCATATTTGTCATTTATGGAAAGAAGAAATAATTGTGGGACGACTTAAAAATGAAAGTGGAAAACTCACTTTGGGACAAAGAGAGCACAAGATATTTCTGTAAAAAAAAAAAATCTTTTTAATGAAAGACTTTAATTTATAAATAAAAAATGAGTAAATTGCTAAATTTGTCCAGCAGTTATGAAAGAGCAAAAATTGTATATCATGTTAGCATAACAATTTGTATAAAAAATTGCAGAATTAATAAAAAGTCCTTAGTTGTCGTCGCCATTATTTCCAGGCGAATTAAAGTGTGAGAGAGATACCAAATTGTTTGTCTATCAAAACCCATCAATTTCTACATCAAATTGCTCGTTTCGTATACTAAAACACCGTAAATTCAAGTTTGAACGATGTTGGAAGAATTTCTTAATGATAATGATTATGTGGCTGATTAATAGTCTAATATTTCCAAACAATAATCAAGATTGAATTAAAGAGAGGATTTAGTAGTGAGAGAATGTAGAGAGAGGTATTTCTTGTGAATAATGAACTTAGAGAGAGAAATGAGTGTACAAGAGACCTATTTATATGTTTGGATGTGGCATGTGTAACCTGCAAATTTTTCACAAAAATTAATATCTTCTTATTAATAATGCGAAAAAGGAAATTCAAAGAATATTGTTTGTATTTAAAGATCAGTGCGATAGATTCGGGTGCAATCTATATTCGATCCTCTGATTCTTCTCTTCGAGTCTTAACTTGGTCTTGACTTGATTTGCGGATTTTTTGGAGTAAAGTTCGAGGTTGATTTTGGAGTTGGACGTTAATTCGAGAGCGTTGAGCCTTGTTTCGAATTAACGTTGCCTTTAGAAGGACTTTGTTGATATGTCGGAACTGGTCCGGAGTTGACTTTGGAGTTGGACGTTAATTCGAGGGCGTTGAGCCTTGTTTCGAATTAACGTTGCCTTAGGGAAGGACTTGTTGACTTTTGGAGTTGAGTCTGATTTGATGTTGAAGTTGATATTAATTTGAAGATGTTAAGCCTTATTTCAAATTAATATTGCCTTATGGAAGGAATTTGTTGATTATTCACCTTTGGACTCCCTATGTTGGTGTAGTTGTAGATGAGCGGTGTTGATTGTTGTTGATGACTTGTTGTTGAACGTTGATCGGAGGGGCTTCGCGCCGTATATCTCTAATCGAACGCCGATGTTGATGAAGAATGTTGACTGGAGGATTCGCACCGTGATCCCGGATCAAAACGACTTGTTGATGAAAAACTCGAAGAACACTCTTGAAGGTCGCGAAGAACGCCTTTGAATCTTCAAAGAAGCCCAAAGTCTTGGATCTTGATGCTTCTCTCTAAACTCTGATCTTCTTGACTCCTTATTGTGAATGAAAATGACTAGAATGAGACCCTATTTATAGGTGTTGAATTCTAGATTTGCAGGCCAGATTTGATGGGCTGGAAGATATGATTTGGGAATATTCCCAAAATATCTCAGATTTGGTAAGATCTGATTTCTTGGGCTTTTAGAGATCGGACTTGATATCTTGGACTTAAAAAATCCAAGAGAATTAATTGGACTTTAGAGGCCCAATTGAATTTATTAGACTTTTGAAGCCCACTTTGATTTATTAGGCTTTTGAGACCCAATAGAATTTATTAGGCTTTTGAGACCCACTTTGATTTATTTGGCTTTTAAGGCCCAATTAAATTTATTAATTAGGAATTAAATTTATTTAAATTCCCAATAATAAATTATTTTAACATGTAATTTCTACATGTTATTTTTATTTAGGCAATTAATTTTAATTGCCTACAAATTGCCCCCTCGCACTTCGTTCGCAAGCATTTTGATGAGGACGAATTGCGAAACTCCAACTCGGTTCTTGTGCTTGAATCTTTTACTTGGATCGTGCATTTGACTTGAAAATTTGGGCTTTCTTGAATTTGTGATGAAATCAATTTCTCATTTCATTCTTTGATTGGCCTTTGGACTTAAATATGTGAAGTTCAAATAAGAATATTGTCCATTCATATATCTTGTAGGCTCAATTTCACTTTAATTGTCTTTGGGTTTAAATTTAAAGCCCAAAATAAGGAAGCCCAAGTATGATTCCAATTATACTAATAGGCCCAAACATCATTGGTATGAAAAATACTTCCACGTAATTTGCATGATATATCATGAAATCATGCTCAAAATCTTCACATTAGATACAATCAATATATCATATCTACGAATATTGCAAAATCTTGAACATATCAAATATTCGGAGCCTAGATTATCAAGGGTTCAAACCAATTCATGTACCTATTTATAGGGCTCTTCCGTTTCATCTTTTGTCATTCATCCTAAGAGCAAGGAGTAGAGATTCTCGGTGGTTCGTTCCTAGAGCAGTCCTTCTCGACGACGACGGCTTCTCTGCGGCAACAGAGTGGAAAATCATCAATTCTTTTAATAATTATTTCTTCATTCTTTTCTCTTCTTTCGTTCGGCGGGGTAGTGCGGCCTGTTGTGGTTTCTTCGGGTGAGAGGAAGAAGACGACGGAAGTGTTGTTGGGCGAGCTACTAAACCTTAAACTTTTAATTATATTAACTCTCCCTAATAAGCTCGCTTTAGTTCGCCTATCAACATTTGCCCCCCAGCTCGCCTATATATGGCTTCTTCAATATGTGGGCGAGTTGTTTTGCCTCTATGGACGACCTAGTGTGACGGCAAACTGGTTTCCAAGTGTTGCCAACCTTCATGGCGAGCTACCATCTTGGCGGCAGCTTTGCAGACGTTGCCCGAAATTTGAGGCATCACCATGTCTTTTCGTGCCTTAAAACACGAGCCAATAATTACAAATCTTTCAAATTCTTTGCAACTTGGTCCCTGACTTTTCTAAAAATCTCCCAAAGCATCATCTTCTTCCTATAAAAGGGGAAAATATTTTTCATTAACACTTTACAATTTCCAAATTTCAGAGCGATCCTTAGCATTTTCCGACGATTATCCATCAACATTGTCAGATTTCTCTCCGTTTCTTCAAGGTAGTAACGCACACCATCTTTCCTTATTCTTTAATTTCTTTTTTGTTTTTGAGAGTTTTAAAACTGTTGCATAGACTTTTGTGATTTCAAGTCAAACTATTTCGAACCGAAACCTGGGCAAGAGACCCATGACTGGAGACGAGACCATACCCTAACTGACTTCAATTATGGTTGGCTCGAGTTCCAAGGCGACCTTTGTAGGTCGCCACATGCCGGGCAAGCTACGTGGCCACCCAAAAGAGAGGGCAACCAATTCAGAGGGAATATCTGGCTAGCTAGTCCGCGAGTTGGAGGGCGAACTAGGCGAGGGTGACGAGGAGGAGGTCGTTGAATCTGGCAGCCTCTCGGGCAAGCTAATGCGCGAGCTCGAGGAGGACTCTGAAGACGAGGAGATCACCATTGAGTACCTCCAATCGATCGACTTCCCGATGCCCCAGGTCCCTGAACATAGCACCCCCAGCATCCCCACTAACAACACAAGAAATTAAGCTTACTGGAATTTGCAAAGTACAAATTATGGAAAGATTTCGGCAGAGCTTTGTTAAGGCAGTGAAAACTTGCTTTTATTTCTAAAAAAGTGGCATATTTATAGGCAAAAACATAAGCAGGTGGTGGCATGGATGTTGCCACGCTTAACTGGGTATTTACACGTGTCTCTCACTGTTTGTACAAGATAATTACAACAAGAAATTGGCCAAAAAATGATGAAAACAATGTTCTGGCGATCTGGTATGAAGGTGGCGAGCAGCTGGTTATAAATAGTTTAGGAGTTGAGCAACTGGTTGGGCGAGCAGGTGAGCTGCTCGCCACTTCCCAGAATTACACTACCTGCTTGTCACCTACTGCACATAGGTGGTGAGCAGCTCATTGGGTCGAGCAGGTGCAGCTGCTCGCCTCCTTTGAGTTTTCATTGCTGCTCTCCCCTTTTGTGCTATCCATGTGATTTCTCCATCTTCTTCATTGATATTTACTTATTCCGACTGCATCTTGGCTTCATTATCCTGATCTTCTTATCTTGGGTTAACTCTCTTGGGACACGTCACCTGGGATTGTGTTGATTACTTCCTTGAACGTCCGGATTAACTTATTTCACCAGCAGTTGCCCCCTAGCTTGTTGTTTGTTGGAACCTTCAGGTGGATAACAATTACCAAGCTATCTGGATTTCATAAGAATCCTCCGTTGTTGGTAAGTAATTTCAATCTTTATTTGACCTGCGACCATTTGGATGATGGATATAATGAAAGGCCCACATGGCCTCATTAAAAACCGAGTCGTAAACTACCCTTGTGGATAAACCGGTCGTAGGACAAAAGAGATATCAGGGTGTACTTTCAGATATCCATGTCCAAATGGTGTTGTGCATCCATAATTGGATCGTCGTGTAATGGAATGGCTTAAATTAATGAGTTGCCACTTGAACTAGGAGGAGGCGAGCAGCCCTTTATCTGAGGAGGCGAGCAGGTATAAGGGCGAGCAAGTGAGCTGCTCGCCGCCCTTGCCCATGTGCCCAGCACGGAATCCGAAAGATCGCCTTATTTTGCACGCCACTTTTCAATTTTTTGGAAATTTGCATTTTTTGCCCCCGAAATTTGCAAAGAAGAGCCTGCCCCCTTTCCATATAAATACTCAAATCATTCCAATTTTTCATTTTTCTCACTTCTTAGATTTGTGCTCGAGGAATTTCCGGCAAGATTTCCGGTGATGTTTGATCCTTCCATTTCGTTCGTAAGGTAGGTTACAAATTTGTCTTTCCTTTTTCTTTTCTTTTGATTTTGCTCGATTTCAACTGGAAATCGAGTTTCGTAGTGTGGTTCACCATCGGAAATCTTCATCTCCGATCCGCGAGTAGAAATCATTAGGTTTTTGGAGTATCTTCATTGAAGACTAATTCTGGGATTGAGCATCTTAGTGTTTAGGATTCAATCTGCCTTTAATCCGTTGGTTTTACCTTTTTGCCAGAGTTTCTGGTTCTTTTGGAGCTTTTCACCGGAATTAATGGCGTCTTCACCTTCTTCTGGCGATATGCCGCCGTGGAATCCAGAAAAACAACCGATGGTGGATTCCCCGCTCCACGATCTCTGGGATTATTCAAATTTAGCTAGGAATCGGGGTACCGGAAGCCTTACCATCAGGACAGAATCGTGAGAACTGGATCTGACCGTCTAGGAGAGGAGACGAGCAGTGGAAATGGATGTCGAGAGAGCTGCTCGTCTCCAGGTTGAAGCTGAAGGAGCTGCTCGCCGCTCTTCTGGGCGAGATGCTCGCTCCTCTGGACCAACAACTGCTCTCTCCCCAATTTAGGAAGCTGCTCGCCACCCTAGGCGAGCAGATGCAACTGCTCGCTCCCCTGGACAAATTGAAAGAGTTGATCACTCATCTTCTCGCGGAGCTGCTCGCTGCCCTAAGCAAAGAGCTGCTTGCAGCCTTAGTAAAGGAGCTGCTCGCTCAGGGCGAGCAGGTGCTGTTGCTCGCCGCTAATTATCTGATAGGGATTTGCGAGCCGCTCATCGTGCCCAAATTGCTCGTCGTAGTTAAATGACTCATTCTCCTCCAGTCAAGAGAAGATTACTTGTCATTGACGAAGAAACAGATGATGATGAGACCGAGTCCGACGTCCATTCAGTTGTCCGTGACGTATTTACGACGAGCTCAGAGGCTTCTGAACCTGGTGTCGAAGAAGTTAGCACTGTCCGAGAGGTTTCAAAAGCTTAAGATCAGACCTCTGATGTTCCTGAGGTGGCGAATCCTCGTGAGGGTGCCACCGACTTCGAACTGGGAGAGGATTTCAAATTGGGAGAAGGGTCGAGCCAAGCTGATCTTTGGAGAGAGTCGGCTCAAGCTTATCAACCTCCGACACAAGTACTTGAAGAGAGAATACTAGAGGGGGTAGCGCAGGACTTCAACTGGCCAGTTTATCTTGAGCAGTACCGGGATCAATTTATCCGACCTCATTTCCCTCCCCTTCCGTATGTTAAAACGAGATACTAGGTCACTCGTCATCAGAGCCGGTTGTTGGAAGATGATTTGACAACTTTACGGGACGAGTTTCAGATTCCACTTGACATCCATATGTATGTCCCACGTGACTGTGAGCGAGCTGATCGGCCCCCACCGGGATGTACTGCGATAAATATTGATACTCTTAACGCCGAATTCCCACTGCCGTTGCATCCTGTGATCGGCCAGTTTTTTATGGACACCAACCTAGCAATTACTCAGATCACACCAAACGGGTGGAGAAACTTGCTGAGTTATTTGACGGTGATGGGATTAGAGGGGTATCCCAACCGGTTGACAGCTCCGGAGATTCATTATTTGATGATGATCTCGGAATGTACGGAGGAGGGGAATGGCTATTATTATGTGAAAGCCCGAGAGGGAATGAAGATTGTAGAAGGCATTCCCAATAAAATGAAGCGATGGAAAGAGCAATTTTTCTTTATTGGTGGTGATTGGCTTGCCTCCACATCTTATACTGGTGGTAGAGATATGATCAATACTCCGGAAGAATATGGAGAACTGAGACGTAAGTAGCGTCCTCTGTGTGTCATTCGTCCCGAAGTTCACTTATATAACTTCATTTTTTGCAGGTCTGAGGCTTCCGTGTTGGGGTCAGAAGGGAATTCCAAACATGTTCATCTACGCACTCTCCAACGCTTCTTGTCATCGTGAGCAATTCCGGACTGTGAAGCATTTATCTCACGAGCACTGCAGACACGCAGCTCGCTTAGTCACCGTTCCGCATCACCTTGCTGCTCAAGCTCCACCTCCCGAGGGTATGTACTTGAGTTGCATGATTTCTTGTTACATTTGAATCCTTGATTTTCTGACAACCTGCCATTTTCTGATTGTAGATCAAGGGGTTACCGTTGCTATTCCTCCAGAGTTCAATACCTTTTGTCAAAAGTCATGAAGCTTAAGACCGGAAAGAACAAGCGCAAGATGGATCCACCATCCATGATGTTGGTCTTAAGGAAGAAAAGGGCGGCCCAAATTGTGGCCCAGTCTGTGCCGGCCCCGGCCCCTGCCGCTCCTGCTGTTCCTGAGGCTCCTCCTGCCCGAGTGAGCCCGTCAAAGAAGTCGAAGCAGCCAAGGAAAGAGGGTGGTTCTTTGGCCGGTGATGAGGCCGGTCAATCGAAGAAGATGAGCAAGACCGGTCAAACCGGAGGATCTCGACGGTCATCTCCACCTCCCCGATCTGATGATCAATGTGGCACAGCTTCTTCTCCTCCTCATGAGCCCGGTTTTCGCAGAGATGATACATATCTCGGATGGGACTACGACGTCAAGGAGTCGTAAGTTTCTGCCTTTAAATTTTCTGCTTTCTTGGATATATAACTGTCAGTTTAACGAAACGATCTTTGTCTCCTTTCAGTTACCATCCGGGCGATCACCCATTCCGTTGCGATGCCCTCTACCAGATTGCATGCTCCCGCGTCCCTAGACATTTTGGGGACATCAAAGATATAGAGGTGCAGAGGGCTTTTGAATTCATCTCACAGTCGTGGAGTGCGACGAATGACAAGGTTATCCATGAGCATACGCTGAGTGACAACATACTTCTGGGTAGTATGTTTGCCAATTCTTCCACTATCGTATATCAACGAATCATGGATCAGGCGATAGCGTTGGGAAGAACGAACCATCAGCTTCGTGAGGCGAATGAAGAGCAACTGAAGGTGATCCAGGCTAAAGAAGAAGCGCTAAAACTGGCGACTCTGAAGATCAAGAGCACTCTAGATGTTGAAAAGAATGCTATTGAGGATTGTAGAATGCTTAAGTACACCAATCGCAATCTCGAAGAGCAACTGCAGAAGGCCACTGAAGGGATTGCTCGCCTCAAAGCAGAATTTGCTCAAGAGCGTCAAGATAACGCCGTCAAGATGGATAAGATTCTTGAGCTTGAGAAGGAGAAGTCCAAGCTTCAAATTGACGTGGAGTGTTTGTATACAGAGGAGGATCTGGGGGAGCAGGTGCGTGACGCATCGAACTTTGGGTACATCTGCTCCTACAGTGAGTGCATTCGAATCATCCACCGGGCTAAGGAAAGAGGCCAAAAGATTTCTGATCTGATGAAGAAAGAATTTCTGGATTATGTCAAAGCTAATCTGCCAAGCAAGTCGCAGCCTCTTCCTAAAGCTGATCTGGTGGAGTTCGGGATCGATCTGGGGGTTTTTGGAGAGGGGTATACTATTATTAATCCCTTGGGGTTAGATCGTTTCGGATGATTCGGATGAGGACACCACTGAGGCTCCCGCGTCTGCTTCGAGAGCTGTTGATACCACTGAAGCCTCCCCCAATGAAGATCGTCAAAGGCGGGAGGAAGCGGTCACGATGTCTTACTTCCAGACTCCTCCGGGTGCTTAAACTACACCCCCTGAAGTTCAACCCACCAATGTTGCTACTGGTGATGCCCTTACTGCTGATTAGGGCTTTTGTTCGCCCGATGTCTTATCTGTTTTAGGCATCGGTTTTGCTATCTTTTGCTGCTATCTTTATTCGCTTTTGTTTTTGGTTTATTATCGGATGTATTTGACTTTATCTGGTTGTATGCTGAACATCTTCAAGGAATGGAATGATCGTCTTGCATACCTGTTTATATTGCCCGTTCTTTTTGTGGTGCTCGTCTTCGCATTCTACTTTAGTTTTCGCGTAATAACCTATTAGGTTGTAACGATCCGCACTCTTACGTTGGGGTGCCCAATTGGGATCTTACGCTATGCAATCCATTTAGAGCGTGCACTACGCTGCCGTTGGATGAGCATTTACAACTTCATCCCGAGCTACTCTGGAGTGTTTGGAATGTTATCCCGTGGAGTGCGCATTGCGTCCGTTAGGATGAGCATTTTTAAACACTGCCGGCCCATATGGGTGGACTTTAATGGTCGATCATGCTCAATTCTTGTTTAGGATGTGTTAGGTGTCTGGCACCGTAACTCATCCGCTCAAGAAGTGCAAGATGCTTCGCTCTTGTTTTAGTACTTTTATGGTCGCTGTACAAGGAGCGTGCCCGGCAAAAGGCGCATTTGACCAAGAAAATCACTTTCAGACAATTTCAAGTAGGACTGCAATCCTTCCTGGTCATTGCTTACCGAAAAAAGATTGTCTTTCACATTCCATTCGCCGTTGGCGTAACCAAGTGTACATCATCCATTATTGATAAAATTTCTTCAAATGAGCAGCATTCCATGTGTACGAAGAAGGTGTCCCATCCAGGTCTTTCAAATCGCAACTTTCGTTTGACCAACTTCACGAAACACAAAATGGTCCTTCCCATCCAGGTCCGAACGTTCCAGGTGGAGTGGATAAGATTTTTCGTAATACTAAATTACCTTCTTGGAAACTTCTCTTTCTGACTTGCGAATTGTAATACTTGGTAGCGTATTGTTTGTATGTCGCGTTGCGCAGTTCTGCAGCGACTCGCCTTTATTCAAGGAAGTCTTTCTCGATCGCGATAGCTAGCTTTATCATTCTCTTCCAAGTGAATTATACCTTTTTACGAAAAAGAGGTCTCTGAGACAAAAGGCTTTCTTTGAGATGGAAAAGGAGGTTTCTTAGACAAAAGGCGTCCTTGAGATGCTTTTATCTACTTCGACCGTCTTATGTTCTAGCTCCAACCGATCAACTTGATCAACCCAATA
>JAPKLY010000637.1:129579-172634 GCA_026898435.1 Prunella vulgaris | reverse complement strand
CAATAGACCTTCTCAAGTATTCCCTTGTCCTTATTCGTGCACCCGGTGGGAGGCCACACGAATAATTTCAACACAAGGAAAGAAAATAATTTTGGTGCCCTATAACTCTACAATTTTCGAAAATTGTAGATCAATAATAATGATCATGAAGTCTTGTATCATCTCATATTTATAATGAGAATACAAGATCTTGAATATTTTGAATATCTAATATTTCAAATCTTGATTATCATGAATATCAAATATTCTAATCTTGATAATCTTGAATACTAAATATTCAATTCTTGATATTTCTTTTCTTCATGATTTTCGAAAATTACACTATTAATTTAATGAGATCTTGATTTTATTAGATATTCTTGTATTCAAGATACATATCTACTTTTCATAAAATCTCTCATGAATTAAAAGTATAATAATTTTCGAAAAAAATACACATTATATTTAATTCAATGAGATCTTGATTTTATTAGATATTCTTATATTCAAGATACATATCTATTTTCCATAAAATCTCTCATTAAAAAATAATAATAATTTTCAAAAATTTCATCTAAATGGGCCCAAAATATTTCTTTTATTTTAATCACCTTGTCAATTGTTGGACATTTAATTGTGCTACTTGAGGGGCCTTTAGGAGAATTAAGATTGGACCTCCTAATGGGCCTTGAATTCTAACATTGAGCCCAATGTCATTCAACCCATTAACATTAATCTCACTCCACTATAGGATTAATGTTGCACTATCCATCTTAACCCATATTACAATCATATGGCTCCCGGTCATTATTTCCCGTGCTTAAGATTCTCTTGTCCGTTAATTAATTAAGCCACTGAACGCTTTAATTAATTTAACATCTTAACCTTGGAGTAAGGACAACTCTTTTTTATCATCATACAGGAAACAAATTCCACTTGCAAGATTTAGTATGACGAACGTTTAGAGCCCACCAAGGGGACTAATCATGCAAGACTCTCCAAGCACACGTTCTTCTGTATTAAATCTTATCAACTGTCATGTTCTCAATGGCGTCACCCAAGATGCGAAGTATTGAGTCTTATTGACTCTCTACCCATAACAAAATAAAGTGGCACGCACGGATCACACACAGTCCTATTTAAGGGACATAAGTTTAGAAATTAACGACCACTGAGGTCTAATTCTTCATCCCATAAATCAGTACGGAAGAATTACCTCTCTATAGGTCCTCTTCAATGGATCATTATGCACTAGTGTAATCCCTTGGTCAAGATAAGTCAATCTGAAACTTACACATCAACCGTTTACCAATGGGTGTTCAAATCCCATCTAGGTTGTGAATTTAGTACTTGTTACAAGAAACTGATAATGTGATCTTGCTGTGAGTTATCCGGGGATCACCACATTTATCTATAGTGTAACTTGTACTATTATATGAACGGATTGCAATAAATAAATAACATTCATATTTATCTAAAGCACAGTGATAAAAGATTTATTTCAGATAAAGCTCAAAGATTTATTTATCTAAAAATTCCCGGCTCAGCTGCATGAAAGAAGTTATTGATGCTGGGGGCATTGTTGTAAACCACCGATGTGCATGGTCTCCAAGTGAAAGAGGAAAATTTCTGCATTGGGTGGCATCAGACGCACCTATTGAAATCATATAATACGTATACTTGGAGATGTGCACCTTTGGATCAGAGCTTCCCTCATACAGATTCATTGCCGGGTATTGAATCTTTGGCTGAATGAGTGTCGTTAGAATTGCGGGTGACAGTGGTGATAGTGGGATCTATAAAGATGACTCGCCCTCCGGGTGTAGAGCTACCTTGGCCTGATGGTCCTCGATGGCTTTCTTCATTGACAATAGGATTCCATCCGAGGTCTCCGTACAAGGACGTGGAGGTCGTTCCTCTCGCAAATGGCGAGCTGATACGGACGCTCTGTCGCTCTGATGAGACCTGGCTGGAACCTTTGTTGGCTTTTATACACCTTCAGGCCCCAACTGCTCTAACACCGGCCTAACCTATCTGTTATTTTCTGCTTCTCTCGTTCCTCGTGCCTTCTCCATTGTTCGTTTTCAGCCTCGAGTTGACGCTGAACAGCCCGTTCAAGAATAGGTTCCGGTTCAGGTCGCATCCCGGAGGGACCGGCGGCTCCCTGTTGTTGTTGTTGCTTCAATACCCTGCAAAGGACCGTCATACGAGAGATGTCTTCTGGACTTTGTAGAAAGGGAAGCAGTTCAGATAACCCTTGCATGTAATTTTGTCCCACTTGGGTAGCCGGGACTCCTGTATGTTCCATCTGTGGCCTATTGTTTGCCACGTCCTGAACCGCCGTTGATTGTTCAGGAACTGGTGTTCTCCTGTTTTGATGATTGTTGTTCTTCCCATGTGATGTTACTCTTGGTTGAGAAACTTCCCTCGACATTTTACGTAATGTCAGCTTCTTTCCACTTAACAGGTGAACAGGTGAAATAGCAGGTAAACAGGTGAAATAGCAGGTGAGCAGGTGGCGACCATCTAGTGTTAATTTCTCACAGAGGAGGCGAACAGCTAGCTATCCAAGGTGGCGAGCAGCTAGTGTTAAATTCTTCCCGAATAGGCGAACAACTCCAAGGATTTCTTCAAGCTGGGCGGCGAACTGGTACAAGGATTTCTTTAGAATCTAGATTCTGTATCATTTTCTCCAATAACTTATGAATCCACCAAGCGAAGGTTCGAACCCTCCTTCTAGCGCCAAAATATTAATGAAATATTCGCAAAACACGTTTTCATGTGGCTTTTGAATCGGATTTCACTAACAACACAAGAAATTAAGCTTCTGGAAAGATTTCGGCAGAGCTTTGTTAAGGCAGCGAAAACTTGCTTTTATTTCTGAAAAAATGGCCTATTTATAGGCAAAAACATAAGCATGTGGTGGCATGGATGTTGTCACACTTAACTGGGTATTTACACGTGTCTATCACCGTTTGTACAAGATAATTACAACAAGAAATTGACCAAAAAATGATGAAAACAATGTTCTGGCGATCAGGTATGAAGGTGGCGAGCAACTGGTTATAAATAGCTTAAGGGGCGAGCAGCTGCTGGCCTCCTTTGAGTTTTCATTGCTGCTCTCCCCTTTTGTGCTATCCATGTGATTTCTCCATCTTCTTCATTGATTTTTACTTATTCCGACTGCATCTTGGCTTCATTATCCTGATCTTCTGATCTTGGGTTAACTCTCTTGGGACACGTCACCTGGGATTGTGTTGAATATTTCTTTGAACGTCCGAATTAACTTATTTCATCAACAAAGACGTCATTTCTATTTTTCAAATAACAATCGTATATACGACAACACACTCAATCTACCATTTTTTGACATTATATATATAGAGGAGGAAGCATTATATACATTTCTTCTCATAATTTAGACAGTTTAGGGCATATATTTAGTTGTAGTTCAGTACTATTTAGCTGGAATCCAGCTCGGCCCCTTTAACCTGGACTGTGGTCCAATACTATAAAACAACACTTTACCGACACTCAATTACCAAATATATATATATATATTTATTTATTTATTTTGCGTAGAATCTACCATAATTTTTTTAAAATAAATTAATAAAAAAAAGGCCAAAACTCGGATGACGGATCCTTTATACAACTTTTTCGTAGAATGCATTTTTCCATGCATATACAAATATACAATCTTTCATTTTTTCTTTAATTTTTTTTTTGGTATGTTGGCTCAAGAAAAGCCAAGTAATATTATGATATAATTTTAAATGTTTATATTTAAATGTGTTACTATATAGAAATATGTGTTATTAAATTAAAAGATAAAATTTGTGTTACTAATCCTTAAGAAAATTAATTCTTTGTATTTTTCAAGTAACTATAAGGAGAATATGTATTTTTGCAAGAATAAATATGTGTTGCTTAATTTTTTTATTATTTTAATGATTTATGTTGATATTATATTGTTAATGTACTAAATACATTTTTAATATCTTACATATGTTATATAAGTACAATATATTTTTCTAAAAACAAATAAATATTTCAGCATATAGTAGCACATGTTTTACCTTACAGTAATACGTATACTGCTCAATTTGTGTTAATATATATGGGCAAATGCGTGTTACTGGAAGGATAAAATTTGTGTTACTATAAAAATAAATATGTATCTTTTAATGTAATCATTCATTTTTTATATGTATTGTCAATCGATCCGGCCCGGCCCAAAAAAATCTCATGGCCCGGTATCGAGCTGACCCAGCCCGGCCCATTTGGCAGTTGTATTTGTAAGTAAATTTTTATATGGAAATTACTTATTGAAAATTAACTATATGAGAATTTCATTTTGTAAGCAAAATTGATTTCGTTCATAAATTGTTTGTAGGTTAAGGAATGAACTCCTACATGATTAGAAAATTGGAAAAATCCAAATTGGTCTAAGAAATAACACTACTTATAAATTAATTCTGTAAAAAAAAATTGCTTATGTGCTAAAAATTTATAAATCTGTGCAAATATTTTGAATCAATTTGTAAATATAATTTTTTTTTGAATTAATATACAAATGCCCTTAGAATTTTTTTTTTAAATATTATATTAGTTTTTATTTTTGTTTATGTAAATATAGTGATTTTGAAGGAGTCTATTTTTTAAGCAAAATCGTGAAAGAAAATCGTATAAATAATTTCACAGGGTTTTTTTAGTGAGAATAAATAATTAATATATTATCAGTAAAATAGAGAAATTTCGTGAACGATTAAACTTACATAAATTAATATTCATATACAAATGTGAAATTAACTTTGACTTAGAGAACCCCAGCCCCGCGCTATGCGCTAGGGTGGAGATGAATTTTATCTCCAACGCAGCGCTATAATTCAGCGGCACATGAGAGTTGTGAACAATGTCGCGCTGATTCAAGCGCGCACTATTCACCCGAGCTAGATTTTTTTTAAAATAATTTTATTTATGTAATATTTTTAAGTTTAAATTGTAATATTTTTAGATTTAAATTATAATTATATAAATTAAACTTATTAAAAATTAAGAAAAATATATATAGCGCAGAATGTAATGCGAACTTTTGGAGATGAATTTCAAATTCTGCGCCACTCTAGCGCGAACTCTGCGCTAGAGTGGCGCAAACGGTTGGAGATGCTCTTAAAGCAAAATATTAATATTAGAGTAAGTCTCTTGTGCGCCAACTGTATCATGCAATTTAAGTGTATTTTAAAAAAAATTATTACGAAAAAATTATGTACACTATTACTGAAAGGTCACTTTTTGAAAGTATATTTTTAGTAATAATAACACTACTAAAATTATACACTTTTACCTATATACCAAAATTATATTTAAAAAATATATTTTTGTTAAATCACATGCATTCTCATGGTTGCAAATTCATTTGGAATGAAGAATATATAAATATTTAAAAATACACTTAAATTACATTATTACACTTAATATACACAAAACTTAGGCCTTATCTATGTTGCTTGGACTTGAAATCCTTTGTTCCATCGCGATGAATCATTTTTCGAGAATAATATATACAAAATAGTATGTCACATATCTCAAATAGTAAAAGAGCAAAATTGAATTAATTAAAGAAGTGTAACGATACTACTCCATCTGTCCACCAAATTATTTTCCACTTTTTTTTTTATTTGTCCACAAAACTTTTTCTTATTTTCTTATTTGAAAATAACTAACACTCACAATAAAATTTTGGGCTCCACAATACTCTTATGTTTTCTTTACTTTATCTATTATTTTAATATAATATTAATTTTTATTAAATTTCGTGTCCACAATAAAATGAAAAAAAAAAAACATGGACGGAAGGAATATTCAACAATGGCTCCCCGTGCCCATGTAAAAGCAATAGATTAATATGACAATCACGGTAGGTATATAAGATTTCTCTGTAATAATAATATTTTCGTAAAATTAATATAATAACACAAAAAAATATAATTTAATTTATTTCTAATATATACCAAAATTTTTGGGGTTTACAATTTCTAGGTTTGCTCCTCTAATTTATTCTCTTTGACTTTTATTTAGAGACTTAGCAATTTTTCAAATTTTTTGAAATTTTTGAACTTGAAAGATCTTTAATTTACTAATTTATAAATATAATTTGAGGGTGAGGGCATCGAGCCTTATTTTGGATTTAAACGTTATTTTTTTTGGGACTTCTAATGAATTCCTTTGAATTTGACGAAGACCACCATTGAATTTGATGAAGAGTGTTGCTGAAGACCTTCAAATTTGATATGATGACCTTCAAAAATAATATTGATCGGGGAGATTTTGCACCTTGATTTCGGATCAAACGTTAATACTTGTCACTTTGCACGAAGAATGTCTATGAGGTTATGACGAATGCGTTTGAAGATCTGAAAAACACTGACTTGCTGATGTCTGATGTTGTCTCAAATTATTAGAATGAGACCGTTATTTATAAGCGTAGAATTCTAGATTTACGGGTCAGATTTGATGGGCCACAATATTTGACTTATTCAAAACGATATGATTTGATATAGAATTCTAAACCAGATTCAATAACCGAACAAGATTCATAGTTACCGAAAAAAAAATTATCGGGTCTCTATGATTTGATTTATCATATATTTAACTTTTTGATGGGCTTTAAAATTTTGGATCATGCCTAATTTAACTTGTTGGGCTTTTGAAGGACAATATATTTTAAGAGTCTAATTTAATATATTAAACTTTAGAGGCACAATTTTATTTATTATGCTTTAAGATAGAATTTTATTTATTGGGCTTCAGCTGTCCAATTTATTTTATTAAATTTTAGAAATTTTATTTAATTAACTTTTAGAGGCGTAGTTTAACTTGTTATTATAGGAGTCATTTAGGTAGATTTCAGTTAAACAATAAATATAATTAATATTTAACACATAAAAATTTAGAGAGAGATACATGATTATCGTGTGAGTAAAATTTAGCTTAACTGAACCTTTTATTTCGGACGGGTTTAAGTTTGAGAGTCCTCATGCATATTGGGTTGCTATATTAATTTGAGTTTAATTTAGTTTCAAATATGTAGCTATTGATGGTATATATTTGGATAATAAAAATATTTGTGATTTATTTAAAAGAAATTAGTTAACTAAAAAGTTGTATAAATATGGTGTTAAAATGTGTGAGTTCTATAATTGATGTTTTTTTTTTAAATTTTAGATTCTGAATCAATAAGAAAATTTCTTTCTAAGTCAACAGTGAATAGTTTTACTATTTTCCGAACACTGGATTGACCACAACATAATAAATAACTATAATAATAATATTAATAATTCCAACCAATATTGGTAGTAAATAAATCCTTTTTGGCGGATGAACACAGCGACAAGAACTAGGGTACACAATTTTCCGTGAGAGAGAAAATAAATAATAGAATTTAAATATTGCAACCTCTTTTTAACTCAAGAACACAAAAAGGAGGGGTGAGACATGTTATATTTTACATAGAGCTACAATGTTACAGGTGAAAAGACCGTTATATTAGGCGAGATTATTTCATGGCCTCCAAATTTTTCTTAATGGGTTACTAAATAACAGAAAAGACATGAAATATTTTTTTCATGACCTTTTCAGGCCTACCAAACAAACCCTAAGTATCTCCATTCAAATCATGTACGAGTTGTTCTCATTCAAAAAAAAATAAAAAATGACGACCCTACTCTTCTTGCTCCTTAAAGAATACACATCTCAGCAATCATTTGAGTTTAGGATATTTAGCCTCATAAGATTCACTTTTGTTGGAAGTCGATCGTGAAAGATATCCATGCATGTGCAACCACTTTATTTGGGACGCAACTTCTCCATAATAACTTGAAGCTCTTCTCCTCATCCTTGGATTTGTGTTGCTCTTCTTCTCTCTATTATTACTTTATATGTTTCATTTGTTGAGTACATTCTATTTGAGTCGAATCTCCACTTCCATCTATGTGTAATTTCAGCTTTTGATTTAAATTTGTCAAGAAAAAGAGTGAGTTCATTAAACATATTCATTTTATGATCAGAATATAGATGTCTTCACTTCCATTTCCAACACCAATTACCACTCCCCCTCTTATTCCCGCGACCTATACTCACTCATCCTTCTACTCCTGACCAATCCACACATCATCTCAAAGTAAGTATTCTTCCTATCGCTATCTCTCTCTCTCTCTCAAAACCCTTCCCAAACCAATAGTCCCTTCTGACTCCGGCATAAATTTTATTACATCCCTCCATCAATAAGATAAAGCCCCATTTAGACACCTAAAAATCCCCCATGAACTCCTACTCCAAGCTAACTCATACATAGACTCGATGATATTTATTCAACGATAACTTTTTTTTTAAAAAAAAAATCTCCACATCCATTTTTTCATAAGAGCTATGCTGAAACTGACCCCTAAGTGTTTTTGTATACATATTACGCTCCAATCAACCCATGGTGCTTTTCTTGTGCTCTCTCCCCCATAGGAAATTACTTTGTAAACTAATGATTTCTCTCAAGATTTCTCTTTTTTGTAATCTGAATGTGCATATGTAGTAGACAATGACGAGAGTACTGAGTTTAATAGAGCGATTCTACCCGTAGAGAGAGTTTCTTAAAATCCCAACTACGTGATCTATTCCGGATCTTTTGGACAACATCATTCCCTTCATTTGTTTCCCTCTAATTTCCCGCCCACTTTTATCCCTGAATACTTGAATGAGATTTTGTCTATATTGCAATTACAAAAATTTTGTCATGTCGAAAAACTTAGTATTTTCTACACTCACACTAATAAAGATTGCACTTTTATTCTTAGATACTTGAATGATATTTTCTCTACATTGAGATCATCTTATATAAATTTTTATGAAAATTTAATCTGTAAAAGGATATCATATAAAGAGGGAGAATAACAATATTCATTATCCAAAAATAGCTAAGGAAGGTAATGCAAAATAGAGGAGAAATATGATTGTAATTTTGCCCTCTTTGCAATAATGATAAATGGTTCCAAGTTATACCCTTATTTCTTTCCTCTCAATTAGAAAAAATGGTAATTAAATTTTAGCAAGTTATACCATCATGAGAAAAATGGTAACTAAATTTTAACTAGTATAAATTTTGATGTTTTACAAGGGAGTGAATTTGTCTCAGTTATCTAGTATTTTGTTTCCATGTGCTAGCAAGTCAGCGGGCAGAGAGAAAGAGAGAGATTATCCTATTTATACACGTGGAGTAGCATAGTCAACCCCATAGAAACAATATAAATATTCACTTCATTTATTAGCCTAGGAGAATATTACCACCATTTTGAGTGGTAGCTTGTTATCTGCACAAGCCATCAATTATTCTTCTTCTAATTCTCACACATAAATATTAATATTTTCCTATTCCATTAAATAAACTTAATAATCGAATATAATAACATAAGCAAATATTGATATAATTATTTTCAAATTTTGATATTAAAGGTAAAATGAGTATAAAAACAAATTTGAACCTATTAAAAAAGTCCATTAATTACACTGATCGACCGTCTAGCAACAATATATTATATATCAAGTCCAACTTTTTTAATGAGAAATTCAACTTTTTTCTATCTATTTTTGCCACATTACTAGTTTTTACATTTAGAGAATTTAATTATTTGATTTCGAGGTAATTTTGTTTGTTCAATGAAGAAAAATCAGATGAAAGTAGCATTTGAGTTTAAATATTAATATATGTGATAAATTCAGAAAATAACATACCAAATTCACATGAATTGAGTAAAAAAAAACTTCATTGATTGATCTTAAAAAATTACAAATGCACAACTCTATAAATATATATATATATGATGTAAATGGATATGGAAAAAAGGAGCCTCATCATCCTACGCATACAAAATGCCCAAACTTCAAAAACTCTTTGGGATTCCGGGAGAGGGCTTGGTCGCTATTGCTATGCCTGATTTTTGTGTATATGTTGTTGTATATCTTTACAATATTGCTGTCTATGAAATAAGGAAAGAATATGTCCCGATTTTCGTTTCCACAATGGTGTAACATCTCCTGTCACTTGAAAATCGAAACCGGGTTAGAGTCGAAGCTGGTGTAGAAATCAAAAGGTAGAAATGCATCTTCTATGAGTAGGCACTTTCTGCTTCTTTTGCTTCAAATCATCTTTCCAAATCTTTGCAATATCTTGAGATATTTTCATGGCATCAGCAGTTGCACCAGAGAGCCCTCTCCTTGTGAATCCAGCTGCATACAATCCATCCTTTCCTTTCCAGCCATTGGGAAATGGAGATTTTGGGAAGCCATTCTTGTTAAAGAATTCACTTTCCTGCAAAAATAAATCAACAAATCATGAGCCACTTGTTCCATTGCTATTATTGCTACTCATGTTTTTTGAAAATGTGTTCTCACCTTGAGCCAGAATGGTACATTGCTGGTGTATCCGGTGGCCAATATAACCGAGTCGAGCTCGAGTTTCTCTCCGTTTTCGAGTTCCACCATCCCACACGAAAAGCGTTTGATCCCGGGCACTACTTCAATGTCCCCGGATCGGATCTTCTCGAGTGCTCCAATGTCCAGGACAGGGGTTTTTCCTTGAGTGTTCTTCAGCGTAAGCGGGCCGACAGCGGGCCTTTTCAGCCCGTATTTCTCTGTGTTCCCCAGAATCATCCACGAGAATAGAAGCATGAGCTTATCAACCAGCCACAATGGCAGCCATTTGAGCATAAACATTGCCAATTCGAAGCTCGATTTTCCAAACACCTCACGAGGCAACACATGGACCTGGAGAAATTTCGAAAAGAGAAAATCACATCAGTAATCAATCCTTTCAATCGAGAGGAACGAAATTCGGAAATTGATAATGGAATCGGAAATTGAATTCTTACCGAGCTACGGACAACCATGGAAGGCTGAGCATCGTGATTGCAGAGATCGAGAGAAACCTCCATCCCCGAATTTCCACACCCTACGACGAGAACCTTCTTTCCCCTGTAATTCTCGCCGGATTTGTAATCGCAAGCGTGCATCACATCGCCGCCGAAATCCTTCAACCCTGCGATTTCCGGCACATTTCTCTCGGCATTCTCGCCGGAGGCGACAACCAGCCACTGACAAATGTACTCGACCTCAGAGCCGTCGGCGCCGGAGACTGTTTTCACCCTCCAGGATCCGTAAACGTCGTCGTATCTAGCCGACTCGACGCACTCATTGAACCTAGGGTTAATATCGAAGCGGGCGGCGTAGGTTTCAAGGTAGTCGATGAACTCCTTCTTGCTAGGGTACTCAGGGTAGTGATCGGGGAAGGGGAAATTGGGGAACTGACAGAATTTCTTCGGCAAATGAAGCTTCAATCGATCGTAGGTGCGCTTTTGCCAGAGAGAAGCAATGCAGTCGGCTCGTTCGACGATGACGAACGGGACGCCCTGCTCCCTGAGGCCGGCGGCGACGGCGAGGCCCGAGGGGCCTGCGCCGACGATGACTGGGCCGTTCACCCAGACGCAGCGGCGGGAAGTATCGGATTCCGATGAGAAACTAAACATTTTTAAGTGATTTTTTTCAAATGTGATTGATGATTTGTTTGATTGTTGGATGAAGATTGGAGGAGTTGTAGTTTGTTGATGAGTTGAATGATGAGAGAAGAGAGGGAGAGAGTGGGGTTTAAATAGAGGAGGGGCTCCATGGCTCAAGAAAGGTGCATGTGATGGAAGGTGGAGCTAATGACTTTTTAGGTGGGCCCCATTTTCATATCATAAGCCAAAATATTTCCTAATATTATTCTAATTGTTGGGGTTGATTATTGTTATTATTTTATAGGGATGGGTCTTTAAGTCTTACTACTTGATTATGTGGTGTTGGTTATAAATATCAAATTAGGGGGGTTGGCCCTAGTCTTATTTTAAGGTCACTTTTGCATTTTTATGCCTTTTCAATTATGCTTACATTTTTTAATTAAGAAAAAACAACTCTTCTCTGCATGTAACTCAAGTGCATTTTTTAACAACATGAATTGTTATTATTGAATACTGTAGTTGTTTTTATTTAAAAATAATTGTACTTTTTATTAAAAATAGAACTAATTCTATTAAAAAATGCATTTTAATTGCACGATATATATATATATGAAGAATTTTTTAAGTATATATGGAGTATGTTAAGTTATATTAAAGAAAGTTCTCTAATTTTATAAGGTTTACTTTGTTAATAATAGCATTTCCTTATGAAGCAAGTTGATAATATGCATATGATTACATGATATTAAATGGGCCATCAACATATACAGTACCTACAAAGTAATTTAAGTCATATTTTGACTTAATATCTAACGCGTTGTTGTGAGAAAGTAATTGCAGAATGTGAACTAAAATTGTACATGCATAATAAAAGTTGTCGTTGTTCATGAAACACATGCAATCGAAAATTCAAATTTCATTATTTTCTAAAATAACTATTAGAATTTTTTTTTTAAAAAAAAGCATGTTTAAGTCTAAGTTTAAAATCTATAAAGTGTTATGAATTTCCAAAATTAATCGCTCCATACAGAATTTTGTTCTTACTTCGTGAAGAGTGTCCCCAATATTAGATATTGGTTATAGATTTCCCAAATTAATTGGTGGTGAAGCAGATACAAAATTATTAATAACAAAACACTAACTTAATTAAGTTTGATTAAAGAGCAATAGAAAATTTCTTATAAAAAAAGTATTCTCCCCGTCCCAGTTTAAACTGTCTCACCTCTTTTTCGACGTTCCACAATAAAATTCACAAAAAAAAAAACAGAAATTGTATATTTTTCATAATATCTAATTTATTTAAAAATATTATTTATTAATTTATAAAATTAATTTTTAAAAATACATATATATCCAACAAAGTGTGGAGTTTGGAAAGGAAGAATTAGGAGGAGAATAGTGTGGTTAATGAAAGCGATGTGTCATCTACATGTGATTCTGATGGGCCCACGGAAGGCAGTAGAAAAATCTGAAAATCGTACTAAGTAGGGGTGGTGATGTGGCGGGTGACATGGAGGGGTGCCCACGTGGAGGGAAACACCCTTTGTAGAGGGACTCGGCTCACACCACCCACTCCTCTCGGACCCCCACATTGCGATTGCGACCCCTAAGCTTGTTTCGCCCCACAAAGCCCATTCCTGCCAACCCATCCTTCACATTACGTGGGTGTCCTCCAAGGGCCCCACCCCAACCCAACCCAATTTCTCATTATTTCATTTTCCAATAACCTTACAATTTTCATGACCTAGCTCTAGTGAAATTTTGATTAATTTGGGATGAAGTATTTTATGTTAGGTTGTGATATTTTGCATATTTTATGCGCAAAGGTGAAACGTTTGATTCGAGTGTATTTTTGAACAGTTGCGATGCAGTTGTTCAATTCTGATTTTTTTATCAGTAAATATCAGTTGTTGGTAGTTAGAAGTTAGTTCACCAAGTCCTTCAACACTCAAAGAATTATCTCCAAGTCAACCTTACAACTCTCTTAATTCGTTCCCAAAGAGAATCGAACATGGGTCACTCACACAAATGAGGAGCCCGGTGGCTATGTGAGCTAACTCACCTGGTTCAATTGTTCAATTGTGATTATTTAGTGAAAAAAATTAAAACTGGTTAAAAGTGTTCTTTGGGTTGCACGATGCATTTGGTTCACAAAAGACTTACTCTATAAAAATATAGAGCAGTATCATGTTTCCCATACATAAGATTGTCTCTGCAGTCAAAATCATTAGAATTCGATCAGTTCAATTGTAAAATTGATTGATCGATGGAAAAATTGGTGTGATCGATTGATGGACGTTCGATGAACGGAGGTTGTTAGAGTTGTTGATTTGCATTAGGGTTTGAGGAAGTGGATGTGAATGAAGTTATACTAAATTCATAATTATGGGTTTAACAAATTGATGAGGGAAATGTAGCAATTATACATCACTGTCGCATTTAATTGCATTCATTTAGAATAATCAGCTGTAAGAGAAATAACTTGTATTCAATAAATGAAAGTGACAAATTAATTAAGTATTGCAAGTGACAGGTTCCAATAAATCAAAAGGAATTGATGTTAAGCAAATCGGGTAGATATAAAATTCTTTTTGTCCCAAATTTAGAATTAACTTATAATTGGATGCCACAAAAAATAATTTAGATGTAAAAATGATTTTACACGCTTATACTAGATATATTGCTAAATATTGACAATTGTTAGAAATGTTGAAATATTACAATAAAGGCTTTCACATTTATTAACAGTCATCTTTCAAAAGTTTATACAATCTCATTGCTACCATTTAAAATATTTGATGTTAATAATACCTAATATCAATACAATTTACTCCCCTGTGGAAACATTAATATATCTTCCTTTTAGTAGTATTAATAAATAAGGGTGTGTGATATATTCTTTTAATAATCTAATCAATGAAAAATTGGTTGTGTAAATGTATAAAAATAGGGGATATTTACGTACGTATTGGTTAAAAAAAAGGTAATTATATTTATAAATTGATTCACAATATTTATAATTCTTTCATAAACTTTTTTTTTTTTTTTGCACAAAACCAATTTGTAATTATTAGTATCAAATTTGTGAACTATTTTTTAATTTTTCTATAATTAAAAATATGAACTGATAATTAGAAAATTAAGGTGTAGTATATGTTTTATATTTACGTCCATTTTCTCATATATATTTAAAATTTATGTATCCCATCCCATGTGATAGAGTGAAGAAGACTCTTGAAGAATTAATGTTTAGGACAACTATATAGCTCATAAATTAAATTGTTTAAGTGGAAATTAATCCACCAAAGTTATAACTACCAAACCCTAGTTAGTGACACTATTAAATTAGTAAATGCTTTACAAAACCCTAATAAAATATGTAGTTTCTACACTGGACACGCGTCCAAACTAGAAGAAAGCAAATCCTAATTAAGATTTTATAATTATGCTAATGATGATGATTTGGCTGTACTTAGAGTTTAGCCTATTAAATTATTAATGTGACTGCGCATACATAAATTAAAATGATTGAATTAGGATGGTAGGTTGGGAACGTCCTTGATGTGAATTCATGGGGAAGAACCAAAGAGGGGTTGCATCAATGTTACATCGTAATCCCTCTATTCCGTAAGAAATTTGCACCCTACGGGATGGTACATTATATATATATATATATATATAAAAAGTAGTGATAACTGTATAAATTTGTGTATAGATTTATAAATGTGCATGTAAATTAATATTTTTATTTTTAGGGATTAAAGTTTTTTTTGTCCTATAACTTGTCAAGAATTTGAATTTGATCCACATGAATTACATATTTTGATTTTTGTCCTATAAGTTTTAAAATATTTTTATTTTGGTCCTTTTACAAACTTACAAGACCAAAATTATATTTGATTTTGATCCTGTAAGTTTGTAAAAGGATCAAAATAAAATTATTTTCAAACTTATAGGACCAAAACCAAAATGTGTAATCAATGTGGACCAAATTCAAAATGAAGCAAAGTTATATGACTTATAAACCTTTAATCCCTTATTTTTAATAGTGTGTAAATTTGTGTGAAACGTTCAAATAAAGAAAGTGTACAAATTCTTATGGAATATTGAGAACAATATATCGAGCACATAGCTTTTTAATATAATACACATAGTTAAAGTTGTGTGCTTGATACCATGCAACACTTCAAAATCCTATTCAATACTTAATAAATTGACAAAAATCGATACAAGGCCAACCATGGTTTACATTAAACCTCTTTTTCATATAAATATTTTCAGCATATACATACAAATTTTATTCTTTTACATTAATTAGTGTTAATTATAAGCACACAAAAGATACGCATGCTATATTATATTAGAAGTAATTAAACAAAATATCATGTAAGTTTATTAGTATATATATGTATGTGTGTGTACATATATATATATATATAAAATCATCATGACATGCACACATACTCGTATATATTTGTGTGATGTATAATGTATCGATGGATGCAATATATATTTCATATATATATATATATATATATATATATATATATTATGAATTAGACCCACAAAAAATTGTGTTGATACTATCATGATAAGAAAATAAAGCACAAAAGGAATAATGCGATCGATATTGAAGCCAAGTTGTTAATTTATTTATGCAATTCTATTGGAAAAGTGGCATTGGAATTAGTATTATATAAGTTTTCACTTTTGCTCTGGCCATTCCTCTGATCCTATCCATTATTTGATTTTATATACATACAAAAATGAAAAAGCAACCATTTTGAAATATTTCTTTCAATAATATATAGTATGTAATGTGTGCCGAAATCTCTGCACGATTTTTTATTTTGATTCAAATTCTCAAATCTAAATGAACTTCAATTTATTCCATGTACTTATATATAATATAATATAATATAATGTTGCACTTTACAAACGTTCAAGCTGGTTAAATTAATATGCGTGAAAAAAATTATTAAACATCACGACTTCAAATCTTAAGATATAAAATTTATCACTTTATAAAATAATAATTAATTACTAATATTTATGAATAAAACAATTAATTAATACTAATAAATTTAATAATGAAATTGGAGTAAGAAATTTTGATATATAGTTCCCATTTTATATACATTAAAGTAATTATTATTAATTGTTATATACCACATTTGATAGAGAAATGATATGCCATGCATGATATGATTTGATGGAGATGTTCCCACATATATTGTTTATAAGTATGCTCCACTGCCAGCTTGTATGTATCATCAGTATTACTACTTTTAGTACCCATATTTATTTATTTATTTATTTTAAATTTCTACTTTCTATTTATAATATATTGGGCTTCTTCCTTTCTTTTCTTGCTCTTGCAGCAATCTGTAAAGTAGTACCTAGGTTAACCCCCACCTCCACCTCCACCTGTGGGTCGGCTGCCTAAATATATACTATCTTTCACCCCTCAAGCAACCGCGTCTCTCTCTCTCTCTCTCTCTCTCTCTCTCTCTCTCTCTCTCTCGGAACAATACACACACTAGCTACCCACTTACTATAAATATTAGTATACTATATGTGTGTATGTACACACTTGTCTTAAATTTAAACCCCCAACTCATGGTGTTGTGATGAGGGTGTGTGACTATGTTTCTTTTTAATTGGGAATTTTTTGTTTCATTTAAACTTAATTGGAACTTATAAAAAAGTTTTAAATTAATTTATTTATTGAGTTGATTCTATATAAATGCACCATATTTTCTAACCTTTTAATTAAAATTCAGGGTTTTATGATTATTATTAAAAAACTAACATTTTAAGGATTTTCAGTGCGACACATATCTTTTATCTCCTTAATCACTAAATGATGTCTCGTCGAAGTGCGTGAAAGTTTGTCATGCTGTCATGAATGCATAATTTTAGAAATTTGGACCTCACGTAATGAGATTTTTCAGAATTTGGTACAAATTTTTATAGGATTTTTTTGTGTTTTTTCAAGTGTTCTGTAAATTTGATATTGAACGCTAAAAATATATAAAATAATTTTTCCTTCTACGGCCAGAAAATATTTTAAAATAAAAATATTGTTATTTTATATATATGTATATGATATATGATGTGGAAATTAAAAAAAAAACAAGTAAATGTGTGTAAGTCAGCATGACAAATTTCCACGCGTTCCGGCGAGATACATCATCTATTGTCAGCCAGGGATGAAAAATGTGTATCAGGTTGAAATCCTTTAAAAAGATTAAGTTTTTTAATAATAGTAATAAAACCATGATTAAATTGAAAGTTGATAAAAATGTAGTACATATCTATAGAATTAATCATTATTTATTTAATAATAGGGTGAATATATACACAACTTTTTCCTTTGGGAAGGAGGTCTTATGAGTGGAGTTTCTTTCTACGGGCATGATCAACCTACCTTTTGACCATCTAAACTTGTAGTGAAATAAATTTAGTATTAGATTTCAGGTTCAAAATTTAAGGTACGACTAATTTTATGGATGGACTAATTCATTAAAGAGTCCCTCAGATTAATCGATTTTTAAGTTAGATACTAACGATGAATAAAGTATATGTACACTTACATTTGTGTGAGAATTTGGTACTCCCTCCCTCCATGAATTTTTTTCCATTTTATTGTGGGCATGAGATTTAATAAAAAATAGTATATATTAAAATGATAGATAAAGTAAGAGAAAAATAAGAGTATTGTAGGGCCCAAAATTTTATTGTGAGTGTGAGTTGTTTCCAAATAAGAAAATGAGAAAAAGTTTTGTGGACAGATGGAGTATTAAATAAACTTGAAAAAGTGTTATATATATATATATATATATATTGTGAAATGAATAATGATGAGGTGCAACCACGCGGAAAAGGAAAAGGGAATGTGATTATTTAAGATTAATGACATGAGTGTAGCTAGCTAGCTAGATAGTTCGTGGAAGCGTATGTATGTACTATAAGTTGTGCTCATAAAGTGAGGTCTTCCAGCATAAAGTTTGTTTGGTATTAATACTAATTAATTAATATGATGAATGCCTTTTCGGCGGTGACATAACATACAAATATATATATATATAATACACCTATGTGTGTGTATGTATATGTGTAGAGGTATCAGATACCATGAATACATTGGAAGGAAAATTCTACGTAGGAGAGGAGAGGAGAGGATCGTCGGCGGTGAAAGGTGGTTGGAGGGTGGCGGTGCTATATATATGGACTTATTGTGGTGTGTAGGTGAGAGAGCCTAATTGACTCATAATTAACTACTTCAACATCAATTTAGAGAGATTTAAGTTAGACTGACTTATTAATTTGTTTAAAGTTTGCATATTTTTATAAAAAAAATTGCAAATTCCAAAATGAAAAATAATTATTACATTTAAAAGCATTTATAACACTCTATTTATAACGAGAGACACATACCATTTTATTTCACTTATATTGGGGGTTGAGGCAAATCTTTTTTTTTTTTATCTGTAGATGTTAGTGGTTAGTAGTTAGAAGTTAGTACACCAAGTCTCCATACACTCATATCTCCAACCAATTTTATATCTCCCTCCTATTCATTCCCAAAGTAAATCGAACTCAGGTCACTTACTCAAGTGAGAAGCCCAATGGCCAGATGAGCTAACGCAAACAAAAAGTTTAGATGAGCTAACCCAGGTCATAAAGAGGCAAATCTTACCATCTGTCAATCAAACAAAAAGTTTAGATGAACAGTAGAGTTCAAGTATACTTTAATTTGAATCTTACTCATACGCGTATATACCTCTCTCTCTCTCTCTATCTCTCTCTCTTCCCCCATTTCTCTCTAGGGTTTTTCGCCATGGTTTCTCTCTCTAATTTAATTTTTTGTAGATTTTGGCCCCAATTTCCGGCGGCGGGTCTAGTAGAGGGTGACGAAAGTTGACGACAGCCATTGAAGCTTCTCAAGCGGTGAAACAGGTGCCCCAATTTCTGGCGGCGGGTCTGGTAAAGGGGCGAAGTCGACGACGACCATTGAAACTTCTCAAGCAGCGAAAGTACTGATGCATAATCAAAAAGTACATGAATAAAGTAAAAAAGTATCTTTACAGAGACTTTTATTTTTGAAGATTTTGGGGCTTTTGTCTCTACTTGTAATGATTTAAAACAAGGGTCCTTAGTTATATTTTCACTCTCTCAAATGTCCTCCCATGTAACCAATCCAATGAAGAATTCCTTCAAATTCTCGCCCTCAAATTTTCATCTCATAATCTTCACATATACATTCTACATGATACATCTTTTTTTTAAAAAAAAAAAAAATTGTGCCCAAATATTACTGTAAACATTCTAGAGACAAAGGTAGTAATATTTTTTAATTATGAATTTAAATTATGTTCACATTCGCTAGATTCGTTTAGCTTCCGAGATGATCTTTGGTGTAATACATATAATATGAACATATTTAAGGAAGAAATTAAAATTTACGGATCATTCGCGAGTCATATTAAATTAAACATCCATAAAAATCATGTAAAAATAGATAGAAAAATTCATTCTCAGGTAAGTTACTATAACAGCAAGTATTCATTTTTGTAAGGTTAAGTATGTATTACTAAATGAAAAATAACTAGAGTAGGAAAAACAATTAAGGGTTAAAGAATTGTGTGGAACGAAAAAAATAATTTTTTTTTGGTAGAAAATCAACGTACCAAGAATAAAGATGAAAAATTTAAGAATATGGACAGTAAAAATTACGAGAAAGAGAAAATTTGACTGTATAGACAGAAAAAAGAATCATATTGAAGAACACCAAAAAAATTAAAAACTATTAATAAGCATGATATCGTAGCCCCAAATTCAGTAATTCATGTGTTGCAACATAAAAATGGAGGAAATTGACTTATAAAAGAACTATTTAATTCAGAAATTCATGTGCACGTACTACATAATCATAAGAGTGTTACTATAAAAACAAATGAGTATTTCACATAAACTAGTAATACACTTTTGTCATGTAATAACACCCCTTTGTTCGACACTCGGAAGGATTGTTTTCTCTCTCTCAATTTTTCTCTCACTAAAAAAAAACTCTACATCTTTCATCCGCCGCTTGTCCACCACCGCCTATTTCTTCAACAGTGACCTTCATCCACCCTGTTTCATTAAAGATTGCAGATTTGAGATACTACACAGAAGACGCAGATCTGTAGATTTAAAGGGGTTTTTCTTTTTATCATTTTTACTTTTTTTTCTTGGTATCTCAGTAGATTAACGGTTTCATCATTTCCAACGGTACCGTTTTTACGGTGTCGATTGGTAGGATGACCCGTTAAATTTTTTCTTTCTTTTTCAATTTATGTTGTTTGTTCTTGGTTATGCAGTACTGTCTTTTCTAGTTTTTTAGTTTTAGTATTTGCATTTCTTCTCCTCTACTTGTTAATTGTGAGATTTTCTACGCCTCGTTTGGAGTCCCCCTGTAATGGGTTCTGGTATTGAAGATGTGCTTGGGATTCAAATCTGGTAGTGTGCCAGATGATATTGGATCCTGTAGGACTCTGTTGATTTACAGGTTGAATCGAGATGGATGTTATTTCTTTTAGATGGTGAAAATCACCTTAGTGTGGGGTGTATATTATTTGCCGTAGAGTTTTAAATGATTGTTAGCATCTGTCTTGTGTACTCTCCATATCCTCTAAATTAGTTTGGAGCAGTCTATGTCTCTCTTATTTGGTGAAGGGTGTGGGAAACTGATCTATTATACTATATTTTTCTCTTTATATTTATAAAAGATCATTTCCTTTTTTTTTAAAAAAAAAAAACACCCCTTTGTTCAATAACTCAATTTTAACAAGTGAAAACGAGCAGGGGACATAAAAATAGAAGACAATGAAAATATAAAAAAAAAAACCCCATTATGCATGAAAGCTCACAAGAATGAATTGATGAAGAAATCACCGGCCATATAAACACGAGAGAGGAAGAAAAAATGCGTGCAGAAATCGCCACAAAAGTGCTAGGAAAATAGATCCATATTACATGGAGTGATAACTAAACAAAAAGTTGAAGTATTAGGCTATTAGCTAATTAGTCACATGAATTGTATTTGTGCATTTTAATTTGTGGTTTGAGAAATAATTATGATTTATTTAAAAGTATAAATTTTTCAAAAAATGTAAAATTACTCCCTCCATCACAAGAAAAGTTGTACAATTTCTTTATTTGAACATTCCACATCTAACTTGTACACTACTAAAAAAATATTAATTTGCGTGCACATTCACAAAATTATACATATATTTAGTCATATATTTGTATTTAATTTAAAAAAATTTAAACCACGAAAATTTTTAAAAATGCAAATTCTTTTGGGATGGATTGAGTAATTTTTTTATATTAAACTCCCTCCGTCCCAGACCAATTTTCACACTTTCCATTTTGGATTGTCTCAAATCAATTTGCACACTACTTAAAAGGGAAACATCGATTTGCGTGCACACTCACAAAACTTTCCACACATTTACCCATACACCACTACTTTATTTAAAAAATATATTTTCCTTAAATCGTGTGTCATCCCAAGAGTGCAAATATCCCTGGGGACGAAGTAGTACTTTTCTAGTGGTTTGCTTAGCTACCAAAAAAGTTGGCCGTGTAACCTACAAACTGTCGTCTGGTACTTTAACTTTCTTTTTAATTGTGTTCAATCATTCTTGTTCATGATTATCACAATTTGTCCAGAAAGTTTAATTTTGAAAAGATTAGCAAAAATCGTCGATGTAAAACCGAAGCAATTAATTCATAATCCTCTCCCATAGCTCCACCACCAATAAATTATCACAGCTTTATCAAGAGAATAACAATACTTCTCTTTTTTTTTTTTTCAATAATCTAAATTGTTTAGAACATGTTTGTACAATAAAACATAAATGTGACAAATAAATAACAAATTCTCCCTTCGTATTTTAAATTTATTCCCAATTGAAATGCAGAGTTTTTATGAAAATGAGATAAAATAGATAAAACAAAAATATTGTATAATTTATAAAAAAGTAAAATAATTAAAATTTTAAGTGTGATAATAAAGTAATATATTTTAAAAAGAGTGTAAGAATAGGAGTGGGAATAGCCTATAAAGGAAGACGAGAGTTGGATTGAAGATATGACTCAACCCTGAAGAGATTGTTTTTGTCACTTTTAATAGAATAACTAATATTTTTCTAAAGCAATTAATATATTTTAGCCAAATAACTCGAACCATAAAGTCTATAATTGAGGTCTAACGATATTTTACGAAAATTAAAAGAGTTATTAAGTAATAAATGGAGCATTTGCATATTGGTGCAAAAACAAAAAAAAAACTATATTTGTAAATTAGTTCACAATATTTGCACAAACATATAATTTTTACCTGTACAAAAAAATATATTTTTCTGCACAGAATTAATTTGTAATTAGTATCAATTTTTTTGAACCATTTTGTAATTTTTCCATATAAAATACTCCCTCCGTCCCAGAGCAATTTGCAAGGGAGGATGGGCACACAAATTAAGAAGAAAGTAGAATAAAGTAAAAAAAAAAAGTAGTGTTTTGAGGGTTAATTTGGTAAAATTTTATGTAAAAAGTGAAAAAGTTAGTTGAATTGAGTATAATGTGGGTCCAAAAAGTGAAAAAGTAATGACATTTTGTGTAAATATGTAGATATTGTGAGGGTGAAATTTATAAAAGAATTTCCTTTTTTGGGTCTGCATGTTCCTCTGGGATGTCCCGAAAAGGAAAACTTGCAAGTTCCTCTGGGACAGAGGGAGTATATATAATGTGATAATTTACTATTTATTATATCTCTAGGGAGTAAATTTATTTAGTTAATACATAATATCACAAAAAAAAAGATAGAATGACACATTGAAATTGATATTAATTCTCTTAAATTAGTGTGAAATGACAATTATTTTGGGTAAATAAAATCTCTCATAGGAAAGACTATTTAAATGGGATTTTGTTTAATATCACCATGTTCAACAGCGGTTTTTCAACCTTTTTAATGGCGGGTAAAACCCGCTATCTATCAGCGAATTTGTCATAGTTAGAGCTTCATAGATAAATTCCTTCACTATGGTATACACGTAATCTTTGTCTACGAATTATAAAATTTGTAATCCAATCGTCAATATACAGTTTCTAGTGGAATTCACTAGGAGAATTCGATTTATATATAAACATATTAGGTTTTGAATACTATTTTGAGTATCATAACTCATATATATAATAAAATAATTTAGTCAAAACCTAGATTACTTGCTAACAAACCTCTAAGTACGCCTTCGTCTATTTATTTTGTCCAGTAAAAAATATTTAATATTACGTAGATATTTTTATATATATATATATATATATAATATTTAATATATTATTATGGTATATCAAATATATCATCTCATTTAATTAAATATACTTTAATTAAATAACAATAATTTCATCTGAAAGAATTAATATATTTCTCTATAAATTAAATATATTGGTCAAAACAAATATTTAATTTAACCAACTATAATTCATTAGACATGAATTACTAGTTGTGTGGCTCACAGGCCCGCATATGTCAAGCAATTAGTCAAACTAATGGTTTTAGTTGAACTCAAAACAATAAATCAATTAATCTCAACATATGAGGTACATTCACATTGCGAGGACATAACAACAACATGTAATGTGAACCTCACAATTAAGTCTAAAATATGATGATGTATATATTCTAATAACTTAATCATGTTATCTCATTTTACTAATTGACATGTTGTCACATTTGAACACTATTTTAAATGTGACGTGTATTGACCAACGACTAACGATCCAATTAATTATGAGAAGACGAGTATTCTCTCCAAATATATTTGAGGAATGAATCATATCTTGGTTCAACTAACACACAGATGTACTTCGTGATGTGCTGCTCAACACATACCATATATATCTCGTTCATATTGCAAGCATCAGTCATGGTTAAAACTAATCATTCCATACATATCTTGTGTATTGACCTCAAGCAAGAGAACTATTACAGTAGTCCACAAACTGATATTCCATAGACACGTAAACAAAATACATCAAACAGTTTCTTGGTTGGGTGTGTAAATACTCTTCAAAGTATTTGTGCATCCATTCTGAGATACTCCCTCCGTCCCATAGCAACTTGCAAGGGTGGAGAAGCACACATATTAAGAAAAAAGAGGAATAAAGTAAAAACAGTAGTGTTTTGACAGATAATTTGATAAAATATTATGTATAAAGTAAAAAAAATAATTAGATTGCAGGGTAATGTGAGTCCAAAAAGTAAAAAAGTAATGACACTTTGTGTAAATATGTAAATATTGTAAGGGTGGAATTTATGAAAGATTTCCTTTTTTAGATTTGCAAGTTCTTGTGAAACGTCCTAAAAAGAAAAGTCTACAAGTTTTTCTGGGATGGAGGGAGTACCTAATATCTCGCAGGTGTGAAAAACATTACATTCTCTAAGGTTATGATGCAAATCGCACATCAATCTCAATTATATCATCGATATCCTATTCTTGATGACCATTGATTGGAGTTACTTTAAGAACTGTGTCATGGTCGTCATATGTGTCTCATATCTCAATGACAATAGTAATTCATGGGAACACATGCAAACAATCAAACATAATATTCTATAAGTCTAAATATCATTAATCAAATCAATAATACATAAATAATTGAATATGATCAAGTACTAATCATAACGATTATCTTTAAACATATATACTAACAGTTTCATGTGAGACTGTCTGATCTAAAGGCCAAGTAACACTTTTAAATATAAAATTATATATATATTATCACTTTTAAGGTAAATAATATCACTTTTCAAAAATATATTTCATTCGTCCCAATTTTTTTTAATTTGACTTTTAAATATTTTCTTTAATGGGCTTGATTTGTATTATTTCAAATGGATAAAATATTTTTTCTATGAAAGAGTATTAATCAATTTAAATAAAGAAATTATAAAAATATATTTCTGTGTATAGTTATTAGTGGAATGAGGTGTAATTTTGAGATATAAATTGAAATGATACACTTTATATGAAGAATTGATGACATCACCAAATTTTTTTAAAGAAACCTCTAAATATTTTTCTTTTTCTTGCTAGTCTTAATTCACAAATATTTGTGAGGTAACAAAACACATGGTTTGACCAGAAGGTGATAGATTACTTGAACAGTAGTATATTTGAATGCACATACACATAATTATGGCACATGGTAATAAGTGAATCTTTTGAAACAATATAAAAGATGGATTCTTTAAATAAATATTAATTAAAGTGAATATAATCATAGAGAGTATCTAACCGGTCACATTCGAATAAATTGAGTAGAGATTATCATATTATTTAAATTGCCCAGTGACTCACTAAATCTTCCATATTTATTATAATAATTTGCTAAGAATATTTCTTCAATTTTCTTTTTGGCGTCTAGTGCCCACTGCTTCTATGGCAACTGATTTTTTTTTATTATTATTATTCTTTTTGGCAAAATATTATTGTGTGTGTTGATAATATTAGGTGTATCTTTATAAGAGGATATATATAAAATATTAATTTTAAGTAATATTAGTTAAAAATATTAACTATAAACACAATATTGTCTCAGCCTCCAAAATTATTTAACCCATGCACTTCAATTAAACACATTTCTTACCCTCATCCACTTGAAATGAAATGTCAATCCAAAATGAGAATATCAATATTTAATCAAGAAATTGAACATGATAATTTTACACTACACATTTTACGGTAAATATTAGTTGTTAGTAGTTACAAGTTAGTTCGTTAAGTCTCACAAACACTCCAACCCAACCTTATACCTCCCTCAATATCACCAAACCAACCTTATAACTCCCTTAATTCGTTCCCAGAGGGAATCAAACCTAGTTAACTCACTCAAGTGAGGAGTTCGGTGGCCAAGTGAGCTAGCCCACCTGGTTGAATAATTTATATTTATAAGTGAAACAAATCATACCTTTTTAATAAAACAGATCATGCTATTTAAATAAATTTCACAACAAAACTTATTTGGATAATAGTTCTCCTTTTTTAAAAAATTAATATTGCTTATACATAAATTCTTGCCATTAAAAAAATCTTTATACTTTTATAAAATTTAAAAATTAACAGTCAGTCAAACCGACCAAAAATATCATCACAATCTTTGCAAAGCACCTGCATTAAGTGCTTTAAAAATGATCACGCATTAATAGTAGTTTGAATCCAATAAATTAGGAAATTATCATACATACATATATAAATGAGTAGCTAAAATTAAATATTTAACTCCAAAATAAAGATATAAATAGTTGATGAGCATATATAGAGGATCCCAAATTGTTGTTAAACCACATGGAAGAGAACATGGAAATAGTTTAAATAAAAATAAAATTAATTAGTGGAAAGGTGGTCCAATAATTAAGCTAATTAATTAATTAATATGTGGTTATGCATTGATTAAATAAATAAACCCAAATTCCACGCTTTCCAGTGACGATATTCGGTTGATGAGGTCGGTAAAACCGTTTCTCTGACCCAAATGCATGCCATGCATGTTGGATCTCCCAATTTCTTTTCTTTTTTTCTTTTTTTCTATTTAGTAAAAAATAATTTAATTTTTTTTTATTTTTAAAAAAAATATTGGGGTTGGGGTCTATTAACTCTAGGGGCCGCCATGGTTTTAGCTCTTGGACGATTGATTTTGTATTCCAAGTGGGCTATATATCATGCATGTGCTAATAACTAGCTAATTAGTTCTCATGCATGAACTCCTCTTTTCAAAACATTTATATATATTTTGTGTGTACAACATAAAATAGATCGAGCTCATTAAAGTGTTTATCGGTATTCAGTATATACTTAATTAAGATGCTATTAGGATAAATTTTTATGTGATCGTTGATCGTGTATCTTAAAATATGATGTGAAACATACGTAGATAACTATATTCAGATTCAATTTTGTAAAATGCATAAAATCACAAAATTAGATATCTTAAATTTGAAGTTTCATTCATAGAGTATGTGTCATATGCAAATACATATGAACTTGCAGTACACTACAAAAAACTGTAAATTTAAAGAGAGAATTAGTGAGGAAATTGGTGAGGGAAATCAAATTGATAAGGGTAATGGCTAGGGAAAAAAACCCTAGTTAAAATGCTCATAGCCAATGCATGACGAGGGTTTTAAAGAGGAAAAAATAAAACGAGGGATTTAACGAGGGTTCTAATAAGACGAGGGCAAAAATTCCCTCGTTAAGGCACTTATTAAAACCCTCATCTGGGCCCTCGCCATTAACAAGGGTTGTACAATCCCTCGGCAGCTCTGACACATCAGTTAACGAGGGCGGACACCCTCGGCAGCTAACGAGGGAAATTCCCTCGCCAATGCGGAACAGTAATTAACGAGGGCTGGGCCCCTCGCCTCCTCTTTTATTTTAAAAAAGTGATTTTCCCAGGTCTCAAACCCGCGCAGAGGCACGAACAATCCATTCCCCCACCCACCAAGCTGCGAGCATTTCTTTTCCTTTGTACGGACAGAAGTATATATATTTCATCCCCTGTGCATATATAGATGAAATTTCGCCCTCCATATAATTTGAACCAGCGACCTTTGGCATATATGTGTAATGCCTAACCGTTAGATCTAGGCTTGTAATTCGTTATGCTTTTCAACTATATTATATATGTATTATATATGTAATTGTATTTTATATTTATGTTATTCATTTATAATATATATTTAAATTCTTTATTGTATATCTAAGTATTCAATTATTATAACTAGATATAAAATTAAATATTATTATTGAAAATTAGTTTAATGAATTAATTTTTATTAAAATACTAAAATAATTATTTTTGTATTTTTTACATATTCATATTTCTTGATCATTTTAATTAAATTATAAAATAGTTATATGTATAATTTTTGGGTTCTACTTATTACATACATTATTTTTATTGTTCTAATTAAAATATTCTCCACAAAATTCTAAAATAGTTATATGTGTAATAATTTTCACTATTTATTTACACGTATATACACATGTTTTTATCGTTTTCAACATTCTTCATAAAATTAAATATAGTAATAACGTAGAGAGTCAATACATAATATTCGATAATAGAGCTAATATAATAATAGCCGATGTCGATAAAGTCATTTGAAAATTCGATCATCTCTAGGAAATATTCATAAACCCTAAACAAGTCACAAAATATCTTAAACATAAACAACTAAATATCAGTCAACAGTACTACATATTATCAACATCATTATAATCAGTACTGTGGGGATGACGACCATCTGAGAAAGTTGGATAATAAACACCGGGAGATGGAGGGTGATGAACGGGAGATCGAGAGCGATGATGATCACTACCGGTAGGTTGAGAGCGATGATGATCACTACCGGTAGGTCGAGAGCGATGCTGACTACTAAGAGTAGGAACAGGAATAGGAGGGGGATTATTATACCTACCGGCAGGAGGGGGAGCATTGGGAGGATAATGAGGGAAAGTAGTACCGGTCGGTAAGTTTCCCTGAGCGCCCGACATAAACCTGGTCAACATCTGTTCAAGACGATTCACATTCTGTTGCACATCATGTACTTTCTTTCGTCTTGTCTCACGCTCATGTGCAATTATACGGTCGACATCAATCTGACTATAACTTCCAATAGATGTACAATGAGATGACGAACCTGGCTCAGATGTAATGTGTCTCGTCTTACCCAGCTGACCGAGACCTTTAATCTTTCCATGTTGTTTCCCCACTTTTTGAACGTACATATGGGAGATATCAATTTGTGATTCTCCATCTTGTGAGGTCGCTTCCATTTCATTAGCCTCTCTCTCCACTTCATGTTGTACAAACGAAAATTATTAATTAAATAATAAAATAAATCAAAAATATATTATCTAATTAAATAATAAAGAAATACTTACAACAACATCAGCTATGCGTCCATACGTATACTGTCCATCACCTAAGTGGTGGTAATGCTGCATGATTTTCGATTCAGTAGGACGGAATCCATGCTTCTTTTCCTTTATTTTGAATATATATGTTAATTAATATATATGTAAAAATTCACAAATAATATCGATATTTATTTAAAATTTACTTACATAACCTTCGCTCCATTGAACGGATCCTTTTGCTCCTCCCTTATGTTTTGCTATCCCACCTGATCCTCCAGCTTGAGATAATCGGTTCTTCCGGCACTGCTCGCTTTTAGCTTTCACTTCTGGAAGCTCCCAATATGCACACAGTGCATCCCATATCGCCTTATCCCAAGGTGGTACCCTCCCATCTCTTTTGTTCCATGTCTTCCAGTAGTTCAGTAGATCAGGGTATCGTTCTCTTACCTTCCCGATAAATCGTTGATACACCAAAGTGGAATTGGTGACTTCTGGATTCCACCATGTTTCCCTCTGAAAAATAATAATAATAACATTACATGAATTTCTACATTATGCTATACTTAATTAAATGAAATTAAAAAACACATACTTGAAATGTGTTCCAATATTCTTGCAGTATTTCACGGGATATCTTCTTGAAAGTAAATGCCCCAAACTCTATGTGTCTCGATATTATATTTCTAACCACTCTGGCGACATTGTTTGATGGCATCAAGCTGAAATCAAAATTAATATATAAAATTTGTATTGCACTAAACACATATATATTACTAATATTAATTGACTTGATATTTAGAGTAATAAAAATATAACTTACACTTCATCGTAAAAGTAGATATACATCCGATTTTGACGTGGAGCATGTTCAGCATAATTATCATTTCCCGGAGGGGGACCATCAGCTTCCATTGACGAACCAACTGGAGATATATGTGGTGTCGGTATAGTCGGCACAGGCACTGAGTGTTCAGTTTGTTCCTCTCTCTCCACTTCCGGACTCTGAGTCCTAGAAGATCGTCCGCGAATGCGACTGAAGAAACTATGTCCCCCACTAGAGCTGACTAGGTGGCAACTACGCTGTCTAGGCGCCGACTACCATTCCCGATTAAACCTATTTCTTTCTTTTTAGACTGTCTAGCTGTTGACTAAGCCATTCTAACTTACAACATTTTAATATTGTGTTGTCATTTTTTTAGAACCTATTTAATTATTGTGTTGTCATTTTTAATATGTAGAAATCAAAAGTTTGAAATTTGAACTAATATGTGTCAACTTTTAATTTTTTGACTTATGATTTTATTGAATTTTGAGTTTAATGGTTGTTATCACTTATAATTTTAATATCGAAAGGTAGTAAGGTTAATTTTTTAATATTTAATGTATTATATATTTATTAATTTATTAAATAATTAATTATATTTATCATTTAGGTGCTTCCGACTAGTCCCCAACAAGTCGCTCTAGTCGTTAAACCCTAGTGGTCTGACCGACTAGCGACTTTTAGAATATTATTTTTAAGTATAAATTTGATATTATTACATACAATTGTTAATATTATTAAATGCATCTGCTAATATTATAATAATTTAGAAATGATCATATGCCCATCGATGGGCACAAATTTATAAAATCACTGTGAATTTGAAAATGATACTGTTGATAGAATTTGTTAATCGATGTTTGTTTATGTGGCTAATTATAACATGTAATTCTACCAAACAATAATCCAAGAATTTGTGTTCTTGGATGTAAAATATGAGGGGGGAGTAGAGAGTCTAGAGAGAGAAATATTGCAAAGGTAGTAGTATTGATTATGAGAGTGTGTCCGGAATTGTGTGAATAGTACAAAAGAGGTCTTATTTATAGGTGTGTGAGTGTGAGACGGCACCTTACGAGCCTAGATGGCCTCCGGTGTTGGCGAGGGTTCCTTACCCTCGCCTTAGTCTCCCCACACCGCTTCCTATCTCATGCCTCGTCCTACCACAATGCCTTAGACTAGATGGGTCTCATTAAAAATCTCGCCGTAAACCACCCTTGTGGATAAACCGGACGGAGGGAAAAAGAGTGCACCACCGGGATCCTATAGACTAAGGGCGAGCTCATGGGCGAGCTCTTAGACGAGTCGGGCGATCTCTGGGGCGAGCTCTATTGCCTTGCGTGGTCTGTGAGTGTTGCGTGATGATGAACTCTGGCGAGACCTCCATGATGGTATGGGGTGAGCCCTGGGCGAGCTCCAGCGCTACAGAGGCGACCTCTTGATTCTTCGAATTACCTCGAGTGGCTCGCCCATCAACAATTACCCCCCAGCTCGCCTTCATCATGGTTCGTGGCATGTGTCGGCGAGCTGGTATAGGACTCTCGGGCGAGCTTTCCCGTGGGTGGAATTCGAGACGTCACACGCGTTTCCCTCAGCGTCGTTTCCCGCGCCCGTAATAATAACTTTTCAAATTCTTTGCAAAGAGGTCCCTGATCTTTCGGGAACTTCGAGCTTGTGCCCAGCGTCTATAAATAGGCGAAAATGAAGGATTTACTCATTTTGCTTCCTTCATTTCTCAGAGCGCATTTCTGGTCAATCCTCTGCCCTAGACGCGTCTGCCAACGTAGAGACCTGGATTTTTCCTCTCTCTTTCCTTGCTCTTTATTTTCGAACGTCTAAATTATGTCTGAGAACTCTTCGAGTCGTTCCCCCCCGCGTCGTGATCTGGGTAAAGGACAAATGACCGATGACCTTCCGAACCCTCGAGAGGCACCTGTGATCCTCTCTTTGAGCCCCGGGGCGAGCTCTGGGACTTCCCCGGACAGTGGCGAGCTCCTGGGGTCAGTACGTTCTGACTCTGACGAGCAAGCTACTAGTCCCAGCCGGTATTCCCCCCTTCGCGAGCTCTGGGACTACTCTGAGCGAGTTTCTGGGGGGGCTGCGGCCCCGGTCGAAGAAGAGGTCACTGAGACCGATGCCCGGGAGGAGGTCGTCGGGGTGGTGGCCGATGATATCGTTGCCGAGCTGGCCCATGAAGTCGATGAAGAGATCGACGGGGATACAGGGACGGAGGTCACTTACGAATACCTCTGTTTTATCAACTTTCCCTTCCCCAAGCTCCCCGAACATCAAATCTCCGCCGAGGTCGTGCACGAGTTCGACTGGAGTGAGTATGTGAGGACCCATGGGGCGAGCTTTCCCCTACCTCTGCGAGCTCCGATTCGAAAAGCCGCTGGCAGGTCTGACTTGAAGGCCAACGGGGTGGAGAGTATCATGAGTGAGTTCGCCCTTCCGGATATTCGGAGGCGGTTCCGCATCCCGCTGGACATTTTTATGTATCCTACCGAGGAGAAAGAGCGGGCCGACCTCCCCCCTGCCGGGCTCACAGCCATGAATTATCACACCCTGAAGGCTGGGCTCACTCTACCCCTCCACCCTATAATTGGGCAGTTTTTGGCGGACACGGGCCTCGCCATTACCCAACTCACTCTGAACGCATGGAGTAATTTGTTGGCTGCCCTGACTGTCTTTGGGCTCGAGGGTTATGAAAACCGGCTAAGCACGGCAGAGATTAGCGAGCTATTCAACGTGATCAGACAAGTGAGGGAGGGGAAGGGCTATTATTCTTTCCAAGCTCGACCGGGGGGCAAATTTTTAGGCGACCTCCCCAATAAAATCCGAGATTGGAAGGAGCAGTTCTTCTTCATCGGGGGGGATTGGCGAGCTTCTGATGGTCGCGGAGGGCGCATTCCTACCCCCGAGTCCTACGGGGAGGCGAGCTGTAGGTGACGTACCTTAGTGTGTGTGCGTCGGATTAGATTACTGATCTAATCTATCTTTTTGCAGGTTTGAAGCATCATAAGTCGAGCCGTGGGAAACCGGAAGTTTCGACTGGTTTTGAGTTCGTGCGGACGGTGTGTTGTCTGCGAGAGAAGAAAGATCGCGAGATCGTACACCTGTGCCAGCACCACTGCCGCAGGCTCGCCGGTCTCATTACTTCGCGACATCACCTCGCCACTCAAGGTTTTGAATTTTTCCCAAGTTTCCTCAGATCGCTATCTCATGTGTTCGAGGTCGCCGAGCTTACTTGATTAATTGATGCAGGTGTAGGTAGAGTTGCCGAGCTCCCGCCTATCGAAGTTCCCGAAGCCTACCATTTTCTAGCTCGGTAGCTGAGGATGGGCAAACCTCGTCCAGGGAGGGAAGGTATCCCTTCGGGGGCGGTCCTGGACGCCACCAAAAAGTTTGAGCTCGCCAAGGCTTCTGATAAGGCCGGGGGCTCAGGCTCGCAAAAGACCTCGGCGCCTCCCCAACCAAAAGAGAAGGTCGCCGCCACCAAGAAGGGGGCGGGCCGAGGCTCGGACCCCGAATGGGGTACCCAACCCCCCCCATCCGATGAGGCGAGCTCTCCACCGAGGGGATGGCTCGCGGGTGAGCGAGGAAGAGACACGCCCTGCCAAACGGGTTAGGGCTGAGGGTGGCTCTGGATCAACCCCCGCGGGGTCAGGGCGAGCTCTAGCGGTCCAATCTTCTCAGGCGCCCCCAACTCCTCAGAGTGCGCCCTCGCCGCCTCCCTATGGGGTCCCTATTCTGGATGACACCCTGCTCGGGCTCAACCCCGATAGGTTCGGGTAAGTGGGCGACCTCTTTTGAAGTTGGGAGCCTTAGCGGTTTCTATAATTCTTGCTAACTGGTTTTAAGTGTGTGCAGGTATACCCCTGCCGAGTTCCCGCAACGACCCAGCTCTCTCCACACCGCCGAGCGATCCAAAGCCTTGAGCTCGTCGAGAGACCTTCCCGAGGGGGCGGCTCGCTGAGTTTTTACTGAGGCTCCCAAGTACCTCTCCGCTTCAGAGCTCGGCATGATCGAGAAGCAGAAGCCCGCCGACAAGGCGAAGTTGGCGATACATTACGCCAGTACGGCGATGGCGGTGGCCCAGCTCATTGCCGATGACATTACTGCTGCCGACAGAGCTCGCAGCGACATGAAAAGGGCGCTAACAAAGGTGGGCGATGAGCGGAAGAAAGCCCTCGAGGAGCTCGCCAGGATGGAGGCCAAAGCGAAGACCTCGTTAGAGGCGGAGCGGCTCGCCATAAGGAGGGCTGAAAAACTCCAAGCCGACCTCCACAAAGAAAGGGCCGAGCTCGAAGAAGCTCGCCGAGCACTTGCTGATCGGGACAAGGAGCTCGACCTGACCCGGGTTGAGGTGGGGATCCTCCGGGATCAGAGCCGGGAGAATTCCGAGGAGTGCCGGAGGTTGAGAGAAGAGGTCGCCGCTAAAGCTTTGGAGGTTGCCGAGCTCAAGAGCCAATCTGACACTGCAATCAAGCCTGAGGCACTTGAGCTCGCCGAGATGGTCGCTACTGACAAGGGCTTCGTGCTCTGCTTTGCTGAGGTTATCCGCTTCTTCCAATGGGCGCGGATTAATAACGACAGCGAGTGGGAAGCCCTCGTCGGCGAGTTTGAGGATTGCCTGGAAAAGTCCTCGATTCCCCCTGGCACGGAACTAAATATTGGAGACCTCGCGGGCTATGGGATCAATCTCGATGCTGCTCATCTGAAATTCAACATTATCCAGACGAAGCAGGTCTTGACTGCCGACCTCGCCCAAGAGACTGAAGGTGCCGAGGGGGAAACTGGAGGTGAGGTCCCGCCGACCATGGAGCAGATGCAGGAGGTCTGCGGGGATGCGATGGTAAACATCAGCGAGCTCGACACAAGCGGATTCTCCGGGAATATTACTCCTGATGCCGAGCTTGCCATGCCAATTCGCCAGGTCGCCCCTACTCCAGAGGTCGGCGACCCCAAACCATAGGCCTTTACTATTGCTTTCTCAGATTAGCTTTTATTTTCCAAGTTGTAGTAGGTCGCCAGGCTCTGCAGCTCGCCTAGAAGGAGCTCTATTTTTGTAGCCTTTTATTTCAGTTTAAAGTAGATATAGCTCGCCGGGCACATGCAGCTCACCCAGAAGGAGCTTTTTGTAGTTCAAAGATGGCCAGCTGGTCGGCCTTTGTGGCCAGCACTGCTACTCATACTTAGGATTTTTTCAAGTATATTTTGGACTTGAAAATTTCTTAAGTATCTTTTGAATATAAGTCGAGCATTTTTTGTCCAACTCTTTTTATTTATGTTTTTGCGCATTTACGTTATAATTTCTTAGAATAGCTCGTTCTTGTTTATTTTCCTGGTACATAATTGTTCGTCTTATTCTACTTTGAGAAGCGAATCGTTCGTTTTACGTCACTTACGACTACGAATTGTACCTCTGTTTTGAGAGTGCGTATTCTTCGTCTTACGCCGCTTAAGGCAGCGAATCGTTCGTCTTAGACCACTTAGGGCAGCGAACAGCACTTCGATTGATTCACGTTGGGCCATTGGGTTTCATGAACCTTGCCTTAGACGTTTTTGTCTTTTTCGCGAATTTTTCTAACTTGTGGCAGTAGGTGCTTAGCAACCCTTTAAGAAGGGTACCTTCGCGACCTTGGGCACTTTGGCCTTTGCCTTCGAGCTATTCAATTACAACGCTTGGGACCTTGGTCCTTGCGCACCGCGAGTTTTTTAGCACATGGGCGAGCTGGGCTTGGCGAGCTAGGCCTAGTGTAGTGGGCGACCTGGCGCAGCTCGTCTGGTTGAAGAGCTGCACAGGTCTAAACACCTGGAATTTTTCTGAATTTCTCTGACTTTTTATAGCTACGTAATTTACATCGGTTGCCATCTACATTTTTGATGCCAACCTCCGACTAGTCTATTACAGAATTCTAGTCTATTGGTAGAATTTTTTTAGATGTGCCGAGCTCCAGGTGTATGACGAAGCTTTGTCTTCTGCGTCTTCTAGATCATAGGTACCGTTTGGCCAGGCTGCAGTGACCCGGAATGGTCCTTCCCAATTTGAACCAAATACACCTGGTGGGGCCATCAATTTCTTTTTCAACACCAGGTCGCCGACTTTGAACTTTCGGTCTCGGACCTGAGAGTTGTAATATTTTTCCACTCTGCGCTTGTAGGTGGCATTTTTCATTTCTGATGAAGCTCTGGTTTCTTCGATCAGATCTTTTTCTATTGCCAAGGCTCCATCATTCTTTTCTTCATCATACCCCACCACCTTCCAAGTCTTGTTTTGGATCTCTACCGGGACCACGGCTTCAGTCCCGAAGGCTAGGGCAAATGGGGTCTCCCCGGTACTGGCCCTATAGGAAGTTCTGTAAGACCATAGGACCTCCGGGAGTTCGTCTGCCCAGCTTCCTTTCTTTTCCTCGAGGCGGAGCTTTAATATGTGTTTCAAGATCTTGTTTACCGCCTCGACTTGGCCGTTCGACTGGGGGTGATATGGAGTTGAGTAGTGCTTCTTGATGTTCCATGAACTGCAGAAGTCCCTCAACTTCTGTCCGTCGAACTGCCTTCCATTATCAGTGATGACCGACTGCGGGAGTCCAAACCTGCAGATCAGGTTTTTCCAAATGAAGCCGATCATCCTTTCTTGGGTTATGGTTGTGAGAGCTTCGGCCTCAGCCCACTTAGTGTAGTAGTCCACTGCTACAACAGCGAACTTTACACCGCCTCTATCAAGTGGAAATGGGCCGATCAAGTCGATACCCCATTTCGCGAAAGGCCATGGGCTGAATACAGACTTCAGCTGGTTGGCTGGGGAGTGGATGTTAGGTGCGAAAAGTTGGCACTTTCGGCACCTTCGAGCGAAGCTGATGGCATCTTTGCGAAGGGTGGGCCAGTAGTAGCCCTGCCTGATCGTCTTGTATGCCAATGCTTGCCCCCCAGCGTGACTCCCACAAATTCCTTCATGAATTTCTTCTAACACTTCGGACCCCTGCTTCCTAGTTAGACATTTGAGCAGGGGTAGAGAGAATCCACGTTTATAGAGTTGGCCATCCAGCAGCGTATATCTGGCAGCTTGCTTTACTAACCGGCTAGCTTCACAGGTGTCTACGGGGGTTGTTCCGTCTGTTAAGTATTTTCGGATTGGGGTGCACCAATCTTCACTATCTTCACTATCCTCCTGCCCCCCACTCGAGGTTTGATTTACTTTGTAGTCGAACGTCGAGGGGTTTTTCAGTGTGGTAATTACAACCTCCGTGAACCCGGCTTCGCCGTTGCTGGTAGCTAGCCGGGCTAGGGCGTCTGCTTGTGTATTTTCTAGTCGCGGTATCTGGTTGATGTAAACTTGTGTAAACATTGAAATCAGGTGCGCGGCTATCTTCTGGTAGGTCATCATTTGCTGGTCTTTTGCCTCAAATTCCCCCCGGACTTGGGATATTATTAGCTGGGAATCTCCGAAAACTTGAAGATTGGTTGCCCCCACAGCTAATGATAGCCTAAGTCCTATATTCTGCCTCGTTGTTGGTTGCTCGAAAGTCGAACCGAATTGCGGAGGTGAAGACTTGTCTGTCTGGGCTGATCAGGACCACACCGGCGCCTGCTGCCATGCTAGTTGATGATCCGTCCACGTAGAGATGCCACGGAGCTATACGCCCCCTCGTCGGATCTTGTGGGAAAGTTAGCTCGACGATGAAGTCGGCCAGTGCTTGTCCCTTGATCGTTGTTCGGGGTGCGTAGGTTATACCGTATTGGCTGATCTCCAGTGACCATTTCAGCAGGCGTCCGGCAGTGTCTGGGTGCTGTAGTATTTGACGCAGTGGGAACGTTGTCATCACCTCCACCGGATGGTCAAAGAAGTAAGGCCTCAATTTTCTAACACTCATCACCAGTGCATAAGCCAGATTCTCTGTTGGGGTGTACCGCAACTCAGCTTCATGTAAGACTTGGCTCACGTAGTACACTGGGAGGTGTGTATTTGCCTCTTCTCGGACCAGGACGGAGCTGATAGCCACCTCCGACGCGGCTAGGTACAGATACAGCTTCTCTCCAGGTATTGGTTTCGACAGAATCTGTGTGTCCGCCAGGTATGTTTTGATATCTTCGAAGGCTCGTTGGCAATCATTTGTCCAGACGAAGTGGTTTTTGAGGTGGAGCTTGTTGGCCTCGGCCGCCTCTTTGTACCTCCGTGTGTTTGCTTTAATTACCTCGAAAAATGGACGATTTCTGTCGCCTGACCTGGAGATGAATCTGTTAAGGGCTGCCATGCACCCTGTCAGCCTTTGAATTTTTTGGATGGAGTCGGGTATCCCCATCTCAATTATGCATTGGACCTGTGTCGGGTTGACCTCGATTCCCCGCTGGCTAACTAGGTGCCCCAGGAACTTCCCAGAGTGTACGCCGAAGCTGGTCTTTTTGGGGTTCAACTTCATGTTGTAGTGGCGCAGTATGTCGAAGGTCTGTTTCAGGTGGTCCAAGTGGTCCTCCTTTCTCAAACTCTTGACAACTATGTCGTCCACGTACACCTCCATGGATTCGCCGATGTGTTGGTCAAACATTTTGTTCACCAATCTTTGGTAGGTAGCTCCGGCGTTGATGAGTCCGAACGGCATTCTTTCCCAGCAGTACATGTTCTTGTTGGTGTAGAACGCCGTGTGTTCCTGGTCTTCCGGGTGCAGAGCTATCTGATGATAGCCTGCAAAAGCATCCTTGAATGTCATCATTTCATGGCCTGCAGTGCTGTCCACCAGCTGGTCAATGTGAGGTAGTGGGAAGTTGTCCTTCGGGCATGCTTTGTTCAGGTCCGTGAAGTCAATGCAGAGTCGCCACGTCCCGTTGTGTTTCTTCACCAGGACGGGGTTCGCGACCCACTGCGGACACAAAGCCTCCTTGATGAGCTTGTTGTCTAACAACTTCTCCACCTCAACTGTTAGAGCTGCGTACTTGTCTGGTCCATATTTTCTTCGCTTTTGGCGTACGGGTCTCTTCGTCGGATCTATGTTAAGCCTGTGGCAAGCATATTCCAACGGGATCCCCGTCATGTCTTCGTGGGACCAGGCAAATATGTCCAGGTTGGACATCAAGAACAGCTCCATCCTCGACCGGTACGGTTCAGGTAACTCAGAACCGATGAAAAGTTCTAAGTCCCTTTCCGGGTCCACCGGGAGTGCCGTCAACTCCTCCATGGGGGTTGCTTTTCTCTTCTGACATTTCCACCTCGGGTCGTTGATGAACTCGTCCCACTCCTGTTGTGACATCTGCGCAGGCTCGTGGCCTATGTGCGGTTCGAGGTCATCGGGTTAGCTTTCAGCTCGGGCGGGCTCGTCAGCTGTGAGCACCTCCGGTGGTTTGTCAATTCGAAATGGTGTGGTGCTTGGGGAGCTGGGTCAACGTCCATTGGTGTTGGTTCTTGACCTCCCGCGGGTCCCCCACCTTGGGCCTCATCGGCTACCTCCATGGGAGTAGGCTACTGCTCCTGCGCAGGTACTGACCCCTGCGCAAGTCTCAACACTTGGGTTTCTTCCAAGTCCTCCATTGGTGTCGGTTGTGCGCCTTGTACAGGTCCGGTGCCTTGGTTGATTTCTGACAAATCGCCTACCTCCATCATCTCAATTTCGACCGAGATGACGTCTAGGATGTTTGGCTCGTCAGCAGGAATCTGTGCTTCCTCTTCAAGGACTTGGACTCGTGTCACCGCTTTTTTGACCTGGCCGTCTTTTATTTGGAGTAAACACTCTCGGGCCTTTTTCTGGTCACCTTTTATAGTTCCGGCACCCTTCGGAGTTGGAAATTTCAAACAGTAGTAGTAGGTCGAACACGCCGCTTTGAATTCATTAATAAAAGGGCGGCCAAGGAACCCGTTGTAGGAGGACTGCTGGTAGACAACTAGGAAATCTATGAGCCTAGTCAGTCTCCTTGCGGGGTCCTCAGCCGATACAAGTTGGACGCTCAACCTAACACTACCTAGGGGGACGGTTACAGCTTATCCGAACCCCACTATCCTAGCATTGCTAGGTTCTAGGTACGACTCAAAATCACCCAAGGCATCCAAGGTGGATTTGAAGAGAATGTTGGTGAATGCGCCGGTGTCCACAAGTAGCCTGTGAACTCAGACGTATGTCGGCGGTTATCACCAACGAGTCGTTGTGGGGCATCAGTACCCCCTCCAGGTCCGCTGAAGAAAAAGTCAGCTCGTCAGCGAGCTGTGAGGCGGACCTGGGGCCGGAGCTGCCTTCCTGGACTTGATTTATGGCCCGAATCTCGGCCTTCCTCTTTCTCTTGGATATGGAGAATCCCCCGTCCCGGAGACCTCCTGCAGCTCCGATCTCCTCCTCAAGAACTAAGAGTTCCCGAGTAGGCTCCATGTTTTGCTGAGGTTGAGGAGGTGCCCTCCGTCTGTTATGGGGACCGGGTTGGTCTGCTTCCTCCTCTTCGTCGTCGGAGGTAGCCCTCCTCTCGAACCTCGGTCTCTTAGCTGGGGCCTTCTTCACGAACTCGGCCAATTTCCCCTCCTCGTAAAATTTCCAGAGTTGTTTGAGGAGGTCTCGGCATTCGCTGGTGAAGTGGCCGATGGCCTGATGGTAGGCACAGAATTTGTTGGGGTTGAGCTTCGTGCGGTCCTGGCGGATCCGCCTTGGCTCCTCCAGCATGGCCTTGCCTTGGACGGCAGTGAAGACATGGTCGACGGAGACAGTGAGGACCTGGTTGAGCTTTTCTTTGAGCTCGTCTCCCTCGCCAAAGGCCTTTAAGTTCTGGGGGGCTTTGTAGGTGCCCCCAGACTTCTTCCCGTAGGGCTTCTTCTCTTCGTGGGCACCAATTTCTTTCAGTAGTGCCTCCTGCATAGCCGCAAACACCCCCGCCTTGTGGCGGAATTCACTGTAAGTGTTGGGACATGCAAGGTGCATTTCCTTCCAGAGATCGGTGCCTCTCTTGAGCCCGGCCATCGCTGCGATGACCTTGGTGTCTTCGCTTACCGGCTCGCCTTCCAGCAGAATCTTGTCGAACCTTTCCAGGTACTGTTGGTCGGTCTCGCGCTCACCTTGATGGATGTTAGCGAGTCGGTGCTTCTGGGTAAGGTAGGACCCGAACCCAGAGAAGTGGGCCAAGAACTCCCGCGAGAGCTAGCCGAATGAGCAAATTGACCCCGGGGCGAGTGAAGAGAACCAGCGGTGAGCTCTGTCCCCTAGGGTCAGCGGGAAGTTCCGGCACTGGGTGGGGTCGGTGGCGCCGACCGAAATCATGAAATCCGCGTACTTGGCCAGGTGGACTTTTGGGTCCGATTTGCCTTCGTATGCGGACATCACCGGGAATTGAATTTTCTTCTGGACCGGTGCGCGGAGGATGGCAGGTGTCAATGGAGAGGTGGGGAGAGTCGTGGCGTCAGGTCCGCTAGACTTGGCTGCTACTTGCGCTTGTAGCATTTCAACGGCCTTTTTCAGTGAGGCCAGCTCGTCATCTCGGGTCACCTCCGGCGAAGGGTGCTCAAAGGTCATGCGTCTCGCGGACGCACGTCCTCGAGGTGCCTCACTATGGGGTGACCTCTCAGTGACGGGCTGGAATTGGCGTCAGCCGTGAGGGCCTAGCCGGTCAGTGGCGGGCCTCCTCAGCCTTTCGTGGGCTGACCTGCGCGGCTGCTGGTCAGAGTCCCCCTGGGACGCAGCTGGGGCTGCCGCACGCTCATTCTCTTCATACCTCGGGCCCAAGCGGCCTTGGAGGACTTCCCTCCTTTGAGATTGGTGGGTGCCAGACGCCCCGGTGTAGGCCGACTCCCTTCCAGTGTAAGGAGCGGGAGCCTCCTCCCCCATTTTGGCTTTTCCGGTCCTCTCCCTGCGCTGGCGAGCTTGTGTCGAGCTCGCCTCCTGCTCGGTGGGGAGTACGTTGTAGTCTCCCCTGGTTTGGGTGCCCTGGGTGGGCCTGGTCTGCTCCCTGGTTTCGGCGGCTGGAGCTCGCCTAGGTACTAGGGCGAGCTCGTCCTACTGTCGCTGCTGCAACCTTTGCAGGGTCGCGATGGTGCGTCAGAGCTCGTCAGGATTGCTGACCAGGTCCCTCAGTGCGGGGGCTAAGTCTTCCTGGGTCGCCGCAGTTCGCTGAGGTCGCGGAGCTGCGGTGCTCTTTTGGGGAGGCGGTTGTGATGTCTCCACCACCTGGTGCGAGGTCTCCACCTCGGCCTGGTTTTGATTGCCCCCTCTAGACCTTCCCGCAGCTGCGGAGGTCTGTCCCTTGGCGGCTCGAGTGTTTGCCATTTTTGGGTTTTGGAGGGGGTAACTCGCTGAAGGGCGTCGAAGTGGAGGGAGGTCGCCGGGGTGATGGAGGTCGCCGGTGTGATGGTCGTCCAGCTTAGGTGGAGTTGTGCGAATTTTCGTCTAGCCTCGCGTGTTGACGAATTATCCGAAATTCGGTTTATTCGTGTGCACGCGTGCGTTTGAAAACTTGTTCCGGGCAGATTTTGCGAAATCCGATAATTCGGGTTTCTGTCCGGAGATCTGGGTTCTTCGTTCAAGGGATGAAGATGTGTGTGTATCTTCAAGTGTTCTTGAGTTTTGTCAAGAACACCTTCAAATCTTCAAATCTTCAACAAACCCTAATTTTTGTTCTTGAAGATTTCTTAATTTTCAGGTTCGGGCCCGTCCTCTAGCCCCAAATTGTTGATAGAATTTGTTAATCGATGTTTGTTTATGTGGCTAATTATAACATGTAATTCTACCAAACAATAATCCAAGAATTTGTGTTCTTGGATGTAAAATATGAGGG
>JAPKLY010000637.1:13428-124579 GCA_026898435.1 Prunella vulgaris | reverse complement strand
TACTTAGAAATGACGTTAATTAATTTAGGGAATTATAACATGCATTATTCACCCATATTTGAAGTAACACATATTTCAACCGCCCCTATAATTAAATTTACTAAAATTAGGCCACAATTAATTCAACCCTATACCAGGCCGGCCGGAGACACGGCCCCATAAATTTCAGTATATATGTTTGTGTGTACATATATAATATATGATAAAAGAATTCTTTGAATTAATATTACTGTAGTTTTTTTTGTATATTTATATATACTATTTTATAATAATATTAGTTGTATCACTAAAATGTACTCTCTCCGTCCCAAAACTATTTCATAATTGTTCTGGCCACGTGAACCAAGAAAAAGTGTGTATGTGAATGTAAAATAATAAAATAAAATAAAATAAAAGTTTATTGGCTTTTGTGAGAGTAAAAAGTTTTATTTTAGCTGTGTAAAAGTAGAGTTGGGACGTCCAAATAAGGAAAATATGAAAGTAGTTTTGAGACGGATGAAGTGTTAATTTAATAGTTGAACTATAACAAACATAAATAGTACAGTTTTGAATTTGATCAGGTGATTGTAAATTTGCTAATCTTTAAAATACTTTCAAATTTGTTAAGTAAATTAAGAAAAACTAGATACAAGGTTAGTGGATAAATGTGAAACTATTATCTAATTTATATTCATATATGTCACGATCCATTTCCCACCGAATTAAATTAATTTCAAGTGTCTCTATAAGTTCAGATTTTTTAATGTGATGAATTGTTTTTATGGTCTTAGAGCCATAAACGCCCATGGTTATTGTGTTTGATTCTCATTAGAATACAACCCTACCCATATTAAATTGTTCATTAAATCAACTTTCTCTCGGAAGAAAGATTGAAAACTCAGTGCATGAATAAGGAGATCGAAAGTGTTAGAGAAATAATATAAGCAAATTAGTTTCACTTCTCTTCATAAGTTCAAACTTTTAAGGGATGAATTTTTATTTTTCCAGTACAATATTTTCATTCTTTTGATATTGATGTATAATTTTACACAATGTTTTGAAAATCATGAATTTCAAAGTTGGATATACCTATTAGTGGAGCTGTTAAACTGGATCGGGATTACTGCGCCAGTTCGTGTAACCCTGAAGATGCAAGGTTAGGACCATTCTTTGATAGACTCATTTAAATTTGGGTTTTTGTGACCCGGTTCTATTAGCATGCATGCTAAACGGACCAGCTCGCAGATCAATTTGGTCCGCCCGCCAGCCTGCATAATTTTTTATTTTATATATACACATTAAATATATAATATACTTATTATTATTAGTAGTATTGTTAATTTAACTTATCTTACCTAGGGAGAGCCACAGACACAAATTTCAAGGCTCATATTAATTATATGTTAATTTTAAGTATTGATATTTGAACTTTTAAGTATTTAAGTATCAATATTTGAATTTTTTTAATTATGTTGAATTATCTTGATGAAAATTGTAATGAGTTTATGAACAATGTTTAGATTCTATTTTAAATATGAGTAATGGAAGTTTAATAAGAAGAAACGAACACCTTGATACTACATACACTAAGTGACGTCGTAAATTCCTTCAATAATTCAAAATCAACAACCCTAATAATGAGTTCAGAACTGAAATAAAAAGGAAATTCAGGCCCATGCAATGGTCCACAAAGATAAATACGAGTATGGGCTTAAAATAAAACAACTTAAAATAAAAATAACTAACATAATTTATTTTCTGGGCTTGAATATCCGATCATGGGCCTCCAGATAGTTAAGTGATATCGTTGTCACACCATTCTTCTCTACCAAGAGAAAATTCGCCTCGAACTGGACTTTACATTCTCCAACTCATCGTTCTCCTTTGTGTAAGGAATCAGGTGCTCCACATTGAAGACATCAGAAGTACAAACATGCGACAGAAGCCTCAAACAATAAGCATTGAGATTGATTTTCTCCAATATCTCTAAGGGCGCATTTGGTTGGTGTGATTGGGGTGGACTAATGTTTTAGACCCCCAAATATTGCATTTGGTTTTGTGATTGAGTTGAAGGGATTAGTCTCAGTTGGACTAAAATCCCTCCTCATCCCTTATATGCAGGACAAATTGATCATGGGATGGAGGGTGAGTTTATTTAGTCCTACCATCAAAACAATTAAAATTTATAATCTAATTTAATTTAGTCCTATCTAGTCCAATCTCGTTTAATCCAATCCTAATTAATCTATCCAGTCCAAATAACCAAATGGGCCCTAAAGGTCCAGTATTTCAGGCCCATAACTTGGTATATTCATGAGAGGGCAATGATCACGAGTAAACACGGTTCAAATAAAATCCTCAAGCTCAAATTTTAAAGCACGCCGTGTGCGATCCATCTCGACCTCGTATGTTCGTGGCCACTAACTGGTCGTAGGTGGCCCGATTTATCGTCCAAAGAGTGTCAACCATATCCACCACCTAACATCAACAAGAACCAGTGAAGGTAAAGACACCAGGTCTGTCGAATCACGAGGAATAGTAGTAAGATCAATCTGAAATAGAGCTAGGATGGTGCTACGATTCACAACCGAGTAATGGGCAAACTCCACATGACTCAACTGTATATCCTAAGAGTGCAAGTTCTCCCCCACAAGACAACGAAGTAAGTTGCCACCAAAGACCTATTCACCACCTTCGTCTGACCATCTGTCTAAGGATGATATGCATTGTTGAAATTTTTGGAGTGTATTAGTCATATGCCACAAACTTTACCTAAAGAAACTGAAAAACCTGGAATTACGATCAAATACAATACAAGAGGGAAGGCAATGTAAATGATATCTCTCTCAAAAGCACAATGTGGCTATCCTCAATGCATCCGCCATCTTGCGACACAAAATGAAATGGGTCATTTTAAAAAATAATCCAACACCACAAATATTGAGTCAGGCTCGCGTTGAGTATCGGGTAATCCCAAGATAAAATCCGTATTGATAGCCACCCACGAAGCAATAGGAATTGGTAAGGAACTGCATTGGCCAAAGATTAGCCGTTTGATGCCTGGCACCCCTGACATCGAGATCAAAACAAGACATATGTCAATGGCGGGTAAGCCAAAAGTAAGACCATTCAACCAGCTCAATCGATCTGCCTCGTTCCACAAAACCCACACCATGTAACTCTGCAATAAGCCACAGCCGGAGGCTCGTATCAGAGGGCAAATGCAAATGTCTTTGAAAAGAAATCCATCAACAAAGACATAACAAGAATTATCACCAGTAGTAATACCAGACAAGATACGAGTAAGAAATGATCATCCACATATGCCTCACTCAGCAACTCAAAACCCAGATCAGAAATTCATAAATTCGATACCACCAAGGGCCTACGACTTAGAGCATCGGCCACATGATTCAAAGTACCCGGCCTATGCTTCAATACAAAAGTAATATGCTGAAGATAAGCCACCCAAGATGCATGACAAGCTGAGAGATTGTCCTGCGACGCCAAGTGACATAGGAACTCATGGTCCGAGTACAAAACAAACTCCCGATGGAATAAATAATATTGAAAATAAAGAATTCCTCGGACCACTGCATAAAACTCCACATTATAAGTGTTGTAATAGCTCTATGGCCCAAAAAGTTTCTCGCTGAAAAAAGTAACAGGGCGGCTCTCCTGATTCAAAGTCATACCGATCATAGCCTTCAAAGTATCGCATGAAAGCTCAAAAGGTTGGTCAAAGTCTACAAGAAATAAAATAGAGGTTGAAATCAAATGATTTTTATGCGACGGGAAGCCACATCCGCCTCAGGAGTCCACACAAAAGGCATGGACCCAATAATTAATCAGTTATTAGGGCCATAATTGAGCTGAAGTGGGCGATGAAATGCCTATAAATGAAGCAACACCATGGACACTGCATGCTTCAATCACAGTAGTGGGAGAACGCCAATCCCGGATAGTAGCAATCTTTGAGTCGTCCACCCGAATACCGTCATCTGAAATAACATACCCAAGAACAAAATAGAATCCACCCCAAAGATGCACTTGTGTGGAGAAGCAAAGAACTTCTTCTCACGTAAAATAGATAACATTGGTCGCAGATAATTAATATGCGCATCCAGCGAGCGACTATACACCAAAATATTATCAAAATACACCACCATGCATGATCCAATCAGTGTACACAAGAATGTGCTTAGCACATTAGAAAGACCAAAAGGCATAACCAACCTCTCAAATAGGCCTTCACAAGTCTTGAAGGTAGTCTTTCACTCGTTTCCCGGACGAATGCAAATTTGATGGTACCCACTATGTAGATCTAGCTTACTGTAAATGGCAGCACCACATAACTGGTCCAATTAGTCATCCAACCGCCGAATGGGAAAGCGATAATGCACCGTAATCTTGTTGATACCTTGGTTATCAACACATATCCGCTAAGTAACATCATTCTTGGGAATAAGCAAAGTTGGTACAACACAGAGACTCAAACTTTGACGCCCAACCCCTCGAGTTAACTACTCCTCCATCTGTCGTCTCAACTCCTCATCCAAACGGACTCATACGGTAGTGAGGCCTATTCGGGAATGAAGCACCCAGAACAAGGTCAATATAATGATATATGTCCTGTAAAGACGGGAGACCCAGTGGTAACTTGTCAAGAAACACATCGAAAACTCATCAAGTAAACCCAAAATACGAGGATGTACAGGAAAAACTACAGAAGGAAAGTCCACTCTCAACAATAAAACCACAAACGGGGTGGAGGGAACCTCGACCAAAAAGGTACCCTCGAAAGCAATAATAACTCAGACTACACAGGGGGACTAGGAGGAACTTTATGCAAAATAATATGGGACCCCTCAAATATAAAAATATATGTATTCGAACGACCATCATGCACAACAGAACGATCAAACTGCCACTGGCGACCCAACAAGTGACAAGCATCCATAGACACCATTCACACCAAACCATATCCATACATGTAGCACCAATAAAGAAATAAACAAGCACACACCTATCAACAGTAACAGAATCTTCCCGCTGAATGCAAGCCAAAGTATATGGTAAATGATGCAACTTAGTGACAAGATCACTTTATTAACAACATCAGCAGAAATAATGTTCTCATAGGAACCCGAATCCTCAATAAAATGAGACATTTAAATACAAAGAAACAAACATCTTGATACTATGTATACTAGGTAACATCGTAAATTCCTTTAGTAATTCAAAATCAACAACCCTAATATTGAGTTCATAACTGAAATAAATAGAAACAGCCAAGGGTTCACATATATAAATACAAGCACGGGCTCAAAATAAAAGAACTAGAAATAAAAATAAATAATATATTATATTCCCTGGACTTGAATATCTTATCATGAGCCTCCAGATAGTTAAGTGATATTGTTGCCACATCAGAATATTAACATTTTTATGGCCACTGCTTAAGATTTTGTTTGAAATTTTAAATTTCTTTTCAAATTTTTTGTAAGATAGTCTATTTAGTTCGAGACCCACTAAAATTAGGGTTATATCCCACTATTAGAGGATCGTTAAGAGTGTACAGGACAAAACTCTAAGTCATTTAGCATGAAATCCATTAGCGCTGACCCAATATGATTAGGGTCAGCTCGTTTAATATCTCTTACTACTTCCGTCCCACTATAAGTTTCTCACTTTCTTTTTTTGGATATCCCACAATAAGTTTCTCATTCCATAAAAAGCAACAACACTTCATATATTAATAAACAAATACCCCTTTTTACAACTCCTCATTACTTTTTCACAATTTTCCATTATTTTATACAAAAGTCAACATGTGGCTCACCATATAATAATAAATAAATTCACTTTTTTAAACAAAATAACCAAAAAAAAGGAGAAACTTGAAGAGAGACGGAGGGAGTACATGTTAGGCCAAGTATAATTCATTGGATATAGTGATAATTTTAAATAAACTTAAATAACTAATTAATATATATATATATATATATATATATATATATATATAGAGAGAGAGAGAGAGAGAGAGAGAGAGATGTAATTGGAACATGACTAGAGTTTACTAAGGGATGAATTAGGTTTGACCAAGAATGAATTTTTAAGGTGGTAGATATAAACTGTGGAAAACACATGAGACCACATGGCGTTAGCCGTTTTTAGTCGAGAGACCATCTTTACCTAGAATTTAGTCAAACTAATTATTAATTAGTTAATTAATCTCAATATTTATCAATAATTCTATCCATATCGCTATGCTTATCAATAAACTCAAAATTATTATTTAGAAAAAAGTTTTTAAAATAAAATATCAAAAAATATAAAATATCAATAATTAAAAGAGATATTTTCAAGCATATTATAAAATACATTTACATAAATAAAGTAAAAATATATAATTCCCTCTTGGGGTATAGATAGTTAAGTGACATGTGCTGAGAAATAATCTTTAGCTATAAAAAATTACTAAAAATTATGGACTTCACCAAACAGCATTGATTGCTTTGTTTAATTAATGGGTTCAAAGAATATTGCCATTATTTCTATTATTATGATTAATTAATTAGGATTTAAATTCTCAGCTTCTAATTACACCTGACTTTGACCAAAACCTGCATATGTATGCACCCAATCATGAGATAATGCCACATGGCATATCGTTTATTACAAATATATATATATGTCGTCTTAATAAGATGCAATAATTGAAACAAATCAGAACCTAAATTAATTTGTAATTTGAACAATTAATATTTGTGCCTGTCTTAAGGTCTTAATTTGAGCCTTTTCTTTTAAAATGAGATAACACATACATTATAATTCGAACTTATATTTTAGTTTAAAAGAATTACTCCTCTTTTTTAACATGTAGAATTTTTTTTTATTGAGGTATTATTAATTACTGTTGCGATGCATATAATATGAATTTGAGTGCATACGAGATTATGAAAACAATTTTGAACATTAACTTTACCAATTACTTAGATATTGAATATGAGAAAAAGATAAAATTTGTAATAAAATACTCCATCTGTTTTACTATAAGTTGCTCATTTTGTTATTTTCGTTAGTTTCACTATATGTTGTCCATTTGTTTTTTACCTTTTTTAGAAACTAATGTTCACTTCTTTATTATTATTTTCTATACTTTTTACATTACTTTTTTCACTTTTCTCCATCACATCACCTACACTATATCAATATTTTATATTCTTCTTAATATTTGTGCCAAAAAGTAACGAGCAACTTATAGTCGGACGGAGGGAGTATAATTATCCAAAGAAATTAAAATCAATATGTTTAATCAATTGGTTCGATATTAACTAATAAAATCAAAACTATCGATCTAATGTGACGTTACAGATCATAGTAAAATTTTATTAATATATCCGAGCAGAACTGAAACAAAAAGTTGAGAAAGAAGACAAAAAAATCAGTATTAATAATAGTACTACTATTAACAATAATAAAAAATATTATATATTAATGTGTTGAATAATGGGGCAGCTAAACATACACAAAATTAAAAGCTCACAGATGAAGTTGGATCGACTTCCCTAAAACCTACAAAAACTAATTAATACCAACGCGTAAACCTCAACAATCACATACTTAGAATATTAATTGATAGCATCAGATACACCGTGCAATTTAAATATATTTTTGAAACAGTGTCATTAATTTTGTTCATCAAAAAAATGTAGTTATATATTGATACTAGGAAATATAGTTATTTTCATTTGTTTTTTTTGTGTAAAAATAATTAATATAGTTTTAAAAATGCTCTTGAATTGTACAGTTCGATCAATGTATATTTACAAAAATTTATGTCACTAATTATTTTAATTATATTCATTTTTGGGGTTGGAAGCTTAGACGGCTCCTACTCTTTTGGACATTTATGAGAAAAGAGAAAAAAAGGAGATTAAATAAGTATGGGGTAGAGGGATTTGCACCCAATTTGGAGATTATGTACATTTGATTGACAATAACAACCAAAAAAAAGGGCAGTTGAATAAATCTCTTGTTTCGATTTAATATTTTGTTTTTTCCATTATTTTATCAATGTCATGTATCTAACCTTTTTTTTCATGCATTTATATAATATTGACAATCCTTTACTTGAGATTATGAGATGATTTTTTTAAAGTAATTAATTTTGTTGGTCTCCCCTGGACTCCTCATTTGAGTGTGTGATCTAAGTTCGATTTTTTTTAAACGAATTAAGGGAGTTATTAGGTGGCTTGGAGTAAAAATTTGGAATATTTGGGAACTCGGTGAACCAATTTCAACTATTGACAACTAACATTTATCAATAAAAAATTAATTCTTTTAAACTGCATTTCAAAACTACACAAATTAAAACCGCAATTTTCATAAGAGGAAAATCATCACCCCAACCCACGACATGATCCATATACGAAATCATCACATTCACAATCCAGTCTCCGATCCATAGTGTTTAAAATAAAATTAATTTATTAATCTAGTCAAACCCATTGGTTTAATGGTTATAAGTTTTGTATTAATTTACGACATTTTTTAAATGTTAATCTAATCACTACTTTCAAAATTTTAATAAAAATCTCAACCTTTAATATTATTATACAATCCAGTACACATTTATTTATTTATTATAAGTATCAATATTAATTTACTCACGATTTTATTATATCAATGATTGTGTTTTATTTTTTTAATTGTCGACTTACAATAACATCAAGTATTAAATTTATTTTTTTAATATAATCTCAAAAGTCCTGGACCTAAATATCGTAAATTAATATAAAATAACCTATAATCGAACTTACTCAAAAAAATTCAAAAAATAGATATGAGTTTATCCAAAACTCATTGACATTCAAATCAAATCGATCGAAGTCAAACTTTTCTATCGCAAATATAAATATGTACAATATATTATGTATATATCATATTTATATATATAATTAAAATCATCCAATCCAAATGGGCAGGCATGGATAAAGATGATGATCATCATGTTGAAAATATGATATATGGTCCATACCCTCACTCAAATTGCAAAACTATGACCACATATTCATAATTGTTTCATGCAAGAGTGGAACGATCTCATGAATCGTGCCCAAGCGGAAGTCTCGTAACTCAATAGTTGAGATTGTTTATACTAAAAGTTATAAATAAACATATTGAAAAGCGTAATCTGATCATATTAAAATATGTTCAATGTTATTAATTTTTAATGTAAACCTTTTATCACTGTTATTAATTTTTAATGTAAACTTTTTAGCATAATCCACCTATATTTTTCAGTATAATGAGCTCACTTTTTTTCGATATAAACATATTCAACTTTTTAGTGGGTACACCGCACATCAGGCTATTCCGTGTCCCAAATCAAAATAATAGGCACCACTTTCTATAACTGAAATTGACTATATGAAAATAAATAAAATTATTATTGATTTGAAGGTATATCACTGTCCATCACCTTCATTTTTTCATGTCTTAATCTTCAGTTAATAGAAATTATGATTCACTTGGTTTGATACTCTGTTGTATTGAGCTCTGCCGACACGTCTAACAATGAATGTGCTTAATTTTCATATAATTAATAACTGTACAAGATATTATTAGGGTATTCAGGGCTCCTTTTTTTGACTTCTCCAAATGTGAATTAATTTTTTCTTTTCTTCTATACTCTCCCACATGTTGGGTGAATTGTTGTTTCCATTGAAGTTATATCCAGTATTCTAAAAGTCGCTAATCGTTAGTCGATCGAATTATTAGAGTCTAACGACTAGTCGAAAATACTTAAACGATAAATATAATTAATTATTTAATAAATTAATAATACATTATATACATAAAATAAAATAAAAATGAATGTAACCACCTTTAAAAATTAAAATTATAAATGATAACAACCATGAAACTCAAAATGAAATAAAGTCATAATTTAAAATTCAAAAGATGACACATTAATTTAAATTTTAAACTTAAAAGTTCTACGTATTAAAAGATAAGCATCATGATATGAGAAAAAAAAAACCGTGAACTCAAACTAATAATGGAGTAAGTAGTTTCTAAAGGACATATGAGAAATCGAAAAAAATTATTATTTTACATAAGTCGGCCACTAGTCGGCCCAAATTACATAAGTCGGCTCAAATTAGTCGACGTCTAGTCGGCAAGTCGGCCGTACCTAGTCGGATCTAGACGCCGATTACTGCTCTAAACATTTTTTCCGCCGATTTGGGACAAAACGGGTTGGCCAACTTGGCCGTTTTTTAGAACAATGGTTATATCACAGGTTGTGCTTTAATTTTTTTAAAATAAAAAACGTTGTTAATTATGGAATTTTAAAGAGAAATAAAAAAAAAATTATATGAGACTGTCATTAAATTTGTCACTTATTAATAAAAACTTATCAATTTTTATTAAAATTTTATTCTTTATTAAGAGTGGTAATTTTTTATTAATATAATTCAAGTCTCAAGTCTCACGCAAGACTAACTCTTAAGAAATTGGAATAATTAAATGCATTAATAGTGTATGCACCTGCTGGACAGTGCAACTCAAATTTATGTTAAAAAATGGTATCATTTATTACTAAAAAGTCACACGTATTACTGAAAAGCGTATTTTTAAAAATACATTTTCAGTAATAAATTATTTGACTTTTTAAAAATATTTCGTGCAATGTACTCTTTTAAAATACATTTGAACTGCACGTGCACTTGAATCACACAACGGATACCCTGCATAGTATTGGGTTTAATACCCAGCTGAGGATTCCAACTCTTTAACCACAAAATCATAACCCTTTCAACCAATTTTCTAACCATTGCAATGGATTCTCCACAAGAAAATCATAAATTGATTACCCAGTCTGCCAAACGACAAGGTAAATTTCAGTTGATCACTTGTGTGTATCCAATTTAATTTTATTGTCTATTTAGCTCTTAGTGTATTCAATACTAGATATTAGTCTATCCAGTATTACATGTTGTCATTTTTACATTTTATGTTGTCATTGAAATAGTTGATAATTTGTGTGTTTACGTGTACTAAACTCTTTGTGTGGTTTGAGTTCTTTGCCTTTGTGGATTGTTTGTCTTTGTGGCTTGTATGCCTTTGTGGTTTTATCCTTTGTGAATTGTTTGCCTTTGTGGTTTGTTTATCATTGTGGCTTAAAGTATATGTGTCTTCGTTGCTTAGTGGTATGAGACTTTGTGTCTATCTTTGTGTTTTTTTATTTGATTTTGTGTCATTGTTGCTCTTAGTGAGGTGGAGCAACGACCTTTGTGGTATCTGAGTTTCTGTGAACTCTGTTTACTTGACTTTGTGTCTAGGTTGTTCCATTTGAGGTGAAGCATAGGTCTTTGTGACTAGGTTAGTGTGATTTAAATCTTTGTGATTCCTATCTTTGTAGCTTCATGTTTTATTGTTTTGTGTCAATTGCATGATTGTGTGACTTTGTGTTTTTCTTTGTGGTTACCTGGACTAACTTTGTGTTTTTTGCAGGTTTTGTGTACTAACTTTGTGTTTGTGCAGGTTTTTAGTATGCCTTTGTGTGTGTGCATGTGTGTGTGGGGTGATGATGAAAACCCATGGATTCCAGTGTTGAGAAAGGAATGGCCAAAAAGGTGGAGAATGTTGGGCTTGAGCCCACTTGGTTTTGGCCCATTTGGTTAAAGCCTAAGCCCTATTCTCTAACCCTAAGTGTTGTTGGTAGCCACCATATAAAAGGCTAATGTGCTTCTCCTCACAACGTGTGATCGACAGAAATTGTGAGTGAGAGTTGAGAAGTTGTTGTGTTAGTGTGCAACCCTACACAAGGGACTTTGGTGTCTTTCAATCTCATCGATTTTGTGTCCACCAAACGGGTGGCCTGAACCCAAGTCCGTAAACCAAATCATGATTCGTTATATATTTAATTTCGTTCACATCTTATTAAAGAAATTTTAGATTAACGAAACGACATCTTTGGCTAATTACTCAGAAAGAAATTAAAATGTAATTAGGGTAGTTTCGTGTTTGAAATTGCATTGTCTTACACATGCGATATATCTCAACTCAGATGGTGTGTCGTTTTTTCTGTTTTACCATATGTGCTAATCCATATATCAGAAGCAAATTCAGAAAGGTATAAAAATACGTATATAAGAATATATATATATATATATATATTCGAATTGAGTAAATAAGTAAAATCTGGAAGAAAAAATGCATTATGGCCAAAAAGAAGTAAATACATTTTACTTAAAATAATATTTAAAATTTGAAGTTTAATAATTACGTTATAAAAATTGATATTTGCATATATAGTGTGCTTAATAAATAACAGTTTGTACCTCTAAATTAAGTATTAATTATTTTAATTAAGAACAATTATTTTTTTCTGTGAAATTAATGATAGAGAAGCATCTTGATTCATGCATGCGATTAATTTCTCATTAATAAATTGTGTTGACAATAAAAAGTCCATTCTGGTGAGTCAACCTGCATTATAGTACTGTAAATATATATATGCATATTTAATTTACGCGTATTCACATTTGCATGTAATTTAATTTGTTTCGTTACACCAAAAATATTACATTATGGTTATATATATATATATATATATCGACCTAACATCCATTATTAGATGAAATAAACTTGCTCCGTCCCACTATAAATTGCTCATGTTGCCATTTTCGTCCGTCTCACTATATGTTGCTTATTGTTTTTTTTTTCCTTTTTTGGAAACTACTATTCACTTCTTTATTATTATTTTTAATATTTTTTCCACTATTTTCAACATTTTTTACACTATTTTTATTATTTTTCACTTTTCTCCATCACATCACTTATATTTTTTCACTTTTTTCATCACATCACTTATACTTTTTCACTTTTACCTTAATTCGTATGTCCAAAAACAACGAGCGACTTATAACGGGACGGAGAGAGTATCATATATTAGCGACCCTCCATATCAATTAGATGCTATATATAATTTGTAAACTATATATACCACCTACGTAATTAATTATTTTATTTTTTGGCACGAAACAATATTATGGCATAAATTAATTGATATCAACCTTTTTCGAAGTATTAACTAGCATTAATTAATATATGGATTAATCGTAAAATAAATTTATGTATAGTCTATGATAATTTATACTTTTTCTATCAATGTAGATTAGATGTGTAGCATCAATCCAAGATAATTGAATAGTTTTGTTTAATGTGAAATAGAAATTCAAAGGATTTCAAAAAAAAATCATGCAATTTTTTCTTTCCACTGTATTCTTCTCTCAACATTTCTGTATATAGTATTACTATTAAATTACACAAAACTTTTAACAAAATAATTAATATTGTTAAAATTACAAATAAATTTGAAATAATCACAGTTTGGTACAAAAGTAATACACTATTTTCAAATAGGTACAAAGTTTTTTACGTAATAATATAAACATAAGTTGAATAATATAATAGAGCTATTTTTTACATATTATACCTATTTGAAAATAGTGCATTATTTTTGTATCAATCTATGACTGACACAATAAATTTCAAAAAAAACTTATTCACAATATACTTTGCTCTCTTTAAAAGGTTATAAATTATTTTGTAAGAGTTGAAACATGGTTTGAGATAAAATGGTAAAAAGAAAAAAAAAGAAAAAAGTTCGCTAAAGTTGCATGCATTTAATAATCTTGGCAATATATATGTGAAAGAAGAGACTAATTTTTCAATATGTTACTTGCAGATGCATTTATAAGTGTTTTAATTTTTAAGATGTTGTAGGTTTCATGGGCCAATTACGAAATGGTACAATATGTAAAAAAAATAACTATATTATTCAACTTATATTTACGTTATTATGCAAAAAAAATTATACCTATTTAAAAATAGTGCATTACTTTTATATCAAACATGTGATAATTTAATTTGTGCGTGTGTGTCCTGTAGCCAGCTAGAAGTAGAGGCTAATTAATTAAGGAGTGAAATTTGACTCGATCCAAAGTATGGACCAAAACTATGTAGCTGAGCCTGAAATTTCCAACTCCATATCGGTGTGGAAATCTCCCGAACGAATAAATAATTTTATTCTTTAAAACAAAAATATTTTTCCATTAATTGTACAAAATAATTAATGAGAATTCATTTGGTTCAATAGATAAAACAAATAACTCAAGATAGATTAGATAATATTATAATCTAGAGATTATTATCTAGTGAGTTAAATAGTATATTTAGATTGATGGATTAAGATAATTAGTAGTGTAAGATAATTTCATTTTGAATGTTTTGATTGTAAGATTAATAATAAAACATATGCAATTGACAATTTTGCCCTCTGTATCATACAAAAAAAATGAATTATGGTTCTTCTTTTCAATATAAGGGGAGTATTTTAGTAAAGATAAAAACAATGGGTTATTATCATACCTCTTCCCTAAGATAATTGAATTTTAGTTTTGGGCTTTTGTCCATTAAATCAAACATCAAATTAAATTAGATAATTTAATTTATTTTAACTTATCTAACGAGGCCCGAATATATATAAACTCTTAGCTAATGAGAGTTAAATAGATGAGGTGTAGTTGATTTAATATTGATGTGGAGCTCATTTATTGCATATGTGGACTCTAAATAAATATTTAGAATGAAAATATGAGAAATAGCTCGAATTAGGTTACTATGGGCTAATTAAATTTGAAAAATAATGGTCTACATTTATGATGCTTAAGAGATAATTGTCAGTCCAAAAAATTTAATTTTTGCTGCCATCCAAAAAAATTAGTGTCCTTAAAAACTGTATGCCTCATTTTATGTAATTCCATTAATTCAACACTAATTAAATTGGTGCAGATGTTCCCTGCAAACCCAACTACACCAAAATGAATAAAGTCTACGTAATAATTAGTTGTCGTACTGACACTTCTAAAAATATCATCTTGCGTTCACATTCGTGGTGATATACTCGAAAAAATGATACTCCTCATAATTAATATTTTTAGTGAAAGTAATTGGTAATAAAAAAATTATATTCCCTCAATGCCCAAGTATACGTTTTATTTTTTTTTGCTGGTTGTCCTATAATAAGTTTCTACTTTCATAAATGCAAAAACACTACTTATGTTGATTAATAAAAAAGTTTAAACAATTACTCCTTATATTTTCAGTATTATTTATTACTCCCTCCATCTCATAGCAACTTGCAGTAGGAGAGGAGCACGCATATTAAAAAAGGGTGCAAATGGCGCTTGGCGGTCGTCGGGCGGTCGAGTACCGTCAAGCGCCAAGACCGCCTAGAAGGTGCCAAGGTTTTTCTAATTTTTATTATATTTTATATTGTCCAACTTCTAAATGAAACACGAAAAGAGCAAAAATACAGAATACATTATGAAGTAGTTCAATTAAACTTTTATTTTTTAGTAATTTAGTTAATTAGTTTTTATTTTTTAATTTTAGTTCTAACGTTTAAGTTGAAATAAAAATTAAAAAAGAAGAGTAATGGTCATCTAGGGGGTGCCAAGACGGTCTTGGCGGCCTCGGCAGTGTCAAATGTATTGGCGGATTTTTCTCGACGATTTGACCTTGGCGTCGGCGGCCGAAGGCCTTCAAGCGTCTAGGCGGCCGCCATTTACGTCCATGGTAAAAAGTAAAGAAATTAGTTGGATTAAGTGTAATATGGACCCAAAAAGTATAAAAGTAATGACATTTTTTGTAAATATGTGAGGGTGAAGTTTGTGAAAGGATTTTTTTTTTTTGTCTGCAAGTTTTTGTGGGAGAGACTAGGGTTGTAAACGAATTAAATATTTTTTGTTCGATTCGGTATCGAATTTGAATTTTGATATTCGTATTTGAAATTTTATGATTCGAATTCGATTACAAATATTCGATTCGATTATTATTCTCAAATATGAATACAAAATTATGATATTCGATTCCATATTCGATTAAATATTTTTTTTAAATATTATAATAATAATAATAGTTAGAATAATTATCACTATTATTATTATTTTAAGATTATAATCCATTAGAAATTTATGGTCAATAATAATTTTTATTATTTTAAGGATGTAAGCTAATTAGATGATAACATAGATACTATATGCACCTATTTCTCAAACTCTCACTAAGTCTAGGGCTGTAAATTAATCAAATAATTTTGATTCGATTCGATATTTGTATTCGAATTTTAATATTCGTATTCGAATTTTCATGATTCGAATTCGATTATAAATATCCGATTATTATTCAAATACAAATACAAAATTATGATATTTGAATCGATTCAATTCGTTTACAACTTATGTGGGTCGTCAAAAAAAAAAAGTTTGTAAGTTCTTATGGGATGGAGTGAGTATTTAACAAAAAACAAAAAACAAACATTGGTGACCCACAACCAATACATTTATTTCAACAAAATAACAATATATTATGAGAAATTTAAGTTGGAATAGGGAATGTATGTTCCAACAAAGTAGTTATTACTTTTAACATACAAAAATTGTAATAATGTATGTAAGTTTTTTATGGATAAAGAATTATGATATAGAACTCGATATATATCCACTAAGTTAGCCTTTGAACAAAATTGAAAATGCTAGTACTATTTTATTATGCAGGCCCAACCCCAGAATGTTTAAATTGCATGCATTTTGAATGTCGTTTAATGCTACTAAAAGAGCAGTGTCTAGCAGTATTTTTAGGTGTTGTACATACATATATATAAATTTATAATACTCCTTCCGCCTTGAAACTATTTTCATAATAGTTTTGAGCACGCGAATTAAGAAAAAATAAATATGTGAATGTAAAGTTAAATAATAAAATAAGAAAAAGTGTATTTTATTGACTTTTGTGAGTGTAAAAAGTTTTTTCCTTTTAAGTGTGAAAGAAGAATTGGAACTTCCAAATAAAAAAAGTGTGAAAGTAGTTTTGTAACTGAGAGGGTATTTGTCTTATTGCTGCAGTATTGTACAATATAATATCTTAAAGTATTGTTGGACACCTTAAGCAAGCCATGTCAGATGGGCCAGCCCTATGTTTTCGAGATTAAGCCAAAAAATTTGAGTCTCGACGGACCTGATTTAATTTTTTATAGTTAAATTTTAAAATTAAATTATATACAATATGTATATAGAATAGAGGACAGTGAGCTTTCAAAAAAATTAGGTACTTTCAATAAATTGGACCATTGGTTATTTATAATTTAACAATTATATTTATAATTTATATTCAATTTTAGTTATTCTTCCTTTAGGGTACGTTTGTTTTGGGATTAAGGGGGTCGTGGGAAGTCATGACTTTGAAATTCTGAGATGTGAAAACCTTGATGAATAGTAAAAGTGTGTGTTTGTTTTGGGATTTTAGTAGGGTATGATGTTACTTTATGTCAAATCAAAGTGTAATAATGATTGATTTTATATGTATAATAGATATTTTATGAGTGTTGCGTTGGAAAGAATAATAATAGGTTTAATAGGTATTTTTAGGTGAGGACTGGGTTTGGGATGTGAAGTCCGGATGTTACATCCCAAACTCGTGTAGAGACGTGATCGCAAAGTCCTACGTCCATCCGTGCTGGTCCCAAAACAAACACACCCTTAAGAACTTTTCATATTTAATGTATGTACAAATATACAAAAAATGGATGAGTTAAACTTGTCAAAACAGAATTATAATATTGTGATCAGTTATAATTGATGTATTAGTAGTTTGAGGTGTTAACACTTACATTTTTTATTTTTATTTTACTTTGAAAATAATTTTAATTCTTTTTTTTTTCACATGATTGATATACTGGAGCGTTACTCGTCAATCGTCACACACACACATTCCAGAAGTAAAAATAATCACATTTATTTGAGGGAGTTGGAATTAGATATCACTAGTGACAAAAGAAAGTTCGAAATGAACGATTACGAAAAGTCACAATTAGGCATCGATTTTATAGATGTAAATGACGGTCACCGAGACCGTCTAAATGCTTGGCGACACTCGACTGTCGATGCCAAAATTAAATCGCCGATAAAAAACTTTTAACACATTTGGCACTGCCTAGATGGCATTACTCTTCTTTTTTAATTTTTATTTCAACTTAAAAGTTAGAACCAAAATTAAAAAAATTAAAAATTAATTTACTAAATTACTAAAAAAATAAAAGTTTAATTGAACTACTTCATAATTTATTCGTCCTACGTATTTTGCTCTTTTTGTGTTTCATTTAGAAATTGGACAATGTTGTATTATAATAGTTTTTTAATATTTTGTTGACTTGTTATATTTTGTAATAGTTATTAACTATGTTTTGAATTTATATTTATCGTATAATATATATTTTTATTAATATATGTTTTAAAAAAATTAATATTAATTAAAAAATAACATAAAAAAATAAAAATATCTTGTCAGCGCTAGTACCTAGGTGTTTGGTTGCACTCGACCGTCCGACGACTGTCAAGTGTCATTTACACCCTTGTACGTAGCGTATTTGCGTGTGCGTGTGAAAGATAAGAGGAGGTGTATAGTTGGCACAATCTGAAATTGGTCCATGGGGGGGGTCCAAAATTAGATTGGAAATAGTAGAGATGGTGTGAAGAATTTAAGGAATTCATGTGATTTCCCTCACACACACACACACACACTGCCACTGGTCCTATTTCTTCTAATTCATTAATTGTCCATTAACTTCCAAGAAACTCTCCAATTCTATTATCCAAATTAGTCAAATGTTGAACTTCATTTTAATTCCTCGTTTGTTTGCAACTAATTATCCCCTTTCACATTTCAACATGAACATCATCATCTTATCTAAATATTTTTGGATTATTTAATTTAATGTAATTAATAGAGACAAGAGTTTAACGTTTTCATCATCATTAAACTATATATGTCGAGATCGTGTATATATATTCGTCAAATAATTAAGACCTACACGTCTTTTATCATACTATGAAATATGTATAGTAATAAGTAGTATTCTACATATAAGTCTTTTGAAGAATTATGTGTTTTTATCCAAAATTCATAAAAAATGAGTTTTCTTTTTATTTTTTAATCCAGTTTTGACATAAAAGATTCAAATACCTTTCACATAAATATATTTTCCTCTCTTTTCATTCATCGTTCATTTTAACATTCGATGATTTTAACTATTATTCCCCCGTTCATGCTAATTGGACTACCTTGGTTGTGCACGTTTATTAAAAAAAGTAGATGTGATGTGTAAAAGTGAATGTATTAGTATAAAAAAGCATTTGATTATTATAAAAGAATATTTGATGTGATGTGTAAAATGAGTGTAAGTATATAAAATATGAAAATAATGATTATAATTTTTATCATTTTAAGTAAGTGAACTATTTATTGTGGACGGTCGTTTAAGGCAACGTGGACCATTTATCGTGGACGGGTGAGTATTATTTATCGGTGTATCACATAAGTAACTGCCACATAAATAATTCAACCATTCTTCATTCTCGGGTATGATAATAAATTATTTCTTCTTCATTTCTTCATCTTGTAATAAAAAGGTTTGTCTATGTTGTCTCGCTCGAAAAAGAAAATATTGTCTGGCTAGTGAAAAATAGTCTTGATGGGTGTAACTCTTGTCCATCGAGACAATATTTACCTTAGCACGACAAACTCTTTTCAGTAATAAATTATTTAACTTATTAAAAATGAATTTGAGTTGCACCGTGTAACTGATGCACAGGAGACTTACTGATATTTGAATATAATATTGAGATAATATTTTGTCATGGAGACATTATATTTTTCAGTAGCGGTCATCTTCTCATCGTTGGCGTCTTCATATTCCATCGACAAGGGGCAGATTAAATATTGAGAAGATGGTTTGATTGTTGGGGATCAAATCTCAGTGTCTACAAATTAAAAAATTTCTTTGGAAATCTTCAAAATATCGCTTGGTTATATCTTGTTGGGAGAATATGTTATCTCATAGGAGAGAATGTATATCTCTCTGGATTTGAAATCAAATATTGAGTTGAGGGTTAATAACTAATGGGGTATTTTGGTTTTTTTAAGTTAAATTAGATAAAAATCTCATGTTAATTTCTATAAGAAAGAGTAAAAAAAAAAACTCTTTTTTTATGAAATATGGGTAAGAATTAATCTCGTTGTCCCTTAGGGTATGTTTGTTTTGGGATTTAAGGGCTTGTAGCAAGTCATGACTTTGAAATTCTGAGATGTGAAAATCTTGATGAATAGTAAAAGTGTGTGTTTGTTTTGGGATTTTAGTAGGGTAGGATGTTACTTTATGTCAAATCAAAGTGTGATAATGATTGAATTTATAGGTATAATAACATGTATAATATGTATTTTATTAGTGTTGTGTTGGAAAGAGTAATAATAGGTTTAATAGGTATTTTTAGGTGTAGATTGAGTTTAGGATGTGAAATCCGGATGTTACATCCCAAACTCGTGTAGAGCGTGATCGCAAAGTCCTACATCCAACCGTGCTAGTCCCAAAACAAACATACCCTTAAGTTTTTAAATGTTAGTCGTATGCAACTCAAATGTATTTTTTAAAAATTGCACTATTTATTATTGAAAAGTCATATTGTTGATAGAATTTACTGACTGTGTTTGTTTATGTGGCTTTACAATGAATCAATTCTACCAAACAACAATCTTATGATTTTGTGTTCTTGTGGAGGGAGAGAGGAGAGCTTAGAGAGAGAAATATTGTAATGGGAGTTATATTGATTTTCAGAATTGTGAGAGTTGTGTGAATAGTACAAGAGAGGTCTTATTTATAGGTGTGCGAGTGTGAGACGGCACCTTACGAGCCTATGTGGCTTCCGGTGTTGACGAGAGTTCCTTACCCTCGTCTTGATCTCTCACACCGCTTCCCCTACCGCGCCTCGTCCTACTACCATGCCTTAGACTAGATGGGCCTCATTAAAAACCTCGTCGTAAACCACCCTTGTGGACAAACCGGACGGAGGGAAAAAGAGCGCGCCATCAGGGTCCTATTGACTAACGAGTGAGCTCATGGGGCGAGCTCAGGTAGATCAGGCGAGCTCCCGAGCCTTGACCAGATTCCAGGGTATCGGGCGAGCTCTGGTGTACCCACAGACGGGCGATCTCTGGACCTTCTCCAGCTCGGATGGGCTCTGGTGGCCTGGCAAACCTTGGGGATTATTTCTGAACCTCGGGTATTCCCCGCAGACGAAGCAGGTCTTGACTGCGGGGACGCGATGATAAACATTAGCGAGCTCGGCACAAGCGGACTCTCCGGGAATATCACTCCTGATGCCGAGCTCGCCATGCCCATCCGCTAGGTCGCCCCCGAGTCTTAGGCCCCCTTTATTACTGCTTTCTTAGCTTAGTTTACATTTTCCAAGTTGTAGTAGGTCACCGGGTTGCGGAGCTCGCCCAGAAGGAGCTCCATTTTTGTAGTCTTTACTTTTTGTCCAAGTAGATTTAGCTCGCCGGGCACGTGCAGCTCGCCCAGAAGGAGCTTTTTGTAATTCAAAGACGGCCAGCTGGTCGGCCTTTATGGCCAGCCCCACTACTCATACTTAGGATTTTTTCAAGTATATTTTTGGCTTGAAAATCTCTTAAGTATCCTTTTGAATATAAGTCGAGCATTTTTTGTCCAACTTTTTTCATTTATGTTTTTGCGCTTTCACGTTATAATTTCTTAAAATAGCTCGTTCTTGTTTATTTTCCTGGTATGTAATTGTTCGTCTTATTCTACTTTGAGAAGCAAATCGTTCGTTTTACGTCACTCTCGACTACGAATTGTACCTCTGTTTTGAGAGTGCGTATTCTTCGTCTTACGCCGCTTAGGGCCGCGAATTGTTCGTCTTAGACCACTTAGGGCGGTGAACTGCACTTCGGTTGATTCACGTTGGGCCATTGGGTTTCACGAACCTTGCCTTAGACGTTTCTGTCTTTTTCGCGAATTTTTCTAACTTGTGGCAGTAGGTGCTTAGCAACCCTTTAAGAAGGGTACCTTCGCGACCTTGGGCACTTTGGCCTTTGCCTTAATTACAACGTTTGGGACCTTGGTCCTTGCGCATTGCAAATTTTTGAGCAAGTGGGCGAGCTACCAGGAGTAGTGGGCGACCAAGTGCAGCTCGCCTGGTTGGGGAGCTGCATAGGACCAAACACTTGGGAATTTTTCCAAATTTTTACAGCAACGTAATTTACATCGGTTGCCATCTACACTTCTGATGCAAACCTTCGACTAGTCTATTACAGAATTCTAGTCTATTGGTAGAACTTTTTTAGATGTGCCGAGCTCCAGGTGTATGACGAAGCCTTGCCTTCTGCGTCTTCTAGATCGTAGGTGCCATTTGGCCAGGCTGTGGTGACCCGGAATGGTCCTTCCCAGTTCGAACCGAATACACCTGGTGGGGCCATCAATTTCTTCTTTAACACTAGGTCTCCGACCCTGAATTTTCGGTCTCGGACTTGTGAGTTGTAATACTTTTCCGCTCTGCGCTTGTTGGTGGCGTTTTTCATTTCTGATGAAGCTCTGGTCTCTTCGATCAGATCTTTTTCTACTGCTAAGGCTTCATCATTCTTTTCTTCATCATATCCCACCACTTTCCAAGTCTTGTTCTGGACTTCTACTGGGACTACGGCTTCAGTCCCGAAGGCTAGGGCAAACTGGGTCTCCCCGGTGCTGGCCCTATAAGAAGTTCTATAGGACCATAGGACCTCCGGGAGTTCGTCTGCCCGACTCCCCTTCTTTTCCTCGAGGCGGAGCTTCAGTATGTGTTTCAGGATCTTGTTCACCGCCTCAACTTGGCCGTTCGACTGGGGGTGATATGGAGTTGAGTAGTGCTTCTTGATGTTCCATGAACTGCAGAAGTCCCTCAACTTCTGTCCGTCGAACTGCCTTCCATTATCAGTGATGACCGACTGCGGGAGTCCAAACCTGCAGATCAGGTTTTTCCAAATGAAGCCGATCATCCTTTCTTGGGTTATGGTCGTGAGAGCTTCGGCCTCAGCCCACTTAGTGTAGTAGTCTACTGCTACGACAGCGAATTTCACACCGCCTCTACCAGGTGGAAATGGGCCGATCAAGTCGATACCCCATTTCGCGAAAGGCCATGGGCTGAAAACCGACTTAAGCTGGTTGGCTGGGGAGTGGATGTTGGGTGCGAAAAGTTGGCACTTTCGACACCTTCGAGCGAAGCTGATGGCATCTTTGCGGAGAGTGGGCCAGTAGTAGCCCTGCCTGATCATCTTATATGCCAATGCTTGCCCCCCAGCGTGACTCCCACAAATTCCTTCGTGAATTTCTTCTAACACTTCAGACCCCTGCTTCCTAGTTAGGCATTTGAGTAGGGGTAGAGAGAATCCACGTTTATAGAGTTGACCGTCCAGCAGTGTATATCTGGCAGCTTGCTTTACTAACCGGCTAGCTTCCCAGGTGTCCACGGGGGTTGTTCCATCTGTTAGGTATTTTTGGATTGGAGTGCACCAATCTTCACCCCCTTCACTGTCCTCCTGCCCCCCGCTCGAGGTTTGATTTACTTTGTAGTCGGACGTCGAGGGGTTTTTTAGTGTGGTGATCACAACCTCTGTGAATTCGGCTTCGCCGTTGCTAGTAGCTAGCCGGGCTAGAGCATCTGCTTGTGTGTTCTCTAGCCGCGGTATCTGATTGATGTAAACTTGTGTAAACATCAAGATCAAATGTGCGGCTATCTTTTGGTAGGTCATCATCTGCTGGTCTTTTGCCTCATATTCCCCCCGGACTTGGGATATTATTAGCTGGGAATCTCCGAAAACTTGAAGATTAGTTGCCCCCACAGCTAATGATAGTCTAAGTCCTGCTATCAACGCTTCATACTCCGCCTCATTGTTGGTTGCTCGAAAGTCGAACCGAATTGCGGAGGTGAAGACTTGTCTGTCTGGGCTGATCAGGACCACGCCAGCGCCTGCTGCCATGCTAGTTGATGACCCGTCCACGTAGAGATGCCACGGAGCTATACGCCCCCTCGTCGAATCTTGTGGGAAAGTTAGCTCGACGATGAAGTTGGCCAGTGCTTGTCCCTTGATCGATGTTCGGGGTGCGTAGGTTATACCGTATTGGCTAATCTCCAGCGACCATTTCAGCAGGCGTCCGGCAGTGTCTGGGCGCTGTAGTATTTGACGCAGTGGGAACGTTGTCAGCACCTCTACAGGGTGGTCAAAGAAGTATGGCCTCAATTTTCTAACATTCATCACCAGTGCATACGCCAGCTTCTCTGTTGGGGTGTACCGCAACTCAGCTTCATGTAAGACTTGGCTCACGTAGTACACTGGTAGGTGTGTTTTCGCCTCTTCTCAGACCAGGACGGAGCTGATGGCCACCTCCGACGCGGCTAGGTACAGATACAGCTTCTCTCCAGGTATTGGCTTCAACAGAACCTGTGTATCCGCCAGGTATGCTTTGATATCTTCGAAGGCTCGTTTGCATTCATTTGACCAGACGAAGTGGTTTTTGAGGTGGAGCTTGTTGGCCTTGGCCGCCTCTTTGTACCTCCGTGTGTTTGCTTTAATTGCCTCGAAAAATGAACGATTTCTGTCGCCGGACCTGGAGATGAATCTGTTCAGGGCTGCCATGCACCCGGTTAGTCTTTGATTTTTTTGGATGGAGTCGGGTATCCCCATCTCAATTATGCATTGGACCTGTGTTGGGTTGACCTCAATCCCCCGCTGGCTAACTAGGTGCCCCAGGAACTTCCCAGAGTGTACGCCGAAGCTGGTCTTCTTGGGGTTCAACTTCATGTTGTAGTGGCGCAGTATGTCGAAGGTCTGTTTCAGGTGGTCCAGGTGGTCCTCCTTTCTCAAACTCTTGACAACTATGTCGTCCACGTACACCTCCATGGATTCGCCGATGTGTTGGTCAAACATTTTGTTCACCAATCTTTGGTAGGTAGCTCCGGCGTTGATGAGTCCGAACGGCATCATTTCCCAGCAATACATGTTCTTGTTGGTGTAGAACGCCGTGTGTTCCTGGTCATCTGGGTGTAGAGCTATTTGGTGATAGCCCGCAAAAGCGTCCATGAATGTCATCATCTCATGACCTGCGGTGTTGTCCACCAACTGGTCAATGTGAGGTAGTGGGAAGTTGTCCTTCGGGCATGCTTTGTTCAGGTCTGTGAAGTCAATGCAGAGTCTCCACGTCCCATTGTGTTTCTTCACCAGGACGGGGTTCGCGACCCACTGCGGACACAAAGCCTCCTTGATGAGCTTGTTGTCTAACAACTTCTCCACCTCAACTGTTAGAGCTGCGTACTTGTCTGGTCCATACTTTCTTCGCTTTTGGCGTACGGGTCTCCTCGTCGGATCTATGTTAAGTCTGTGGCAAGCATGTTCTAACGGAATCCCCGTCATGTCTTCGTGGGACCAGGCAAACACGTCCAGGTTGGTCATTAAGAACAGCTCCATCCTCGATCGGTACGGTTCAGGTAACTCAGAACCGATGAAAAGTTCTAAGTCCCTTTCCGGGTCCACCGGGAGTGCCGTCAACTCCTCCATGGGGGTTGCCTTTCTCTTCTGACTTTTCCATCTCGGGTCGCTGATGAACTCGTCCCACTCCCCTTGTGACATCTGCGCAGGCTCGTGGCCTATGCGCGGTTCGAGGTCATCGGGTTGGCTTTCAGCTTGGGCGAGCTTGTCGGTTGTGAACGCCGCCGGTGGTCTGTCAGCTTGGGATGGTGTGGTGACTTGGGGAGTTGGGTCAACGTCCATGGGTGTTGGTTCTTGACCTCCCGCAGGTCCCCCACCTTGGGCCTCATCAGCTACCTCCATGGGAGTAGGCTGTTGTCCCTGCGCAGGTCTCAACACTTGGGTTTCTTCCAAGTCTACCTGCGCAGGTCTCAACACTTGGGTTTCTTCCAAGTCCTCCATTGGTGTCGGTTGTGTGTCTTGCACAGGTCCATTGCCTTGGTTGATTTCTGACAAATCGCCTACCTCCATCATCTCAGTTTCGACCGAGATGACGTCCAGGATGTTTGGCTCGTTTGCAGGAATTTGTGCGTCCTCTTCAAGGACTTGGACTCGTGTCACTGCTTTTTTGACCTGACCATCTTTCATTTGGAGTAAACACTCTCGGGCCTTTTTCTGGTCACCTTTTATAGTTCCGGCACCTTTTGGAGTTGGGAATTTTAAACAGTAGTAGTAGGTCGAACACGCCACTTTGAATTCATTAATAAATGGACGACCGAGGAACCCGTTGTAGGAGGACTGCTGGTCGACAACTAAGAAATCTATGAGCCTAGTCAGTCTCCTTTCAGGGTCCTCAGCCGATACAAGCTGGACGCTCAACCTAACACTACCTAGGGGGACGGTTACAGCTTCTCCGAACCCCACTATCCTAGCATTGCTAGGTTCCAGATACGACTCAAAATCTCCTAAAGCATCCAAGGTGGATTTGAAGAGAATGTTGGTGAATGCGCCGGTGTCCACAAGTAGCCTGTGAACTCGGACGTTCATGATGTCGGCGGTTATCACCAACGAGTCGTTGTGGGGCATCAGTACCCCCTCCAGGTCCGCTGAAGAAAATGTCAGCTCGTCAGCGAGCTGTGAGACGGACCTGGGGCCGGAGCTGCCTTCCTGGACTTGATTTTTGGCCCGAATTTCGGTCTTCCTCTTTCTCCTGGATATGGAGGATCCCCCGTCTTGGAGACCTCCTGCAGCTCCGATCTCCTCCTCAAGAACCAAGAGTTCCCGAGTCGGCTCCATGTTTTGCTGAGGTTGGGGAGGTGCCCTCCGTCTGTGATGGGGACCAGGTTGGTCTGCTTCCTCCTCCTCGTCATCGGAGGTAGCCCTCCTCTCGAACCTCGGTCTCTTAGCTGGGGCCTTCTTCACGAACTCGGCCAATTTCCCCTCCTCGTAAAATTTCCAGAGTTGCTTGAGGAGGTCTCGGCACTCGCTGGTGAAGTGGTCGATGGCCTGATGGTAGGCACAGAACTTGTTGGGGTTGAGCTTCGTGCGGTCCTGGCGGATCCGCCTTGGCTCCTCCAGCATGGCCTTGCCTTTGACGGCAGTGAAGACATGGTCGACGGAGACAGTGAGGACCTGGTTGAGCTTTTCTTTGAGCTCGTCTCCCTCGCCAAAGGCCTTTAAGTTCTGGGGAGCTTTGTAGGTGCCCCCGGACTTCTTCCCGTAGGGCTTCCTTTCCTCGTGGGCACCAACTTCTTTCAGTAGTGCCTCCTGCATAGCCACAAACACCCCCGCCTTGTGGCGGAATTCGCTGTAAGTGTTGGGACATGCGAGGTGCATCTCCTTCCAGAGGTCGGTGCCTCTCCTAAGTCCGGCCATCGCTGCGACAACCTTGGTATCTTCGCTTACCGGCTCGCCTTCCAGCAGAATCTTGTCGAACCTTTCCAGGTACTGCTGGTCGGTTTCGCTCTCGCCTTGATGGATGTTGGCGAGTCGGTGCTTCTGGGTGAGGTAGGACCCGAACCCAGAGAAGTGGGCCAGGAACTCCCGCGAGAGTTGGCCAAATGAGCAGATTGACCCCGGGGCGAGTGAAGAGAACCAGCGGTGAGCTCGGTCCCCTAGGGTCAGTGGGAAGTTCCGGCACTGGGTGGGGTCGGTGGCGCCGACCGAAATCATGAAATCCGCGTACTTGGCCAGGTGGACTTTTGGGTCCGATTCGCCTTCGTATGCGGACATCACCGGGAATTGAATTTTCTTCTGGACCGGTGCGCGGAGGATGGCAGGTGCCAATGGAGAGGTGGGGAGAGTCGTGGCGTCAGGTCCGCCAGACTTGGCTGCTACTTGTGCTTGTAGCATTTCAACGGCCTTTTTCAGTGAGGTCAGCTCGTCATCTCGGGTCACCTCCGGCGGAGGGTGCTCAAAGGTCGTGCGTCTCGCGGACGCACGTCCCCGAGGCCCCTCACTCTGGGGTGACCTCTCAGTGGCGGGCTAGAACTGGCGTCCGTCGTGGGGGCCTAACCGGTCAGTGGCGGGCCTCCTCAGCCTTTCGTGGGCTGACCTGCGTGGCTGCTGGTCGGAGTCCCCATGGGACGCAGCTGGGACACCGTACGCTCATTTTCTTCGTACCTCGGGCCCAGGCGGCCTTGGAGGACTTCCCTCCTTTGAGATTGGTGGGTGCCAGATGCCCCGGTGTAGGCCGACTCCCTTCCAGTGTAAGGAGCGGGACCCTCCTCCACCATTTTGGCCTTGCCGGTCCTCTCCCTGCGCTGGCGAGCTTATGCCGAGCTCACCTCCTGCTCGGTGGGAAGTACGCTGTAGTCCCTCCTGGTTTGGGTGCCCTGGGTGGGCCTGGTTTGCTCCCGAGTTTTGGCGGCTGGAGCTCGCCTGGGTACTAAGGCGAGCTCGTCCTGCTGTCGCTGCTGCAACCTTTGTAGGGTCACGATGGTACGTTGGAGCTCGTCAGGATTGCTGACCAGGTCCCTCAGAGCGGGGGCCAAGTCTTCCTGGGTCACCGCAATTCGCGGAGGTCGCGGAGCTGCGGTGCTCTTCTAGGGAGGTGGTTGTGATGTCTCCACCACCTGGCGTGAGGTCTCCACCTCGGCCTGGTTTTGATCGCCCCATTTAGACCTTCCCGCAGCTGCGGAGGCCTGTCCCTTGGCGGCTCGAGTGTTAGCCATTTTTGGGTTTCGGAGGGGGTAACTTGCTGAAGGGCGTCGAAGTGGAGGGAGGTCGCCGGAGTGGTTGTCGTCCAGCTTAGGCGGAGCTGTGCAAGTTTTCGTCTAACCTCGCGTGTGACGAATTGTCCGAAATTTGGTTTATTCGTGTGCACGCGCGCGTTTGAAAACTTATTCCGGATCGATTTCGTGAAATCCGAAGACTCGGGGTTTTTGTCCGGGAATCTGGGTTCTTCGTTCAAAGGATGAGGGTGTATGTGTATTTTCAAGTGTTCTTGAGTTTTATCAAGAACACCTTCAAATCTTCAAACAAACCCTAACTTTTTGTTCTTGAATTTTTTTTAATTTTTCAGATTCGGCGCACGAACCCTCCTTCTAGCGCCAAATTGTTGATAGAATTTACTGACTGTGTTTGTTTATGTGGCTTTACAATGAATCAATTCTACCAAACAACAATCTTATGATTTTGTGTTCTTGTGGAGGGAGAGAGGAGAGCTTAGAGAGAGAAATATTGTAATGGGAGTTATATTGATTTTCAAAATTGTGAGAGTTGTGTGAATAGTACAAAAGAGGTCTTATTTATAGGTGTGCGAGTGTGAGACGGCACCTTACGAGCCTATGTGGCTTCCGGTGTTGACGAGAGTTCCTTACCCTCATCTTGATCTCTCACACCGCTTCCCCTACCGCGCCTCGTCCTACTACCATGCCTTAGACTAGATGGGCCTCATTAAAAACCTCGCCGTAAACCACCCTTGTGGACAAACCGGACGAAGGGAAAAAGAGCGCGACATCAGGGTCCTATTGACTAACGAGTGAGCTCATGGGGCGAGCTCCCAGCGAGCTCCGGTAGATCAGGCGAGCTCCCGAGCCTTGACCAGATTCCAGGGTATCGGGCGAGCTCTGGTGTACCCACAGACGGGCGATCTCTGGACCTTCTCCAGCTCGGATGGGCTCTGGTGGCCTGGTAAACCTTGGGGATTATTTCTGAAACCGACGTATTAGTTCGTCATATCAACACATATGCTCCCTCCGTCCATGATAGTCTACTTTAGTTGTGCACGGTTATTAAGAAAAAGTTGATGTTGATGTGTAAAAGTGAGTGTATTAGTGTAAAGAAGTGTTAATTATTAATAAAGTATTTGATGTGATGTGTAAAAGTGAGTATATATATGTGTATAAAAAAATAAAAATAATGATTGAAATTTTCCATTTCGGGTAGGTAGACTATTTATTATGGACGGCTATTTAAAGCAACGTGGACTAATTTTCATGGACGGAGGGAGTATATTATTACTGAAAAATATATTTTTAAAATTTTATTTTTCAATACGTATTACTTTTCAATAATATTTTATGTAACTTTTTAAAAATAAATTTGAGTTGCACGGTGTATTTGGTGCACATGAAACTTAATCTTATTTTTATGTGTGAGGATATTTATCCAATTGCATGTACTTTAAAATTGATTTGCGTCCCAAGCGATCATGAATTTTTATATATCCCATGAATTATTAATTGTATATGTATTGTTTAAAGTTGATTTGGATTATTAAGACTTTATTTCAGTCTATTTAAACTTAAATAAGTTTGAATTATGTAAGAAAGATATTTAAAATTAAATAAAAAAGTTTTTCTGAAAAAATTTAGCCCACTCAATAATCATAAATTTCTAGCCCATTGGGATTCAATTTATCTTTATACAATGCAGAATTCTTTTATCAATATCTTGATTTTATATAATTAATTTATCATTTTGCCTTCCTTGGATTAATTTATATTACTCTCTTTACATTTTGCTCCCTTGTACGAAATTCTAGATCCATTCCTCTCATTTTTATATATAGTAACTGTTGTTTAATACAACTTGATTTGTTAGCAAGGTAAAAAGTGTAATACCAATTTATATAAACTCAATATTCGAATTAGCACAAGAAATTTAAGTTTGATTCCTGCTTAGATATAAAAATAACTTTAATATATAGCCATTATGATACAACGTAGTAATATTTAGAACTCAATTTAATACAAGCAACAACACTTATATATGTATATATGTGCAACTGATTTAAGTACATACAATCGTCAGCTTCCGGTCAAAATTAATGTAATGTTCACTTATTTTTAATCAAATCTAGTGTCATATTTTAATTAAGACTAGCATCACATTTCAGTTAAATTTGGTGTTACAGTCAAGATTGTAGAAGTTAAAAATTGTTAATCGAGCATTTTCTGGCCGTCTATTTTATTTTTTTTAAAATAAAAATATAAATTTAGGACCGCCTAGAGAGCATCTAGACCCAAAAATACCTAAAAATACCGATTTTACAGAAATCGCGTCGGCATGTGACAGCTTAGAGCTTAGGCGCCACCTAAACTGGTGCATAGCCCAATTTCTGCATTACTGATCACATTACACCCTTACACTGAGTTACATGGTACAAAGAAAGTGACTCTAGTACTAATGACATAATTCAGTTTGTGTTTGTGCAATGAATCCTAGTAATTTTGTCCTTTGTAGGAGCAACCATGTTGGGTGGTCATTTAGTGTGTTCAAATTAAACATCCAAAATTGAGTATATTCAAACCAATACAACCCCCCAACCAAAACCCCCCAATTTCGCGCCATTGCATGTGGCACGTGGACTGCATGCGCTTGTGTTGTGTGTGGGTACGTCATGAAAGTGAAGGACACACCTAGCTAGGGTTCATATACTGCACAAAATTGAGTCACTCTACCCCGAAATTTGTCCATAATATAAAGCTGGTAGCATTTATATATATATATATATATATATATATATAGTCACTAATAACATAATATTTTATATTGTAATTAATCTATAAATCTGATAATATCGGTGAATGCATATATATATAAGAATATTAGTTTCATGTTATGAGCAAGTATCGTATATTGGAGAGTCAGTGCAGAAAGTTTAGGCATGTGCCAATTTCTAACCATTTTTTTTCCTAATTTATTAAAAGCTCCATCTGAATGGTTTGATTTGAAATTCGTGGATTTCACACGTAAATAACCACTTTCTTCAACTATGTTAATGAATTTACAAATACTTAGATTTGAGTCATGTTCAAAATTGAGAAATTTTAAATTCTCATCAAAACCATGTCATTTAAAATTTATCCGCTCTACCCCCTTCGATCTTTCCATCTCCTTTATTTTTTCCCTCCTTTCTCATTTCTTTACAATTCATGATTTGAAATATATATATATATATATATATATATATATATCTTCTTGTATTTATTATTTTCTAAATTCATCCACCTAGATGGAGTCAAATTATTTTTGAAAGTCCAACTTTGTTTTAAATGGTTTGATATATCCCTAAAATATAGACATGAAGTTATTATTCGCGTGGAACTCATTCCTACATTCTAAAATCAGTCCATCCAAAAATGTCATTATATATACACACACTGTAGAGGGGAAAACGAAGTTCAATTGTTGAGAGAAGACAAGAGGGCATGTCTTGTCTCAAGACTTAAAAGAATGTAGGTCATTTTTGCTACTGTATGATCACGTAATAATATTAATGTGTCTCCTTTATTCAACGTCTCTTTGTATGAAAATATAATAGAGATTATTTGAAAATGCAAAAAATTAATTAGTTTCCAAGGCTCGGCCTTGACTTGAAATTAAAAGATATATAGTGAAGGAAATAAAGATTAGAATAATTGTGAAAATTGTATGAGTTAATAAAAAAAATGTTCAATATCCAAAAAAGATATACCTACCTCTACCGGAAAGGAGCCATTTTGTCAATGTTTGCCCTTTATCAGCAAATCCCATATTGAGATTTTGTTTGGAAGGTGCGAAAAACTACTCCTTCCATTTCTGGAGGAATTTGCAATATATGGAATAACACTTTTTTTTTTAAATGTATTTTATAAATAAAATAGTTTCATATGGATAAATATATGTTTAATTTTGTAAATTTGCACGTAAAATAATGTTACTTTTTTAATTGTATACAAATTTACGTTTAATTGTATACAAATTTACGTGGAACGTTGTTTCTGAAGGGTAGAGGAAATATATAAAATGTTGGTCTTGTGCTCACGTTTTGATTTAGCCTTAGGGGTCTGGTTCAATAAGTCCACACTTGTCTCTTCAGTCTTCACCTTCAAACGCTAGTCTTTCAATTCTACGGCTCCCTCTCGCCCGGCTCTGATGTTCGTCTAGATTTCCCGACGGTAAGCCATTTTTCTCTTTGTAGAGATTCTGCCACCATGCACCCTTCCCTTGTGATGCACTTTGAACTTGTCTCTTTTTCTTGGTGATAAACACATAATAACATAAAAAGGGAGAGGGTTAGGAGAAGCTGGGAGGGCTTCCCACACTCACAATGTCTGTTGAACGGACAGGTCCGACTCAAGCTATCCGAGCCCATGGGGAATTCGGGAGAGGACATAAACGAGCATTCGACGTGCTCCAATTTCTTTGGGCAATTTCTAAAAGTTGTGGCCTGCACATACTATCATGACATGGAAAAATGTTTTTAATTGAATAACGAGACCTCCAACACTGAGTTAAGCTTGAACTCAAAATCTTAAACCGAGTCAAAGCTATATAGACCTACTCGGACATAATCACTTACAAGACAAATAATAATCTGAAAAATATATATAAATAGGGCCATGATATTCACCTTCTTTCATACAAAATTTGGTTCAATATATCATTTCGAATACAAATAATACGTATATGATTTCCTATATGGCTACATTACATGGAAATGTCGGTGATGCCCTCGACCACCTTAAAAAAGACAACCAAAAGTGTACAAAGCCTACTTCTCTAAAAAAAAAATATATGCTGCCCAATTTGGCATGGATAAAAACAATACGAAAACAGAAAGACAATCTGCACATTGAACGAATTTCACCTGCCCCCTAAAGATGAGAAACACTGACAAATTTAAATAAACAGATAAAGAATAATTCATTTATAGCGACTCGTAGAATAAATTCTAAAAACTTGACAAATTTACAGTGCGTGCAATTTTCGTCGAACTATCTTGGTCCCATTGCGCCTCAGCTATGTAAAAAATGGAAGCCGGGATGCTCAAGAAGTTCGATTGCGGGTTTAACATCGAAGAATTCCTTGACTTCAATTGAACTCGAAAATTCATCGATTGAAAATGGAATGCTGCAATCACATGCACAAAATAACTGTTATAAACTAAAAGACATTCCTGGGAAAAACAAAATCTACGTCGGGCTGTCACCTGGCAAAAACCAATCCGGTAAGTGGACAAAATATATAGGTAGGTTATTAGGGAAACTCTTCATAATATTAAAAACAAAAACTAAGATTTTAAGTATTTCAAAAAGGAATAAAATACCAACTCAGGGTCTAAAAGTTGGTAAAACTACCATATAGGGCCTACAAGATTTTTCATTTCAATTTACGACGTGAACAATTAAAAACTATCAATCTGGAGCTGATAGTGATTTATAAAAATATTGTTGTAAAAATAGGAAGATAAGATGTCAAATATGGTCTTAAAATGAGTCATTAGTTCACAATTTTTCAATACCTAAATCAATCGGGAAAATCTTTTAGACCCTAAATTATAGTTATACAAACCTTTTAGACTCTAAATTGATAAAACACTTATTTAAAGATGAGAATTTCGCACATTAAGTGACGAATTCTTGGACTTCTAATAAAATTATAGTTACCTACTGGATAGCATAAATAATAGGCAAAAACTTGTGACATGGTCTCACACTGATATGATTCACAAACTAACACACATCTCTTCCAAAGTGTTATCGCATCAGCCCAATTTATGCTCCGTCTCACCATAAGGTGGTCTCAGGCAAGACCTACTCTAAATAATATTAAGCAATTACTATGCACCAATTGCACCACATGCAACTCAAATGTTTTTTAAATGGTATTAGTTGATCAATATTAATTGCTTTCACTGAACTTATAGTTCTTATTAAAAAGTATTAGTTGTGACCCAATTGCATGTGCTCCCAAGTTTTACCCATAATATAAATATTTTTTAACGTTTATTTAAATAACTCTCTAATTGTTCTTGCGCCATGCACATGGGTGGCAAACATAAATAAAAAGATTACCTGGAATCATCATCCAACAGAAATGAACTGCTGCCAGCATTGTTCGAGTCCTCTGTCATTAGCACCCTCATCTTGGATATAACCTGTGATCAAAGTTAAATAAAAAGATTACTCTAAACAATATATTTAAAGAGATAACATCACAATACTACTAGAGGTAACTGAGATACTAATACTCTAACTACGAGATTACTTACGTCAGGAGACACACTTCGAGTATTATAGTTGTCATCCCAGTATAAGGTGCATATTCTGTAGAGCTGCTGGACACTTAGAATCTGAGGACATCAAATTGAATGTGAGATAATAATCAGAATTTCCTACTTACGAGAAAATGTTTAATAATCAACTGAGACTGAATGTAACGGCTGGTTAAGTTAACTTACTGGACACAAGTCATTGGTGATTTCATCTAACGATATTCTGTATTTCTGATGTATAACCTGCAAATATATTCAAGCCGAAAAGCTCAATTACCAAACTCAAAGGGTGCATCATTGTTAAAAAGAATAGACCTTGTAATGAACATGGTTCAAAAGAAATGAACTTACCAAGAACCCAACGGCTTGCTTTATGTGTTTGAGTTCATCCCAAGCTGAGCCTGCATACTGCGATCCAGAAAAAAAAAAAGGCAAGAAAACAATACATGATAAGTATTTAGCATGAAAATTTAGGAGGAACAATAGGTACTCCTTTTCTTGTTTCAGGTTTTTCTCACTGGGTTTATGGATTAAAGTTTTAATGGGACCTATTTTCATCTAATCGTTATACACCCATAAAAACTGGCTTTCACCTATATATTCATTTTCTCTTAATAAAAGGGTTAATTGCAAAATAAATCACAATATTTTCACATTATTAGATTATAATATATACTTCTAAAATTTCCAATTCGATACGCGTCCTTTAAAATAATAACTACTCTATCACATGATTATTTTCCGATAAGTCTTGTTGATGTGGCAATGTATGAAATGACTGAATTAAAACAATAACAAAATATTGTAGATCTATGAGCAATTTTTAGAATGTATTCCAGCTGTGATGTTAGCATAATTTGCTGGAAAATAATCATATGATAGAATTGCAATGATTACAAAGGTTGTGTATGGAATGGCAAATTTTTGAAACATTTGTAGCAATTAAGAAAACATGTAAAGGTTGTAATTTTTTACACAATTATATAAAATAACCTCCAATACAATATAGGATGATAATCAGATATAGACGTGCATTACCTCTTCTTTTGCTTCGCAGCACCACGTTTCTAGCTCGGCTAGCCCGGACTTAACATACTCCCCATTGCTGAATGTACAACACTCGCGTCGTAGAAGAAGGCTAAAAATCATATTTTTGGATCAGTTACATTTTGTGGTATAAGAAGTACGTAAAAGCATTCAAAGATAATTAAAAAATTCATATTCACCTGTTGAAGAGTTGCACATTAATATATGAAAATGTTTGAGTAAATATCTTCTGAATTAGAACAGGAGGAACCTAAAAACAAAATTATTGTTAGAAAATGAAACCTTCATGAATCCCAGTTATAAATGCAACAAGATACACAACATACGAAATTTTCCTTCAGGGTGGACAGAAGGGAGTTGAGGCACTCAACAATCCCTTGCCAGTGATTTGTTGTTGTATCTTTGCCAAAGGACCGTCCGGATCTTAGTGCACTTCCCTTAGATGTTCTTGGAGCCTGATTTCACCAGAATATAATAAGACAGACAATAATGTATAATCTAATCAACTTTCAACTAATATTTTGAAAGGATGCAAAATATTCAAATAAATCTGAGTAAAAAGTGCAGAAAGTAACCAAAGCATGCTATCATATCAAACACAACTCCATTCTAAGAACCCTCACAGCTTCCAATACAAAATATACTCACTGTAATCAATCATAAACAAAATTTAAAATAAAAGAATTTAGAAAATACTGATTCTTCAGGATCTCTTTCTGATAGCCGAATTGGTTGTCAACAGAAGACTATACGGAATTCTACACTAAACAGGCACATATTATGTAGTTAATGGGCACACACCTCATATCAAGCTCTAGTTTTGACAAAGAACTCACTTCCATGATTTTGATGGAGACAGAATTAGACGGATATTTGTATAAACACTACACTATTTAACAGCAAAAGGTACCTGTATACATAAGGCAAGCAGTGATCCTAACTCCTTCTTCAAGTTGTCTCGAATGATACCATATATCTTCTCAACATATGCAGTGAGTTGCTGCTTAAAAAGCAGAGCAGGATATTTTGCTTCGACTTGGCGTACTGTTTCCAATGCCGCTGCAGCAGCAGCAAGGTTGACAGTTGATGGAGAAGAGCGAAACCCCTGTAAATTAATTCAATTATTTATTTATTTTTTTGTCATTTTATGCTAACATCACTTAAAAAGTGGTAAGAATGTGAAGAATACCATGGTCATTCTGCCAAACAGGGAGGTTGGTTTCACTGGTGTTGCAGCAGCTGCACCAGCAGGTTTTAGACTTTTCTGAAGTAAGAAGAGCAGTGTAGAAGTATTTGAAAGCCAATAACCCATATGGTCATTGCTATCTTGATCCTGCAAATTAGTTATTGCTTAATAATTATACAATTCAATGATAGTAGGAGAGTAAAATGGTCACATATCTTTAGGGTCTTGGAGGGTTTCAGACAAACAAAAACTAATTTTTGCAATCAAGAACTAATACTTTCAAAATGCTGCAACTTTAGTCCTTTATTGACAATATTATTGGATTTCTGCACGCTAAAATTTCATGAGACAACTGATCTAATGACTCAGCATCGATTGTGTGGCATAGTGAGCCTTGAAATATATTTATTTAAAAAGTCATTAACATTTTTCTAAGAGGAACATTCGTAAATCACTTGGTTGATTTTAGCCTTTATGACCAGTCACTTCAAGTACAAAAATTATAATCAAACATGGCAGGTGTTCAAAAACCAAGCTTCAAAAATATACATCAAAAAATAAAAAGTTAAAATGTAAGACACATCTTAAAATGATGAATAAATTTCAAAAATCCAGATGAAACTACCTCATTGCATGAGGAGCCTCCTTGATACTTCTACACATTCTAGCCAAATATAAGAATAATGATCCCCACATCCAAAAAAGAAAGTGAATAACTCTGTACAACCCGATTACCTCAATAGCTGAACCAATCATCTGGATCAGACGATCAAACACACTAGTTCGCTCAGCTTCAAAAGATTTCCAGTGCAAAAGGCATTTGTATATAGTGAAAGCTGCAACAGGTTTCCCTTGACTGAACCCCACATCCTTCATTACACATTCCATGAGAGCATCAACATCCTCCTGTAGCAGAAATTAACAATCATGCTCATTAAGTAAACCACCATTACAAAGACCAAATGAAGACGAATTCTATTCCTAGAAGCACATACATGCAGACGGTCAGTTGGGGGTCTCCTTGGTTTGCCATCAGGGGTTTCATAGCCTTTTGTTGGGGTAGGTGGTAGATCCTGCAGATATTTGTAAAAGATGTTAATCATGTTATAGAAAGAATGTCATTATTTAATTTTTTCTAAGATATTGATCAGATAAGAACAGTACATTGGTTCTGACTGCTTCGTTGGCGTGGTGCCCATTTTCCAATATCTGCATATAGGTTGAACAGAGTGAGTCTTGAGATCAAGAAAGCATAAGAGAAGAAGTGCATAGTTCAAAAACGTTATAAACCTTGCTAACTGAGTCTGATGTATATCCTGAAACTCCCTTAGAAGTGGTTAACAAGGTTTGTTGCCGAAGAATTTTGTTCTCGGTTTCCATGTCAGACATTTTCTCTTCGAGACTGCAAGAGTTTGCAACAAAATTAAGTACAGAATTGAATATGGAGCTATATGCTGTGAAAGAACATTAGCCGGGAACAGTATCTAATTACAACATTAAAAAAAAAAAATTGGGGCAAATAATTTTTTACTATATACCTTATTTCATGAGGTAATACGTTCTTTCCATTAAATTTAAATTTTTATTCAACAGTGCCAAATAAAAACGACATTTAAAGTTAGAGAAACAAAAGAAGTTACTAAAATTTAAGTTAGATAGCTATCAATTTACAAATAAAAAGTTATATGGGGGAGTTATTTTCGAATTATGGATTATTGGTCATGTCTGAATTGATTAACCAAGACACTTAAGCAGAGACCATTTTAGATATTTTGTCATATAGGTGGACAATAGTCATTCAAACTGGTTGATTCATTTCAAATTGATTAGCAGAACACCGATCAAAAAAAAAAAAAATTGATTATCAGAACTTAGCTTTTGGACTGCACATATTCTAAAAAGCAGTTAACTGTGGTTAAAGGCCATCAGAAGAGAGAAAAGATAGATGACACATTGATCTTGTGTATAAACAAGAGAAAGATAGAGAAAAACATTAAGGTTTTGGTTTGCTGTTGCAGCATCAAATTATGTAATATAATACCAAAGGTACCATTTCATTCAAATATTAATGAAATTCACATATTTTAGTGATATACCATTAACACAATTTGGCTTTGGAGTGTTGTGTAAGCATCAAATAATGTTATCTAATACCAAAGCTGACATTTTATTCAATACAAATGAAATGAGCTTATAATTTTCAGTAATATACCATTAACACAAGTCGACATCCGAAGCATGCTCAATTTAAACTATTATATGTCAAAAGGAAGATTAAGAAATTTAACCTATGCATGGAGGTCTTCAACTTAACAATAATTGATTCTGCATCCAGTGCTTGCTTCAACCGCTCCTCGCTAAGCTTGCTGGTCTCTTCAAATTTCTTCTCTGTCTCAACTATCTTTGTTTCCAGAGAATTTACCAGGTCCTGAACAAGAAATGAACATGAAAGCAAGTCTTCATGTCATGTCTTCGCCTCACATTAATCATTTACAATTTAACATAAGTCCAAGTGTCCAGCATACCTTGAGTTTTTCATTTTCAGCATTGAGTTTATCCATCATTTCATGGTCAACGACTGGGATCTCCTGTATTACAGGGACTTTCTCAGCTGCAGTTTTTGCAGCTTCCCTTTCCTTCAATAACTTATCTTTAGTTTCCTTGATCTCAAGTTGAAGCTCTTGCAAAGCTGTTTGCAATTTTTTGTTCTCTTGTGTTTTTGCTTCTTCTAGATCAGACTACAGACATAGAATGCACATAAATGGATCAGAACATAGAAAAGGAGGAGAGTTCATTCGCTAAATGTCATATAAACAAATATGGCACAATTCAACTTCACTGTTATCAATTCCCTTGGCCATGACAACATAATTGTCTTCATTTCCCAGATCTAACGTCCACTAAAGAATACAGTCTCCATGAATACGTTATACAGTAATTTGTAGGAGTTCAATGAGCCCCAGCCAACATAACCTTCTCTAGCCCAAAAAGTTTTATAAGCTAGTCCTTTGAACTTAGAATGTATCAGACAAGACGGCCTCATCCTTTAGATTCAATTAGTGATAAACCCACTGCAATGCAAACTACAAGCATGGGAACTGTTTAGCCTCTTTTCTCTCCCTTCGTGTGTCTCGGGATGAAGGGCCTAGCACTCTCAAATATTAGGTTCTTATAAGCATTTTCCTTTTTCTAATATGAAACAAGATTTTAGCAATAAAAAGGGCAGTACAACGGATGAGTAATTCCTTTTTCGGAGGTAAAAAATTGCAACTGAAGGACAGATTCAGTTTCTAACAATGGTAAACATTTTTGTCTGTCTTGAGCTGGACAAGGTTCCACATCCCTAGGACTAATCCAATTTGAGGTTTGTTTCTGAACAACCAACCTAGACCTTGTCAGGCTGTTTTTGAATTCCACAATAGCACCTGTTCCTGAAGTTCTCCATGTTCTACTCACACCCCTTTAAGCAAATATTTCTTATAAATATGCAAGCTTTCCAGTTTTACCTTTTTAATTTTTTAACCATTGAATTGGTCCTAACATTAAAAAAATGTTGACTACTGACTACTGTTCGAGAAAAGTGTATATGACCTAGTCACAACATGGTAGGTACACTCGACCAGAGAGCTACCACGAAGCCAGGTGTTAACTCAAAGAAGCAAGTGCCTAAACAAAGTGCTTAAAGAGTAGCAAAATGTAAGAGAAAGAAAAGGTGTTTGAATATAAAACTTACTCTCATTCGTTTCTCCAGCTGCAACCTCCAAGTCAGTTCTTCAACTTGCTTCTCTAATTTGTTCTTAGCAGCTTGCAGAGCACCGGTTTCTCTTGCAGCCTGAGTTACAAAAAGGGCAAGCATAAAGTTAGCTAAGAATGCATACTTTTAACAGAAGAACTACAGATGTGACAACTTTTTAGTTCTACATAAGAACATAAAGGGATGGATTGCTGTTTCCAAATCATCCTCAACATTGTTGAAGTTGTATTTGCAAACAAACGAGGTAAAGACACCCTTGTTTGAAACATTTCAAAAATCAAATAGATGGAATATATATATATATATATATATAGAGAGAGAGAGAGAGAGAAATTACCATCTTCAATGCACGCAGTTCCTTACGAGCAACTTTCACCCTCCATGCACATTGTGTAGTTATTGCAGCTTTTTTCATCTTCTTATATCCAGAACGAGCTAAGAATTTGCGGCAGTGACTCTGCATTCATTCAAGTGTCCATCAAAATCATTTATTGGATGAAATTGTGCTTTCTAAACAAACCAAATATGATGTATACCTGGATCAGAATTGCCGCCTTTGTCTGACGTCTAAAGCGAAGCTCATTACGGGCAGCCATTCCACGCATTCCAGTCTGAACAGAAACAGCAGATGAGCAGAGCTCTTTGTACGCTTTCCGAGCAAGATACATCCGCAAATCTCTCTGAATTCTGAGGCAAGAAGCTTCTCTCCGCATGTTTTCATAAATGTGCCTAGTGTGTTCTCCTGAGATGAGAAAATAAACATCCAGAGGAAAGATATTGTTTAATTGGGTTCACAATATTTCAGTGAACATAGAAAATACCGAACAAAATCAATTACCTCTGCAAACAGACTGCATGAATATCGCGGAGCGACGTAGCAGTGTGTAACTTGTACGAGCCCTATAAGAACGGTATTTCCTCTGGATAATGCTAGCCGATCTTCCTAACACTTCACTCCTCCGAGCATCAAGCTCAGCCATCTGACCAGCTCTCAGGAACACCTTCGTTTTACCAATCTAAAAAGCAAAATTGATTTAGAAATGGTGTTAATGAATGAAGTCTATTGGCACTTATACAAGATTCAAAGGCTTAAAAGTAATGAAGCTATTTATCCAAAAACTGACAAGCATATTAGATACCAATATGCACACAAAAATACATACGACACATTTCCAGAATGTAGAAAAAACAACATTCACTGAGGACCTAAGGCCAACCATGTCATTACTCACAAAGAAGACAGGGAAAGCAATCATAACCTCCAAAGGAGTTAAATACATCCCTACAAAGTAATGTATTATGATTTTTGTTTAATGTGATGCTGATACATGAAGTTTAAACCCTGAGTTTATAAGCAGACATCACGAGATAAGCAAACGAGAAGTAAATATAAGGAAGGCTGCAAAGTCCAAATAATTCATGTGCTTGCACATCCATCCGAAAATTAGGCACAGGAACACCAAGATTTGGCTAAAATTTTTTGGTTATCCTCTAGTTTCTACGAGCAACAGAATATTTTAGCTTCATTCTCCATAAGAATGGAACTTTAAAATAAATTCTTTATTTATTATCTGATGAAAACAAGCACAATAAACCAAAATTGAGGGCATTACAAACATATTAGAAGATATTAACTGAAACTTTGAGTAGCTTATAAACAAAATGAAAGTGGCAACTAAAAAGTTATGACAGAGACCTATTCAACATTTCAGCATAGAAAGCGATCAGGATGCCATGACCTCTACTATTATATATGAGAGTATCTAAGTTGATGACCACGTTCACATGTCAAGAAGTTAAAGACTACTAAACTAGGGTCTCATAAAGGGTAAACTATGTTTTTTCCCATTCAAAAATGGCACATCACCTGATATCCTTCAAGTCCCACTTTCTCCAGAAGTTTCTTGCAAACGGCAACCTCGTCCGTACTACCATAAATCCAATCAAAGATTACAGTTCAATATCCTTTTATGGAATAGAAAAAACAAAAGAATGGGAAATTATGATACCTTCCATCTAGAACTTCGGGAGCTAGGATGCCAAAACGATCTACAAATTCAATGAACGGTCTTTTAGTAGGATAACCAGCACAGCTAATCCTAATTGCTTCCATAACACCCTGGATAAACACACATATATATATGTGTGAAAATATCATACAAGTGCACAAAAAACCAGCAAGAGAACATAAATAAAGTATTACCCCACAACGTAGTTGTTGCAAGACATTTTGATTCTCAAATATAGCTGGCTTTAGAAGATTGTTCGGCTTCACACAGCGAATATAATGAGGTTCTGTGGAACTCAAAGTTTCAAGCAAAGCTTGTAATTGTTGCTGCAAGATGCATCACACGAAAAATTCATATATCCATGTCAGAAATAGAAAGGATATGCACATAGTTGATGAGACAAGTAACTTAATACCTTAAATCTTGCGCCAATAGAAGAGAATTTTGACTGTTTGGAGGACTCCTCATTTGATATTGGAAACAGACCCGAAACAAAGGAACATTTGGAAGCATTCAAGAGTGCCACATGTTCAGCAATAACATAATCCTTGTTTTTGTCCAGAAACAACTCAGTTTGATAAGTTACCTGACAAATAGAACTTACTTGTAATCCAGAGTTGAGGCAAAGTCTCACCACTTGAGTTTTTTAATGAAAGAAATGATACAAAGAATCACAAAATTGAAACTCACATCACCAGCATAATGGTGAAGAGTGAAATCAGAACGAGCTAATTTGGGTTTGCTGAAGCGCTTGTGATTCTTAAAAGTCTGGTATAGCTTTTGGGCAAATGTGTCATGAGTTGAACGAGGGAACATGCTACAAGACAGTCACAGCAATAAGATAGCTAGAACAACAAATCCATTATTATCACTTTTAGTGAACAAGCTAGAGAATGGTCAAAAGTGACCGTTGAAGGATGAAAACTTACCAAGCTTCATCGAGAAGTGCAATAATGCCCCCTGGCTTCTGAAAAGATTAAAAGACATGTAATATTAGAAAGAATAGTTTTAGATGAGCAAGGTGATACAAGAAAAACTGCAGACCGCGCAGATCTATCGCCAGTATCAGAGTTGCTAGCCTAAAATATAACAGCATTACATGACTAAATAAAATTTGTAACAAAATTCCAAATCATCTCCTTAAGATATGTCTTAGTTAGTTTTATATATATGGCAGTGTGATGCTAACGCATGACACAGCCCAACCGATTAATAAGCACAAAAGGAGAAAATAATACCTAAAAACACAATTCAGAACAGCTAAATGTATGTTGTTCACATATGCAAGCACCATAACATTTGAAAACTAAAACAGTGCATAGCTGCAGCATAATCAATACAACCTTTTCAATTAAATCAAGAACATCTTGATTGTCAATAAACTCAATGTAGCTCCAATTGATTTCTTCTCTAGTATACTCCTCTTGCTCCATTTTGAAAACGTGCTGGAGAAAAGGTTAAGGGAATTAAAAAAAAAAATCAAAAGCGATATATTATCAATTATCAAATAAAGAAAAGGAAAACCAAAAAAGAATGGATAATCGGAAAGGTTGATACCTGATTGAAGTGCTGCTGAAGCTTCTCATTTGTCAAGTTTATGCAAAATTGTTCAAAACTGTAGAGATGCAAATATTGCAAATTAAGATTTAGGAACTGAGAAATAGCAGCACTAATTCACACCAATGTCAAAGAAATACTAAGGTCAGGCAACTGAATAAGCTCTACAAAACTCAAACTAAGCACCATGTAATGACATCATCTGGTAGTAGCGACAAGAACTTTGTTGGGACATGTGAACTTAACAATACATATTACGAGCAATCTAAAAAGCTTTAAGACCTCTTTCACGCAAGGAAACAAAACACACTTCAAGCAAGGAACTCAGCCATGCATGTAAAATGATGATATACGATTGAGAATCAAAAAAATTTAACGCCTTATTTTTTAAACCCCCGCCCACCCACCCCCAAAAAAAAGAACAAATTTACCATATAAAATGATTAATAGCATAGATAGAAGAGCTGGTGTGCACTAAGATGTTATCAGGAATGCTGTATGTTTCTAAAACAAGAAAGGAAGACATGAAGCGAATATACATAAATAGCTAGATGTATTATGTTTGCTCCACGAACTGGAAAAGGTTGTAGACAATATTCCTAATTTCTTCCAGCATGCACTTTTGCTGCATAAATTCCGGAAAACATGTTCAGAGTACCGATAGGATGATAGGGGTTTGAAATTAGACACTAAAAGTACATGTAGTACAGGGAACCAATTACAATGCTAGATTCCAGGTTCTAAATTGCACGAGGAACTACGAATAAATAAAGAAGTTAAAATGCAGAGATGAGATTTGATCTGTTTTATGCAAGACTCTGCTTCAGTTCAATCATATATTGAATTTGTTTTTTTAATTCAGAAAATAGAAATGTGGCAAATCATGATTGCAATCCAAATGGGAATGCAGACAAATTTGTCATTTCACCCAAACTACCTCCAAACACGAGAGAGGGCGGGAGAGAGGCCAGCAGGCGACAAAAGTCAACCAATGCTTGTAAGAGTGCATACCCAGACAACCTTAAAGAGGCCAACAAAGCATGTTCTATTTGGCTTGTGAGAAATAAGTTCAACCGAGCAAAACAAAGCAGATCAGGCCAACAATGATTTAATGAAGACACAGCATACCGGTTAAGCACCTGTTAGTCTTGAAACTCTCAAATCCATAGATATCGAGGACCCCAATTAAACTTTTCGAATTAGGATCTTGACCAATTGAATTATTGATCTTATCCACAAGCCTGCAGATTGTTGTAAAAAGACAGCAAGCATCATTTTAACAAAATACAATTGAGCTCTTACTGATGCCATCCCTTTCGAAAATAAAGGTGAGGCTTACCAGTCAAACAGCCTTGAGTAGACAGTTCTGGCCAAAGCATCCCTAGTTGAAGCAGCAGCCTCTGGATCCAACTCTTTGCTGATGGTTTCATCACGGGTCACAATTATGCGTTTGCAGAGTGAATCCTCTAAAGCCTTCTCATCACACCTACAAAATGCTGAAGTTTTTTAAAGAAGAAAAATCCTGATTGTTGAGAAATAAAGGGCAGTGTCACAACACTTCTCATCAACTTAAAGTATTCCCCAGTAAAATGAATTACATGAAAAGCTCCGCTGCTGTTTTTAAATGAAACCAAGATTTGTCATCTTTAGGCATGGATGAATCGATTTCTTTTCCTTTCGCAAATTCAATGTTCCCAAGATGAAGGATTGCAGCAATAACTCGAAATATTGCATCCTGAAAAAAGAGGAAGTTAACAAGAGTAGGAGGCAGTTAGTTATGTTAAACCACTCAAGTTGATACCTGTTCCTCAACACAGATTCCCACAGTATCCATTGCTTTTCTTGTTGCTATATACTCTTTGGCATCATTAATCCCATCAAGTTCGTAGCAATTCGTCTGGTTCAAGTAATGAAATGTTCTCGGGTTTCCCAACTTGTATTTTTTAACCTCCTGAGAATGAAAGGGAAGCATATAGGATTCAAATTTAAAAAAAAAAAAAAAAAAGAGGTTCAGGAATATATAATCATTATTATTTTTACATTTTTATAAGAAACCAGAAAAAAATGTGAATAAAAAGTACTCACTCTGTCCAAATTCAATATGCCTGTTTCTCTGAGCACGGGTTTGTAATGAATATTGATTTGTTTTGTATAAAGAAGATAGGTTGGAATTTGTAATAGGGTATTGTGGGGTCCACTTATGAATAAAGTGATTGTTTATAAATAAAATATATCGTCATTAGAGTAAGTAAGTGATAATTGGAGGGTGGAGATAAAGTTTTGTAAACAATATTATTTCCAAAAGGGGAATGAGCATAATAAAATTGGACAACCCAAAAGGGAAAGTGAGCATAATGAATTTGGACAGAGGAAGTAATACAAAGGGAATGAGATAGCCTCAAAGAAGTCTGCATGGTTCTAATCAATCAGATGCAAAAATACAAGAAAAGAAATGGACGAGAAAGATAAATAAAAGATGAAAAATAAAGCAAATCTCTAATTTAAGATATCATGTAATCTAGTTACCTCGGGAGGTGCAGCACAAAGCATATAGAAACAATGATAATTTCTTTCAGGATCAGACAGTTGACAAACACGAGATCTTTCGAGCAAGTACGTCCTGATGGCAGCCCCAGAGATCCTACCCCCTTGATCAAACTGAATCTCGACAAACTTACCGAAACGACTACAATCATCACCATTTGTAAATCAGATGCATTGGTACGTAAAGTATAATTCCCAGAACATAAGGCACAGAAATTATGCACAAAATAGTATAGATAAAAGATCCAACCTCGAATTGTTATTTCTCACAGTCTTTGCATTACCAAATGCCTCAAGAACAGGATTTGACTGCAACAAAGATGCCATAATGCATTAAGCGATGTATCGGTAACTCTGATGCCATAATGCATTAAGCGATGTATTGGTAACTCTGATGCCAATACCAGAATCTTACTAACTTTAAATATAAAGGCATTACCTCAAGAACCTGTTGCTCGACTGACCTTCCCCCTGATGCAGATCTTCCCCCCATGTAAGCAAGATATTGCATCAAACATTTAGTGCTTTCAGTTTTACCTGCCCCACTCTCACCACTGACTAAAATTGACTGACTTATTCCCTCATTTATCATAAGCCTGTGACCACAAAATTCTTAGTAATGACAATTACGTATGAGAAAATAGTCATCAACTAAAGGCAACACATGCCTGTATGCAGCATCGGCAACAGCAAATGGGTGTGGACTCAGCTCACCAAAGGCTGCTCCTTTATATTGAGCCATCATATGACTATCATAGAGATGAGGCAATCTTTGGAAAGGATTCACAGCAATCAATATGTTTCCAGTGTAAGTCTAAACAAAAGGGTGAGAAAAATGGCTTCAGTGATATTTGATAGGCTTGGTAGAATTGAAGAGAAAAACTATGATATGACGAATAAGAAACACTGAACTTACATATATCTCATTGATATCATATCTACATCTTAAATTATACAGAACTCCGGGTTCATGCAAATACGCTAACTTTGTCATATCATCCACTCCACAAGGTGGGAAATCTGCATCCTTAGGATATACATTGGAAGCCTTAGCCACAATCTGCACAAAGAGCATGCAAAGAGGGTCCTTTCAAATCCTTAAATGGATTATTATTATGTGGGGGATATTGAAAGACGAAATGCAAGTTTTTTATCTTACTGTAAAAATTTGTAAATAAATATTTAAAGAATAAGAACAGATGGAAATGCAACGAGGGTATCTTTTTTTTTTTTGTAAATATCCTGAAAGAAACATTCATAGCAGCTAAAAATCAAAAGGCGCTTTCAACAAGTGATAATGAAACTGACCGTCTTCCCTGATGTACATAGGACCTTGATGTCTTGACCATTGACTGATACAACTTCACCATCTATCCACGCTACATCAGGATCCTCCACCCAAACAAGTGAGCCAACTGCTAAAGCAACTAAAGCAACCTACAAAATTTTAACAGTGGAACTATTCATAATGCCCAACAAGATGGATATCAAAATCCCAGACAGAAGCCCTGCTCATTTAATGTGTGTTTGTAGAGTTAAAATTAGCTAAATTAACCCATGGAACTACACACTTAACTTCAAAAGGCTTGTTTCACAGCTGATTAAATTTTGGTTTACAAGTTGCATGCGGCATACACATTTTGGTATCAAAATTGATAGCGCAGCCCAACTCTGGGTAATCAACTAACTTCACATTGTATGAGTGTGAGTCTCTTATCAGATTATAATGGGCATCCATCATTGAACAATCAATAAGTCAATTTAAATGCTACAAACAGAAGATATATAGAGTGAGCAAGCTTTTGGTTGATTAAATATATAATCACCATATCAGTTGACTGTAAGTTTACTAGGTAAGTGCCAAGATAAGGATGAAAATAAAAAAAAAATTACACGTCTAGAATGAGGCAACCAGACAGAAGATTAGATTATAGAACAAAACAAAAAAGGCTGAGAGTAATACACATTTTCAATAATCAGCATTGGCACTCCTCAAAATTTAAATTTACCAAATAAGCAGTAGTCAAAAAAAAATCTGCACCAACTATTTCATAAATTGACGAAGTCAAGCCAGTGTCAAATGCAACCATCAGAACACCAATCCCACACACAAACAAGCTGGCATTGTTAGAAGCAACAGTAGATCATCATTTACATTCACTTAAATATCAAAGCATATATCAATAATAAAATCAAGCATAAAGAAAAAAAGAAAATCCAGATTAAATGAACATCAGATCAACTCAAGATATCAAGAAACCAAAAGAATCATCCACAAAAACAAAAATCCAAGAGAAACACAACAAAATCAGTGAAAACAGCAAACACTATTTACCATTTTGCAACAACTTCAACGAGATCAGAAACTCCAGTTCCCCCGATCGAAAATCTGCCCTCAGCACAACCAATCCTCAACCAAAAAAATAACAATAACAACGAGAGTCCACAAAAGAGCAAATCAGTCCACCACTATTCTCCTACACGAAAAATCTAATCACGCAACACTTGAACCTACAAATTTCTCAAAAACCAAAGAAATCCCCCGTAATCTTATGCACAAGTTTTTGAATTCCTTCACAAGTACTACTGATTTTTTTCTAAAATAAAAAATTCAACTACAATAGGTGGAAGATCTGACAGCAGAATGAGGTTTATATATATTCACCGTTCCGATTTTTCAATGAAAAGTGGAAAAATCGGAGAGGCGTTTCTAGCTGTGAATGAATGAATGAAGAAGAAGGAAAGACAAATATATTAATAAAAACATTTAAAACCCCTTTTGCTCTTTGCTAAGTAAACGGATTTTCATTTTCCTTTTTTTTTCCTGACGAAAGTCCATTACCTTCTGTCCCACGTTGTTCGGGATTTCGTCTTTTTTTTTTAAATTAATTAATTATTAATTATAACAATTACAAAAATCAATTTATTTACCAAAAGTAAGAAAACTACTTGAGTTTCTGTTTTAGTATTTGTTTGCAAACTCAACATAAAAAGTAAAAGTGTTTTTATTTTAAAAAAAATTATTTAAAACATGTTTTTAACAACTATTTTAAATATTTATTTTTATTTTTGGTCAAGCAACAATTATTAGCTTCTAATTTCTATTTAAGCACTTCTACACATTCTCCAAGAAAAGAATTACTCAATACTCTTTTTAGAAACACTTTTTTTGCAAACACATTTTTCTTAATTATTTTTTCAAATCATTTAAGGGTATGTTTGGTTCGTAAGATAAAAGTAACTATCTGTCAAAATCATTTAAGGGTATGTTTGATTTTGACGGATAGATACTTTTATCTTACGAACCAAACATACCCTAAGTTTAAAACACTCCTTATTTTTCATTTTGCTACTAAAAGTATTTAATATCACTTTTTCAATTCTACTAGAGATTGCAAATATACACTTAAAACACTAAAAACAGCTTCTAGAAGCAATTTTTTCTAAAGTTATCTTTCACATCTTTTGAAAAAGGTTACTTCTATAAACTATTTTGTAATACTTGCAAACATACACTAAGTGTCAGAATCGTTTATTTTAATAAATAGAAACAATTTTACATTTTTAGAAGACGTTTGTTTCAAATTCTTCAATGGTAATGGAAATGAAAATTTATTTTCCTTCTTTAACCTTACATATGTTTAATAAGAGTTTGTATTCATGGTAGTTATATTATTAGTGTTGTGCTCCAATTTTGGTAAAAGATGATGAAAAAGACAATTGTTGGTTATGGTATGAGGGATTGATTGAGGAGGATGATTATAAGATGAGATTAATGTAATCAAATGAGAGTGATGATTACCTTATTTAAGAGGAAAAATAATGTTGTTGTGTACTTCATTTATTTACATTACCTTCTATAATTACTCTATATATATATCATCATTCTCATTACCATTGTATAATTTTCATACCAAGCGCCCCTTAAATGGATTTGAAAATACATTCTAAGTGTACTGAATTCCATAATTGCCCTTTTGTGTGCTCATTATTGTATTATTGAAAATTAATTTTTTCACCTCACAATTATTTGTATATCTCTCTTATTCGTCCGTTCAATAATTATTTGTATATCAAAAAAATACTTTTATAAATCATGCTCTCACAATATTTAAAAAATTAGCATTATTTTTTGCCTTTTTAGTGCACAATATGTTCAATCTAACTAATTTCTTCACTTTGATACCCAAAAAAAAAAATTCTTAAAAAGTTTGCTACTTCATAGTGCAAACACTAGGGAGGTGTTCGTTTTGAGTTCTTAGTGACTTTTAAAGTTTTTTTTTTTAAACTATTGATTTATAAAATCTTAAAATTTGTGTTTTTTTTTTTTGATTTTTTATTGTGATAGATTTTAACTTTATGATGTAAAAAAAAGGATATTACATGTGATAAAAATATAATATTTAATACTTTTATAGATAATTTAAAGGGGTGGAGTTGGGATTTTAAAAATCTATTTCTCAAACCCAAACTAAAAATGAATTATAGATTTAAATTCTAAATTCGAGTTTTTTAAACCCAAAAGGAACAACCTTTAGGGAATATTTGCTTCAATTGTAGATAGAATTAAATGGTAATTCTTATAAATATTGTGTTTGATTTCATTAATCCAACCCATGATAAAAAGAGGTTTGGGTCATAATCTCTCCTAATCACCCTAGATAGAGACTATTTGATCCATGCGATGTTTGATCCATGCGATGTTGAAATCAAATTGTCTCAATATTGAAAATCACCAAATCTTTCTTTTAACTTAAAATTTAATTGTATAATATCAAGACAATTATAATATTTAATACATATATTCGACTCAATCCAAGTACGAAAATTGAATTATTAGTGTCCTATTTAAATAAAGATAGTCTTACAATCTAAACACACATCCTATCCAAAATAATTCAATTTTAACATGCGATTCAATTTAAGAGTGTTTGATATAAAAATTCTTCAATGGTGATGGGGTGAGATGCATATATAATAATTATAGTAGGTAATGAGGTACACAATATTGATTTTTCTCATATATAAGATAATCATCACCTCATTTGATTACTTTCATATCATTAGGCTTGGTAGTGGGGCGGAGAATCCCCGGTCCCCGCCGGGATCCTCCCCGAACGGGACGGGGAATCCCCGAATGAAACGGGGACGGGGAATTTTTTTACCCCGAAGGCGGGGGCGGGGCGGGGACGGGGATTGTATTCCCCGCCCCGTTTCCTGCGGGGCCCCGCCAACTTTTTATGCATTTAAATATGTATATATATTTATAATGCATAAAATATAATTAAATAATTAATAAAGTAATTAATATATTTTTTTAGTTTTTAAATTGGTATTTTGAATTTTATACATATTTTGTATTATATACATAATTTAAATTTGTATTTTGTATTTTCAACATTCTTTAAATTTCTATTTTAGATCTTAACTATTTATTTTAAAAATATTAGTGCATTTTATAATTTTATATTTATATTTATTAATTATAATTATTAAAAATTAAAAAAAATTAAAATATTAAATGGGGATCAGGGATTCCCCGCGGGGACGGGTTCCCCGATGGGGCGGGGATGGGGATAAAATTTTCCCCGCGAAGTTCGTGGGGACGTGGATGGGGATAAAATTTAAGTGATAATTTTTTATTAGTAAATGCGGGTCAAGGAGGTGTTACACCAAGACTTATAAGTTGTAATTTTGCAAAAATCAAATCAATAGATGCATGTCTAAGAACGTGTTTTTAAACTCTAAAAAGTGAGTAGAATCATTTATTTTTTGAAGAGTTGGGTCTTACTTAAAATAAAATGTGATTCTACACTTCTTTTAGAGTTTGAAAACACACTCTAAGTCCTTATCCAATTTGGTGATGTCTGCGCGCGTTTTGATTTTCTATAGTGTGAATTATTTTGAAAATATTCATCTTTCTTAATTTAAGCATTAAAGTTATATCTTTTTAGTATTATAAAATATTAATTGTGATATTATTTAAGCATTTTTATTGTTTTAAGTTTATATAATTAGAAAAGACTAGAAAGACCTCAGTTTTAACACAAAAACTCATATGAAACGTTTTACGGTGTGAAACATACTTAAAATAATATAAATTTGTGGATCTTTATTGGGTCGAATCGGATTTGGGCAGTTTTTTTTTTATTTCACACAAACCAAATTCCTTGATTTTCACTCTCACTTTGTGATACTATATAGGCAATTACATGTTATTATTAGGTAAAATGTGTTACTATCAGACTAAATGATTTTTTACATACACTCATTTATTTTTGTAGAAATAAATATTTTTTCATATAAAGTAAGAGCAAGATGTGTGTTATTATAAGAAAAAGATATTAATCTTTCATAAATATCTATTTATTTGTATAGAAATAATTAATTTTTCTTGTAATAACACATATAAAATAGTGTAAAAAAATATGTTATTACATGAATCAAGTGCTCGTCCATTGAAAGTCTTCCTTCTTCTTGACTTTAATTGATTCGAAGAAGGGTATATTCTTGTCGCTTGACCTAGAGATGAATCTGTTTAACGATGCTAAGCAACCTATTAGCCTTTGGACCTTCTTTATCGAGTTGGGCGGCTCCATCTCTAGTATACACTTCACTTAGGCCGGGTTTACTTCGATTGCTCTTTGATTCACCAGATGGCCCAGGAACTTTCCAGAGTGTACTCCGAAGCTACTTTTATTGGGGTTCAACTTCATGTTGTAGGTCTGCATGATGTCGAATGCCTGCTTGAGGTGCTCCAGGTGGTCTACTTTCTTCAAGCTTTCGATCACGATATCGTCCACATACACCTCAATCGTATGCCCAATGTGTTGATCAAACATCTTATTGACCAACCTTTGATATGTAGCTCCGGCATTGATGAGTCTAAACGGCATCCTTTTCCAGCAGTACATATTTTTGTTCGTATAGAAGGTCATGTGCTCTTGATAGTCAGGGTGCATTGCTATATGGTGATAACCTGCAAAGGCAACTATAAATGTTTAGCTCGTGACATGCAGTGTTGTCCATCAATTGGTCGATGTGTAGCAGCGAGAAGTTATCATTCGAACAAGCTGTGTTGAGATCCGTAAAATCCATGCATAACCGCCACGTTTCGTTTGGTTTTTTTACTAACACTTGATTCGCCACCCATTGTGGACACAAGGCATCCTGTATTAGTTTGTTATCCAGCAGCTTTTTCACCTCAGTGATCATAGCTTCGTATTTGTCTAGTCTGTATTACCATCGTTCCTGTCGAACGGGTTTCTTTCTGGGATCGATGTTAAATCGATGACAGGCATGCTCGAGTGGGATTCCCGTCATGTCTTCGTGGGACCAGGCAAATACATCCAGGTTGGATCTCAGGAATTCTTCCATCTTACTTCTGTAGTGCTCTTCCAACTCAGAACCTTTAAAAAGTTCTAAGTCACTCCTGTGAGGGTTCACCTGGATTGCTCTTAGCTCTTCCACCGAGGTAGCTTGTCTTTTCTTGTTTTTCCACCTGGGGTCTGAGGTAAGTTCCTCTCAACTTAGCTCGTCATCTACCTGCATAGGCTCGTAACCTACTCGGGGTTCGAGGTTCTCCTGTCCCTCCTGTTCACTTGCAGGCTCTGGGATTGTGTCGGACTCCTGCCTTATTGAGCTTGCAAGTGTATCAGTTGTTGGTTCGCCATCTACTTTCATGGCTACTGCTTGCTGGAAGTCTTTTTGCTGAACCTGGGCGACCTCTAGTTCATCCAGCTGGTTGTCCACCTCCATTAACTCGATCTCCACCGAGATGACATGTAGTATATTGGGTTCTTCTGGTGGGTGTTGTATTTCTTCTTCGTACACTAGTACCTGTGTAACTAGTTTTTTTAATTAACAACGGACATTCTCTAGCTTTTTTCTGGTCCTTTTACGGTTCCTACAGCTAAAGGAGTTGGGAATTTTATATATTAGTAGTAGGTTGAACATGCAGCTTTAAATTCAGAAATAAAATGATGGCCAAGGAACCCGTTATAAGAAGACTGCTGATCTACAACTAGGAAATCTATTAATCTAGTCAGTCTCTTTTCCGGGTCCTCGACCGATACAAGCTCCACTGACAACCTAATCATTCCTCAAGATATGGTTACAGCTTCTTCAAACCCCACTATTCTATGATTACAATCCTTTATGTATGACTCATAACCCCTAGCTGGTCTAGTGTGTTCTTGAAAAGTATGTTGGTGTAAGCTCTGGTACCTACGAGCAGACGGTGGACCTTCGCATTCATTATGTTTGCGCTTATCACCAATGAGTCGTTATGTGGGGTGAGGATTCCTTCTAGGTCAGCTTGGGAAAAAGTTAGCTTCGCTATGGGTTTGGAGTTGGTTTTTTAGCCCGATCCCACTTCTTGCACTTGATGGATAGCCCATAGATTGACTTTTCTTTGCCTCTTCGATGCTGGGGGTCTTCCATCTACTACCCCGCCAACTGACCCAACATGTTCTTCCAACACCAATATTTCTCTATTGGGCTCTTGTAGTGCATGAGGAGCGGGAGGTCCGCGTCTGTTCTACCTGGTCTGCGATCCTCATCACCTTCCTCGTCTTCGTCATCAGTATCCTCCCGTCTAGCCGGTCTTTATCTTTTTACGGAGGCCTTTTTGACAAACCCAGCTAGTTTGCCATCTTCATAGAATTTCCATAGCTGCTTCAGCAGGTCGTGACACTCGCTAGTGAAGTGGCCTATGCTTTGGTGGTATGCCTTGTACTTGTTTGGATTGAGCTTGCTTCGATCTTGCCTGATCCTCCTAGGTTCGTTCAGCATAGCTCTGCCTTTTACCGCTGTAAACACTTGGTCTACGGAGACAGTTAATATTTGGTTCAGTTTCTTGTTATATTCGGCGCTGTCTCCGAAGGACTTCAGATTTTTCGGTACGTGCCCCCAGCTTTCTTACCTCCCTTCTTATCAACAACATCTCCACCAATCTCCTTCTTGGGAGTCTCCTGCATAGCCACGTATATGTCTACCTTGTGTCTAAATTCAGCATATGTCTTCGGGCAGGATAAGTGCATTTCTTTCCGGAGGTCTGTCCCCTTTCTCAAACCGGCCATGACCGCCACGATCTTGAAATCTTCGCTCACTGGCTCACCTTCCAGCAAAATTTTATCGAACCTCTCTAGGTACTATTTGTCCGATTCCTCATTCCCCTGGTTGAGTGAGGTATGTCCCGTACCCTGAAAAGTGTGAGAGGAACTCCTGGGTCAGCTGTCCGAATGAATGTATCCGACTCTCCTCCATACAGGGCTATTGCTAGGAACTGTATCTTATTCTAGGTCGGGAATTTGAGTATGGTGGAGGTTAGTGGAGATATTGGGAATGTGTTGGTACTAGCTCTATAATTTTTTACTACGACTTGCATCTGCAGTTCCTCCATGGCCTTTTTCAACGTAGCCAACTCGTCGTTGTGAGTCACCTCCTGTGGAGGCTGTTCAAGGACCGTAGTTCGTATATGAGCACGATCCCACAGTCCCTCGCTCTGGGGTGACCCAGCTGTGACTTGCTGGAATTGTATGGCTCCGTGGGGACCAAGCCTATCGGAGGCTGGTCTTCGCAGCCTGTCATGGGCAGACCTCCTAGGGGGTAGCTTCGTCTTGTCTCTTTTTGCGAGGCTAGTGGCATTGGTGCGGGTCTCTACTCATTTTCCTCACGTATTTACCCCAGCCTTTCCCGTAGGCTGCCCCGAGGTTGATCAGTGGTGGAGCCCTCAGCTCGGCTCCCAACTCGCCGCTTTGAGATCCGAGTTTATCACTCATCTTTGCTTTTCCAGCAACCTGTTGGTGGCGAGCTCGCGTGCTGCTCACCCCTTAGCTCGCCCGATCTATGTATTTGCAGGGAGGACTGGGAACGTCTTGTGTCACGGTCTCGGGCTGTCCCGGTATGAGCAGGTTGAGTGTTGGGTTAGGGAGCAGCGAGTTGCTGTTGTTGTTGAACTTCTTTGAGTAGGGCAATAGTTCGCTCTAGCTCGTCGGAATTTTGGAGGACAGATTGCACCACGGGGTCCAATCCCTCCTGGAGTACAATTGGGGCTTGTGTCTGGTTGTGAGCTCGCGTAGTAGCTCACTGCCTGGAGATTTCTCCATCATTTTGGTTTCCGCGAGCTCCTTGTCCTCTCAACCTCCTTATTGTGGACGAGGTATATGTGTTTTCTTGAGACATATTTTGAGTGCAACCAACAGGTTCTTAGTGTTTTTTTAAATGAATTTCCAGTAAAGATAATTTGAGAGTACTCCTCACTAACCTTGCATGTGAGTGATTTCCCATATTTTTGGTTTTATCAACTCAACATGCATGCATTAAGAGTTTCATTGATTAGGTATTTCACAAACTCTGGGAATTATGCAATTTTCTTCAAATCTTTAAGTTGTTCTTTAAATTTCTCAAGAACACCTTTAAACCTTCAAGTATTTTCTTTCACTTTTGAATAACCGGAGGTTTGAGACCCTTCCTTTAGAGCAGAATGTTGGAAGAATTTACTAATTAAGATGATTATGTGACTGATTTAATATAAGAATTCTTCCAAACAATAATCAAAGATGATTTGAGAATTGGATAGTAGAGAGAAAAATTAGAGAGAAGTAATTTATGTTGTAAAATTAACTTAGAGAGATAAATTGAGTACAAGAGACCTATTTATATGTTTGCATGTGATGAGGTGACATTGTTTAAGCTTAAATGACTTAATTAGGTGATAAGTGTCCTAACACTTGTCATTTATGCCATCTCTTATGCACTAATTACATTGTTTTTGAACTAATGTGCCCTCACTAAGGACTTCTCTAGCTACTACTCCCTACTACGGATAGGGCGAGTTCTTCGTCCTTGTGTTGTTTGGAATCTTGTTGTTGTGTTGAATGGTGGGCCCGTAGGTCTTTATAGGTGGTCCCCTGTCTCTTGTCAATGGCGAGCTGCTGGTGAGCTATTCTGCGAGTTGCCTCTCTATTTGGTGGAGTAGTTGGTCAACAAGTGATGATGTGGATGATGATTCAGACGAGCTACTGAGCAAGCTATATGGTGAGCTACTTTGCCTTAAGCTTTTTGCTTATATTGATTACTCCTTGTTAGCTCGCCTTCAGGTCACCTATCAACAGTAACATAATTATATTAATTTAAATATATTATAAATCTATTATGTTGTAAAATTAATATTTACGAAAATTTTGTATAATATACGGACTCATCTAGTCATACATTCATTATACAAGATTTATAAATCTAAAGTATGTTTTATCAAGTGATAAATTATAAAAGGGGGAGGGGGTGTTGGGGTTGAACATTTAAAATTATAAAATTGTATAGTGAATTCAACATATCAAAATTAAACATTTATACTAGAATTAGTTTTATATAAATTATATTCACTGAACAGTATAAATTGAAGGACATTAAATTTTATGGTTAAAAATGTTAGTTACTATTATTAAAATGTAATTAAAAACAAATAAATAGTCTTGTTTGTTAGTACGTGACTTAATGCAATGTGTCGGGGGGTAATATGAGATATTACAAGGTGCGTCTACGAATAAAGTGATTGCTTATGGGAATATGATAAACATACTTTTCATAAACAACCACTTTATTTGTAAACGGATCTCACAATACCCCATAATACCATTCGACATATTGCATTAAATCATGTGCAAACAAATAAGATTATTTATTATGGATGGAGGGAATATATATTTTTTACAAAAAATATTATAGAATAATTTATATATTATGAATAAATTTCAAACAATATATACTCAAACTTAAAAATTGACATAAAACTAAAAATAATATTTTGAGCGTACATAAGATAAATTTTCAGATCATGTGCTCGTGGACAGAGGTCCTCCATTTGATGCAATAAATCAGTAAGTTCTTCTTTGATTAGGGATCTGCACATCCGTATGTTGATGGACACATACCCCATCCAATTTTATTTTGGATATCCACACCTAGGGTTGTTCATAAATTTGAAAAAAATTGAAAAATCAAACCGAACTGATAAAATTCAGTCAGTTCGGTTTGATTCTCGGTTCTTAATATTTTAAAATTTGGTCTATTTGGTTCGGTTCGGTCCGATTCAGGACCATAATAACCAAATAGATCGAAAAAACCGAATAAACTGTCTTTTAATTAAAAATAATAATATATTAATTATATGATATATATAGACTAATGTTGTGTAAAACTTCGAATTGTGATGAACTTTATTAAATTAATATTGTGTAAACTTTGAATTTTGGTGAACTTTATTGAACTTAAGTGTGTTGTATTTATTTAAATATTGATTAAATTTGTATTGTATCTCTTTAATTTGTTGGTATTTAACTAGATTTGATGATAGTATGATTTATAATATTTATTTTGATGAAATATAGATTTATTTTAATTTTTAAATTATTTGGATCGAATCAGTCGAACTGAAATGATTCAGTTCGGTCCAAACCATAGTTCGGTTCAGTTCGATCCATACCAAAAGAAATTCGATTATTTCGGCAATCGATCGAATAGACATAATGATTACCCCTATGCACATCCCTATAACCATCTCATTCTACTTTCACGTAGTTCAATACAATTAAATTAATATTTTTTATCTCACAATATTAACTTTAATTTGACATAAAGTTCCATCCACCATACAACTTCATCTATAATCAAACACTAATTTACTTTTCACTTTACCTCCATCCATATTTTTCCATCTTCATCCATCATCCTATCCACTATCATCCCTAACCAATCATGCCCTAAAAAACTGAGCTCAGATTTATATACAATTGATGCACGATGCACTCATTCAACATTTGAGGTTATTTATATTAAAAAGTGTGGGATGATTACATTGGAATGTGGGGTTGATTACACTGAAAAGTTTATACATTAATGGTATTCAGTGTATATATTTTTAATGTAATCAACTTACATTTTTCAATATAGTCAACCTCTATTTTTCAATATAAATAGTTTCAACTGTTCAGTAAATTCACCGTATATCAAATACACATTACTCTAAAACTAAAATTTTGTGATTTAGTACACAACTCCTTTCATTTTTCCATGGGCAACTGAGGTCTAAAGTGCGTGACAGTTACAAATAACTCCCTACATCTTAGATTATTTCACATTTTTTCTTTACTTGAATTAATTAATTTTCATATAAACATATAAAATTTTCTCGCAACTCCTATTCTTATTATTCTAACTCATTTATCCTGTCATTACTTTGGCAAAAGTTTTGTATGAAAATAGTTTATGATAAACTTATAATAAACCAGTTTTAAAGTATCAAATATTTAATTAGGTATATAAAAAATTTCATCAGGTGTATTAAAAGTTGATGTCAATTAAATTTATATATTAACCTCATCTTTTGATACATCTGATGCATATTTTGATACACTTGACCAAATATTTAATATTTTAAAATAATTTATCATGAACTATTTTCACACAATACCTACTCCATTACTTTTTTTTTTCATAATATTTATCACAATCACATATACTATTCAATCAGTTATTGAATTAATTGTCAACTTATCTTATTATAACGTCTGAATACTACTTTCACATTCAAAATAATAAAGCATTAATTTATATATACATTAATAAATATATGCATATTTACTCATATTTAATTTTTTAAAAATTTTATATAATTAAATATGCAAATAATCTCAGAACATGTATTCACCAACTCAATACCACCAAGTGTCATTCGAGGGTCAATATAATAAAATACGTGTTTTTTTAATTTCATATTTCGAACACTTTTATATAATATATATATATAACCAAAACTACTAGTAAATTATTTAAATCTTTAAAAGAAAAAGTAGACACCACCTCACTTATGGTAAACTTATAATTATTATATTAACCTTAAAAAAAAAATCATCATCATTACACAATTTCAAACTACTTCAAAAAACACTGATACGCGGTTGAAGTGGGTCCCTCCTCTTAGAATGCCAGCCACAATTTAATTTAGTCGATATTTTCTTAATTAATTAATTGGGCACTTGCTCGTACGCGCTATTTTTAGTACATGATTATAAATAAAAACCTTTAATCTTGTATATCATGCAATTTATATATTTATAAATAATTATGATAGTTATTATAAAAAATGAAATATATTATTATTAAAAAGTATATTTTTAAAAACTAACATTTTAATAATAATATGAATGATTTTTCAGTTATATGTAATTTTTTAAAGGAATAATTGTGAAATAGTACATTTTAAAGTATTATCTTCAAATTGATATAATATGCAGAAAAAAATATTATTCATTTACTCTATTATATAAAATTATATTAATTTAAAAATAATTCTTTAAAAATATATTAATTTAATTATTTTTAAAATATTTTTTAAATTATAATTTACAATTAATGCACAATAGACTTAATCAAAATAAAAAAAATGTCACACTCTCCCATTAAATAGCATTGCCATATTAAACAAAACCAATCTATCAATAGTTTTATTTCGCTAGTACACCCACAGTGGTGATTTCATTTGATGTGCAATTGACACATCATGTGATCATAGTACTTTTGTGGTAAAAAAAAAAAAGCAAAACAATTTTTATTTTAAAAATAATAATATTTCCTCCAACGTAATTATCATAATCGCAAAGGTGCTTTACATATTGGTTCATAATATTTACACGGGAGCATTTTATTTTTTGCACGAAATCAATATGTAATTTGTGTGAATTTGTTGAACAATTTTGTACTTTTTCCTAATTGCAATCATATTTTTGTCTTTCATAGCGTGTTTAAGTCTTGGTCGTATAAAATGTATTTTTAAGGAATTAATACCAAAGTCGTCCCATAACTTTTTCACTTTTTCGATTTGGTCTCATAATTATGCAATGTTTCAATTTAGTCCTATAACTATTTAATATTTCAATTTAGTCCTATAACAATTCAAATCTAACCAAATTAGTCCCAAGTCGTCGAAAATGACATAAAACGACGTCGTTTTGCTCACGTGTAATATTTTCCAGCGGAATTGGCTCACACGACACGTGAGTAAACGACGTCATTTATGTCATTTCCAGCGATTTATGACTAATTTGGTTAGATTTGAATTGTTATGTGACTAAATTAAAACATTAAATAGTTATGGGACTAAATTGAAGAATTACATAGTTATGAGACCAAATTAAAACATTACATAGTTGTGGGATCAAATTGAAAAAGTGAAAAAGTTATGTGACGATTTTGGTATTAATCCCTATTTTTAAACTATCAATTATTTTTAGTAAACGATTTCAGTTATTTTATTTTGCAGTTATAGTAGGTAGATTGAAGCTGTTCATTAAAAATTATTGTCTTAGTTTAATAAAAATAGGTGATGCTATTTTAAAATACTTTTGAAAAAAATTTATTCCATCAAAGGTTACAAGAAATAGTCATCAATATAAATTACTTTTTATTGAACGTATTTTTCACTCTTCAGTATAATGTTTTAAAAATAAAATTTAAAGTCATATATATATAAAGAGTATGTGTCTTGTGAATTCGAGTTCACATGAACTCGTATCACTATTATGTGTAATGACAATCACTGTAATTCATATATACTATCACTGTTATAAAAATATACTTGATTTTTAACAGTGATAGTGTATATGTATAACAGTGATAGTGAATATACATAACAGTGATAATGTATACACATAATAATGATAATTGAAAACCCAAATTCACATGAACCCGCATTCTAACAAGTTTTTGTCATATATGAAAATGCAAATGGAGGTAGAGTTTCCAATTCTTATCCCATATGATATCTATCAACATCATAAAGCGTGGTCAAAGTTATTATTACTTATTACACTAATAAATAAAAAATATAATAGTGATAATCAACTAATTAATATAGATCGATCATGGGTAATTGGGTAGGTGAAAAATACACTAAATAAGATCTAGTGACTAAATAAAATAAACTAGATTACATTTTTTATACATACAATTTTAAAATTTTATGGGCCACAATTCATTGACCTCATCCAGGTACTTTGTTATTCCTAGTATCACTTTTTAAATACTTCATCCGTCCCAGAGGAACTTGCAAATTTTTCTTTTCGAGACGTCCCTCAGGAACTTGCAAGGCAAAAAAATGAAACATTTTTATAAATTTCACCCTCACAATATCTACATATCTACACAAAATGCCACTATTTTTTTACTTTTTGGGCCCACCTTACACTCAATCCAACTAACTTCTTTACTTTTTACATAAAATTTTACCAAATTAACCCTCAAAACACTACTTTTTATACTTTATTCCACTTTTTTCTTAATTTGTGTGCCCCTCCCCCTTGCAAATTGCTCCGGGACGGAGGGAGTACATGATATTCGGTATCATTAACACAGTTTTTTCAAGTCTCTCTTGAATATGGTGGAAAATATTTTTTTTCATAATATTTCTCATTCAAAAAATATTTTTAATATAAAATTTTGTTATTTTATATATATAATATATGATGTGGAAAAAATATAAAAAATAATTTCACACGTATACGCCAGCGTGACAACATTTCACGCGCTCCGGCGAGACACGTCATTAGTTGCTGGTCGGAAAAAAAGTGTATCGAATTGAAACTCTTTAAAAGATTGAGATTTTTTATAATAATCGTGAACTCAAGATTAAATTGAAAGTTGAGTAAAAGGTGGTGTATTTATATAGAATTAACCAAAAAAGTATTTCACGCGTGTACTCCAGCGTCACAACATTTCACGCGCTCCATCAAGACACGTCATCAGTTGCTGGCCGGAAAAAAAATGTGTATCGAATTGAAACTTTTTAAAAAGTTGTGATTTTTTACAATAATCGTGAAGCTCAAGATTAAATTGAAAATTGAGTAAAAGGTGGTGCATATATAAAAAATTAACCCTTTAATATATTGAGTATCAAATAATATTAGAGTGTTGGTAAAGTTTTGTACGTAAATTACCATGAATCATTTTTAAAGTATTAAATATTTAATTAAGTGTCAAGATTTTTATAAGAAGTATAAAAGACTTAGTCTTTTATGCACCAGTTGCACCGTGTAACTCAAGTTCATTTCTAAAAAATTACACAAAATACAATTGAAAAGTCACACATGTTATTACTAAAAAGTGTATCTTTAATAGTGTAACTTTCCAGTAATAATTTGTATAACTTTTTAGTAATAAATAGTGTAATTGTTTAAAAATATATTTGAGTTGCACGGTGTAACTGATGCACAAGAGACTTACTCAGTATCAAATATTTGAGTCAATAATATTATGTTATAATTGTTATAAATTTTGTTGGCTCCAACTTTTAATAATCATGATAAATATTTTTAAATATTTAAAAATTTAAAATAATTTTATGATAAATTTATTATGAATCATTTTCATATTAGAACTACTCATAAAATTTTGATTTTACGCAATATACATTTCAAATCACTAAACAATAATATCTCATATGTTAAAACAATATTTTTCCGTATGATAAACAATAACAACAAATTTACCATAAAATTTATCTAAAGCTTTATAGAAACCATAAAATTTATCTAAAGAATGCTATATCGTTTAAAAGTATAGTTTTATTAAAAAAAAAAAAAATTCTTAAGTTTGCCCAATATTTTGAGTTTAATTTTCATAAAAATCAATATATGAGCCTTTTAAAGCTCCTCTTACAAGTCTTGCAAAAAATAAAACCCGATAAATAGATAGGTGCACTTATATGATTCAAAGGTGGCGTAAAAGGACGAATTTAGGGAAATGTGAGTGGTAGTCTCACTTAGTAGTTAGATTATTCCCATTCACAGCCTTGTGAAACTCAACTCAATCTAAAATTAAATATTAATCTTTTTATACATATATAATTTATAATTCAATGTAATTATATTATTACCTCCGTTCACAAAAAATACGCTAAAATATTTACATGTGGTTTAATGCAATATGTCGTAAGGTATTACGGGATATTGTGAGGTCCGATATACTTTCAAAAGATATTCTTTTTATTCATATTGTATCTCACAATATCCCGTAATACCTTCCGACATATTGCATTAAATCACGTGCAAATATCTGATCGTATTTTTCGTGGACAGGGATAAATATACTCACATTCACAACCAACACAATTTAAAATAATTATTACTATTTTATTATCTATTAATTATATATAATCTTGGATAAATAGTATTTATTATATTTAAAATGTATAAAAAATATATAAAATAATTACCATACATTAAAAATAATAATTTGTTATATATGAAGAAAAGATTGAAAACTTGGATAATTTTGAGAGTTTGAAAAATAATCAGGACGATTTGAATCCATGATAAAAATTTAAAGATAAAATAATAAAAAATAGAGGATATCAATTTGTGTTTTAAAGTATGCCCTAGTTAAATGAACCCATATGTATTTTTGGTGGTTTTTACTGAAAATCGAGTACGACGTGCAGGAGGACTACGTCGTCATCAAGCACTCTACCCTATTTACCTCCACCATCATGAGCAAGCTCCTCGCCCGGTCCAATGTGAAGCTCTTCAATGTCGCCACCGAGGATTTGAACCACGACACAGAGTCATGTATGGACCCCAACGTGATGGAGGTAAAAGTTGTGGTAAGCTCCTACGGCCACGACGGCCCCTTCGGCACCACTGGCGTGAAGTGGCTGAGAAGCATTGGAATGATCGAGAACATGCCTGGGATGAAGGCCCTGGACATGAACACCACCAAGAACTCCACTGTTAAGCTCACACTGGATATCATCCCTGGAATGATCTTTATCGGCATAGATGTTGCAGAAATTGACGGATATCTGAGAATAATAACTCATTAATTAGGTTTAATTTCACAAATTTCTCAATCAATTTTAAATAATATTAACTTAACAATTGGGGATGTGAATTGAACATGGGCCAAATGCTCTGAATGGGTCAGTGGAAACTGCTCATGCTCAACCGGAATTGGTTCTGGTGTTGGCGGAGATGACGATGTCACTTGATGGAGATGATGGCGGCGACTGCGGCTAGGGGTGGAGCAAATACCGAAAATACCGGTATACCGTACTTATCATACCGAAAAATACCGAATTTATCAAAAATTTCGGTATACCGAAAATTTCGGTACGGTATCGGTATAGAATTTTTAAATTTTCGGTATACCGGTATATACCGAAATACGAAATATTTTCGGTATAAACAGGTATACCGAAAATATTCCGGTATACCGATTATTTTCGGTATACCGAAAATATTTCGGTATCTCGGTATACCAGTATATACCATTTTGGTAATTTAATATTTAAATTTAATATTAATTTTATTTTTATTTAATTAAAATTATACTTTAATTATTTCGGTATGAACCGGTATGACGGTATATACCGGTATGGGCGGTATACCGACATAGTCGGTATTTCGGTATAGATCGGTATATATGGAAATATCGGTACGGTACGGTATACCGAAATTTTCGGTACGGTATGCGGTATGCATTTTTGGGATACCAAAATTCGGTATACCGAAAATTTCGGTACGGTATACGGTATGGACGGTACGGTACGGTATGGTACGGTATGCCACCCCTAACTGCTGCATGCACATGTTGAATTTTCTGCCAAGGCTTTCGAAGGTTTAGATGAATTGTGAAGTGGTGGGTGCACAATTTTAGTGATAGAGGGAGGATAATATTTATGAATTTTATGTGGGTGCACTCAATTTTAGATGAGTGTGCTTAACTAATGTGTGCACTTTAAATACATGTGGGTGCATTTAACCTGGGCCTTAAAATATATCAATATTGATTTCTATTCATAAAGAATTAAAAAATATAAATTTTAATATTTTTTATTTTCTTAAAATATATATTATTTATAATATTTACAAAATACATATTATTCCTATATAATTAAACTAACCAATTAAATAATGACACATATCACCATTTGAGTAAGATGGATGCATGGTTGTGGAGGCAATATTATTGTTGACTATTAAATTTTAGGGAGACAATTCAAAATACCCATTTTCAACTTAAAAAAATTTATTTTACCCATTTCAAATATAAATAATTTTTTCTATGTATTTTCAATTTCAAACAATCTTTTTTACCCATATGACCCACAAACATCATCATCTAGTTATTCCACCCCACCCTACCCTACCCCACCCTATTTAATATTTATATTATTTAATATTATATAATAATAAATAACAATGAAGTTGTAAAACATATAATTTTAATAAATTAACTAATTATAATATTTTTATCATATATATGTGTGATTATTTGAATTTTTTATTTAGATTATTTTAATGTATAGTGCATATTAATGAATATTATAATATAAAAGTTAAATTTTAATGAAAATTTATGAATACTATAGTTTTTTAAGTATATAAAAATATTTAATTTGTGATGTTTGAAAATATATCTATTAAAATTTAATTAACACGAGAGAATTATCCACATCAAAATTAGATAAAAATTTAAATCTCTACCGAATTGTCTTAATAAAAATTTAATTATAAACTTTAATTTTTATCAACCGCGTATCGAACCAGTGATTAATTAATAAATTTTTTATACAAAAGTACTAATTAAAAAACACAAATATTCGAAATAGATTAAAACAACATATGAATGATGGAGTAATAAACAAGATGATTAATTGATTTCATATTGGTTCTTCTACTTATTCACCTACACAAATTAATTAAATATTAATTGATAAAATTATAGAATTATAGATAAATAAAGTTCAATTATATATTAAATAACTTGTACTCTAATATTTATCACACAAAGTCAAACCTAACACCTACATGATAGTGTGGTTATAAGAATAAAGTGGGCCCCAATTTAAAGTTATTAATTTTTTTATACCAATTTTGTAAGGGTATATAAGTCTTATATTATGAAGTGGGTATAAAAAAGTTTTTAAGTTAGATGTGGGTAAAATAAATTTTTAGAAGTTCAAAATGGATATTTTGTGGTATTTTCACTAAATTTTATTTCCATTTAACAAAAATTCCTTCCAATCGGTTGCATTTTGCTACGAATGAGTGTAGTTAAAATATAAATTCGGTAAATAGCATGTATTATGTGAAAATAGTTCATAATAAGTTTATCATAACATTATTTTAAAGTATCAAATATCTAATCAATTATATCAAAATATTCATCAGATGTATCAAAAGTTGAGATCAATATAAATTTTATTGACCTCAACTTTTGATACACCTGATTAAATATTTAATATTTTAAATTTTATTCATAATAAGCTTATCATGGACTATTTATTTTCATTACAATACTTTGGCTTCCATAAAATATTGAGTGAAAATGGTGTAGTGAAAGCAATTAATATCCCTCGAATAGGTTCACGTCATTAGTACTATTAGTATAACACTTTCAACTAAAGAGTATTTCATAAAAAATATATATATATATGGACAAGTTTATCAGTATACATATTTTTTAAATTAAAGATATAATTTCTTTTATTTATACTTTAAGTTTGTAAAATCCCTTGGTTTATAAAATTTTCTCTGTGTGGAACATTTCGCTTCCCTCAGAATACTCTACAGCAGGGTAAATAACAATAAGATATATTTAGAATATTTAATGCTCTTTTCATTCATCAATTTTATTTTCATTTTCTTCAACTGTCCACAAATATTCTTGCATGCAATTTATTAATTTCAAGAAATATTTTTTTAATGAGTCGCGGGATGATCAAAATAATCATTTAATAAACGAAATAAATAAACTGGACTTGTATTGAAATACTTTGAGTAGTATGAAAGTTTTATAAAATAATAATATCAACAAATACATATAATAATATCATTTAATACTGATAAAAATAGTTCATAATAAGCTTATTATGAAATTGCTTTAAACTATCAAATATTTAATCAAGAGTATTAAATTTTAATTAAAAAATTAACAATAATTAAAATATAATACCACTTATCTAAATTTTTAATAATTTTAATTATATTTAATAATTAAAAATAATTTGATACAAAATTTTGGCAGAAACTTTTCGTTTAAACTTTTCTCACACCTTAACTCAAATCTCCCACTAGAATTTGTTCAAATTTCAAAAAAGAAAATTCAAATGGAGCGTGAGACGGTGGGAGAGTGCAGGCGCGTGGGTTAAATAAGCGGTGGGTTTTACTCGCACCGCACGTCGTTGCTTGTCTTTTGCCTGCCAAACTGGAATCAGATCCAACGGTCCAGATTTAATAGTAATATATTATTAATATTTATAGAAATGAGTCCGTGCAGAGGACGATGATTTCTCATTTCCATATCACCGCCATAATTGGCGGATCAATTTGAACGCCTCTGTGGGCCCAAGCCTTGTCATTGGGCCTTTTTGTATCTTATATTAGGCCCAGTTGTTAGGTGGATGGGCCATGAAGGCATATTGGGCCTCCTTCAAAGATTAATGAGAACACGATTACAAGACCACCATATTAATATACTCATTCTATTTGTCGAAATTTACTCAAACATTTCAAGAAAAAATGTGTTGAGTATTTATGAGAGAAAAAAAAAAATCTAAAATAGCTTCTGTGAGTCAAGTTTGGTAAATATTTTTCTAAATTTAGTTTATTTTTGGATAAAATGTGTCAAACATATGGACAAAAAGACTTGTATGAGTCCGAATTCACGGTGAACTCGAGTTTATTAATTATCACTGTAATGTATAAGTATATTTTTATAATATCGATAATATTTAAAAAAATTAAGTATATTTTTATAATAGTGATTGTTGATAGAATTTACTAATCGTGCTCGTTTATGTGGCGTTATATCGGATTAATTCTACCAAACAATAATATTATGATTTGTGTTCTTGGATAATATAGAGAGAGAGACAGAGTGAAGAGTTTAGAGAGAGAAAGTAAAGTGTAGGAAATGTATTAGAATCCCCGGAATTGTACAAGAGAGGTCTTATTTATAGGTGTGCGAGTGTGAAACGGCACCTTACAAGCCTATATGGCTTCCGGTGTTGACGAGGGTTCCTTACCCTCGTCTTGGTCGCTCACACTGCTTCCTATGTCGTGCCTCGTCCTACTACTATGCCTTAGACTAGATGGACCTCATTAAAAACCTCGCCGTAAACCACCCTTGTGGATAAACCGGACGGAGGGAAAAAGAGCGCAACCATAAGGATGTAACAGGCCATAAGGCGAGCTCCCGGGCGAGCTCCAACGCCTTGTGCAGCTTCAGGGTGCCGTGCGATGATGGACCTCGGCGAGGTCTTCGTGGGGGTAGGGACGAGCTCCTTTAGGCGAGCTGCACAGGCGAGCTGCCCCATGTGGGCGAGCTATGGACTTCCGCGGATCCCGGTGAGCCTTGGCGACCTGCCAAACCTTGGTGATTATTCTTACGCCAATCGTATTAGTTCGCCAGACCAGTGATAATATGCATGAGCAATAATGATAATTATTATATATAAGAGTGATATAAATTCAACCTCAAACATATTGTGGGTATATTAATAAGATATATCTAATAAATTTGAAGGAGTGTACAATCGGGCCCTAGGAACACACTGAGAAAGCCCATTCACGTAAAAAGTGGATCTAAAATATTTCTACACAAGCCCCTTAGGATCCACGACTTCGTACAATCATAACCCACAAACAAACAAAATAGAAGAATAAAAAGAAATTGAAAATTCATTTTATCTTCACGACCTTCTTGCTAGCACAACCCAGGGTTTTGAAATTCAATTCATATTATTGTGCCACATGGCATTATTTAACAGGTTATATATGTATTAGTGTTTGGATATATAATTTAAAATATTAATTTAACATATTATTTAATTAAAAAATAGATATATGTATATATATCAAAATTCGAGATTTTTCTCCCTCTATAAATAAACACCAATACTAAAATATTTTGAAATAAAATTATTTTTTCTTTTTTATCTTCTCATTTTATGGATTCAAGTTATCCAAACTTCTAAAATTATTTTAATTTTCAATCTTTCACATGGTTGTATTTCACGTACATATTATTAATTTAATTTATGCATTTTTACTCTTGTAATATTTAATTTTGTTATTAAAATTATTGTAATTTTTTAATAGGGGCAACCACATATAACACCACTTTTAAAAACTAAATTAAAGGCAAGACCAACTTACTTTTTGTATTACAAAGAGGAACAAATTACTTTTTCTAATCTATAGTTACTTTTTCCTAATTATCAGAACAGCTACAGTAACCTAGGCTACTGCTACAGTACGCCTATGCTGACATGCTACAGTACCCGAATTCAAATTTAAACGCTACAATATAGTATAAATGAGCAAACTATAGTATAATTGTAAAAACTATAGTATAAACGAGTACACTATAGTATATTGGAGAACACAATAGTATAATTATCCATCTCAAATTCATGCAATAGTATAATAAGCAAATCCACAAAAAATTAAAATAAAAAATATAGTTTTTTCATTTTCAACAATCACCATTGTGATGAACTAAAACTCACATTCCATTTTCTTTCCTATCTAAAAACTTCAAAAACTCACCATTACAGTCCTATAACAATAACATAATATCTAAAATTTAAATAAAAAAAAAAAATTATAACACCAAAATTACATTAAGACAAACAAATGGATTGATGGTCTAGTGTTTTATCCTACAAGATGGAATAAGCAGACCAAACCCATTATAAGCAGACCAATATATAATATTTGATCATGTATATATCCTATTGTTGCTTGTAGCAAGAACCAGGTTCTTCTGGTGCTGATCTCCCAATCCATACAATGGAGAGGCAAGAACTTGCCTTTGATTTAGCATACATCTGTCTGGTGCTGAGCTCCCAAATCCATACAATGGAGATGCAGCAACTTTCCTTTGATTTAGCAGCCATCTGAAATATAATAGTTAATCCTCCACTTGCTCTGGATCCTTAACTAGCTTGTCATAAGGTATCCATAACCTCTCTACAAATAAGTTGATACACTAAAAGAAGAGAGATGTCAAAACTTTAGAGGACAATGTGTACAAGAAGACAACCAAATTGCAGAATAATTTTAGAATGTCTGCAGCTTGCATAACGGAGAAGTCTAAAAATCCATTTGCAACAGTCAAGTTTTAATGGAGATAGGATTCGAGATTCAAGGTCTTAGTAGCGGTTTTTTGGTTTAATTGTGTGCCGGGCATTCAAAATTGTGGTAAGTCCCACATTCGTTAATATGATTATTGGTAAGCACAATCATCTCTTAAAATACATATAAGTTAATTCAATATCATGTTTTAATCCCACACCAAATACTTCTTGCCACATATTATGAATAAGTCCAAAAAAATTTAACCAGAAGCATTTTCAGCCCTACACTATGGTGGATAGAAAAGACATACCAATTTTCATTGTTATATAACTCTATCAAAAGAACATACTAGTTAAAACACAATCACACCTGAACCCTGGAACTTTGAGAGGCTGAATGGCATGAAAAGAATTCGCTAAAGCAGTCAAGACCTGAAAAGAAGAAAAAATCAGACAAAGGATAGAAAAATTCAAAAATTTATGTTGGTGAATTGAGTCAGCAAAAACCTGAAATTTTGCACCATAAAAAACTGGGTCCAAGGAACACAAATCAAGCAGCCAATTTACAAAGAACCTAGAGTATGACCTGGGACTGGGATTAAAGGATGCTCTCTTTTCCTTTCAATCATCTCATGTTCATTCTATTCTTCACTCAAAACCTTCGATTCTACAAATTTATGTTCTCTACAGTATATATATACATATATTTATATAAAAAAAACAGAGAGAGCCCCGCACAACACCACAATTCAAGAAAATTCACATCATAAAATTCAGGATTTTCAAATTCAAACAACAAGAACTCAAGAATCCAACAAATTCATGAAACTATTGCAGAAAGAGAGAGAGACTAACATTTAGTTAGGTAATCTTCCATCGCTACGGCGCCCCTCCACAACCGCTATCACCTCCACAACCGTCATCGCCTTCCCGGCGCCCCTTCGACACACACGTCCCCTCCTTCTGTTACCTTGTCGCCTACTCTGACGCCAACAACTTTCTCACCTCCATATCCGCCGCCAAAAACCTCTTCTCAATCCCTGCCTGAATCATCGATGGATGGGCCCTAACTGAGAAGAAACCCCTCGATGGGCCCTAACTGAGAAGAAACGCTAATGTGGTAGACCTTGAGTCCACCGAAATAAAAATCCACCGCTCCTCAGTGGCCAGCCATTCGAAGCTTGTCGTCGCCGAAAGGTAAATAAATCTGACGCCGCTTATTTCAAAACTGTCTCGCCTCCAAAATCCATCACCACAACACCGACAGAACAACCCCAAAATCGGTACCAAATTAAAGCTCTGAAGGAGACGATTAATACCCCTATATTTATTTGATAATCAAACTCCGGCAAAGAACTATAATTTGATAGGAAATTAACCGGCTTTGAGAGATTGACAGAGAGAGAAGGAGAAAGAGAGAATGAGAGAAAATGTGAGAGGAATCCGAGTAATTTTCTTATTTAACATTTCAAATTTTCTAATTCATTAATAATAACCATTTTAACATTATAATAAACTTCACAAATTATATTCATTAACTTAATTTGGCTTCCTTTGTGATTGTTAATATAAGCTGGTCTAGAATGCAATTAGACTTTGAAAAGTATCTTTAATTGTGGTTTTTCCTTTTTAATATACTGTAATATTTTTATTATGATTATAAAATTTTAATATAATAAAATTTGTATATATGTAATGTACTCCCCCGTCCCAAAAGACATTGCATACTTTCTATTTTGGTCTGTCCCACAAAAAGTTTGCATGCCTAAAAGTGGAAAGCATTTATTAAACTTTATTCTCACAACACACATATAATATTCATAAAAATGTACTTATTATACATTTTTCTTAAACCGCGTGCCCAAAAGACACCGCAATGTCTTCTGAGACGGAGGGAGTATATAATATCTAATAAAAAAAAAGGAAAATATAATTTATTTAATGAGGGTTGAGGTTGTGAAGAGTTGTTGATAAAGTAGGATAAAGAATATATTGGAAGTTGTGTATGTAAAGGAGAGAGAAATGTATTACTATTTATTAGAAGGTTGGGTTGTGGAGGGTTAGGGATAAATGTAGTCTTAAAACACCTGATAATGTACCCACAATATTTGTAGTTATTGTTACATATATAATACTTTACGGGCGTAATTGGTAGGAAAGATGGGAATACACGAAAAAAGGTAAAATATTATATAAACCATTTTCATGATATAAATCACTTTATGATATAAGGTTTATATTTATGAATTTTTTTTTGTCTTGTTAAAAAGTAGTTCATGATATGGACCACTTTTACACAATACCTAATCCACGAAAAATTGTATGACACATAAAAAGATTATACTTTCATTCGTCCCTCAAATATTTTATTATGTAGGTGTTCTGTGAACTCGAATTCATATGAACTTGTATTACTGTTATGTGTATCACTATCACTATCAATGTTATAAAAATATACTTGATTTTTTTAATAGTGATAGTTTATATACATAATAGTGATAATAAATATACATAACAATAATAATATATACACATGACAGTAATAATTGATAAACCCGAGTTCACTGTGAACTCAAATTCATACAAGTTTTTGTCATATTTATTAGTCTTATTTGTCCGTTTATCATAAAACAGACTAGTGTATACCACTTAGAAAAGTCACTTATGTTTATTTCGAGATTGAGATGGTTTTATGAAGTCAATGTTTAAAATCATGGGAGACTTACAGCTAGGGCCAAATAGTATACTCAAAACACATATAAGGCCACCTACTTTAAATTAAAACAACAAAGGCCAAAAAGCATTTTTGTGTACTATTGAAATTATTTGTGTACTTGTCACTGAACAAATGTACTATAGTTCATTTAATTGTACCTCGGGTACTGTTTGAGTAATTATTGCACTGACAAAAGATGCGATTGTTGTGACGTGTGTCACTGTTCACGTCACATCGGTTACTGTACCGGTCACATCACATTATTACCTTAATTTATCAGTACATCGATTACTGTTGACGTGTGTACCATTGAACAAATTGGTGTACTAATGTACAAATTAGTGTACTATTGCGATTGTACCACAATAAATCGTATTGTACTAAAGTATTGATTATTGTACTACTACATCTCTTTTCCAGCAACACAAATTTGTATAATTTCCGGTAAAAACGATGATAATAACTTACATTTACTCATAATTTTTCCGATAAATCTCTTCATCCATAAAAAAAATCATCCACAATAAAAAATCAAAACAAATATTTGGCCAGGCCTCAGTAACAGGAGCAGCTGATTCTGATGGCCAGGAATCAAAGTTGGATTTGAATGAATGAGTCTCGTAACCTTGAATAAGCCGAGTTATATATGTTGACTTTGGCCTATTTTGACTAGCCACAAGATCCTGAAAAATATTTGCATGTTAGATTTCAAATTACCAGTTAGATTGCGCACAAGTGAAGTTCAGATTTTAGTATTACCTCTGCAGCTTGAATATCAGTTTTTCTTTCATCCACTTGATGGACTCGGCCAACCCAAACAAATATCTCAGAACCACAATCCAACAAATAGCATTTGTTATTTTCCAAACTTGACTTAGAAAGTTCACCATCTACACTCTTAACTTGACTATCAATAATGCTGTAAAGAAGCAGAGAAAGGGGTGGTGATGTGATATTAGTTCCTTGAGACAATAATCATACAATAAGACAATAACATGACATACTGCACAATGTTAATATAAGAACGCACATGTATATATTAAACAAATCACCATCTTGACATGAATAAAACCCATGTCAACTGAACAAAACCAAAATTAATCTTTATATGCTTAGATGTTAGTCAAAACCATGTAACAATATATAAGTTTGACCGTTATAATTACACCAAGAAAATGAGCAGTGGTGGTGAACTATAGGCTCTAAACATTCTGTCAACAAGCAAGTATTCATCCTCAGTTTATAATCCAGGGATCTTCAAATTGAAATAAATGATTATCCATTTTGCAGGTTTAGACACCTGATAACCACCCACACCAACAGAAGTAAAGAGAAAACTGGAAAACCTCAAAATGGCCAGAGATGATGCTAAAGGACTTGTCTAGAGGATGTGCATATTTAAAGGAACACTGTCATCAATTATTATTAGAGGAACTTGTTCGGAGGAAATACCAACAGAGATATGATGAAAAAATTAAAGAAAGCAAAAATGATACATAAGGTGACCCAAGCAGATATGTTTCACATTCTACCTCTTAAAAACTCACACTCGGCACATATTCAAATTTGCTTATCCACTAAATACAAATTTTCAATTTCGTACTTTGGTAGATGCATCAGGTGGGAATAGTGCATTACACAACCTCCCACCTCATTTACTATAGCCATCATATCCAAAGTGAAACAAATATCCACCTTTTACAGCTCTAAATTTTCCTTCCTAGATTGAACTCTATGTGAGTGTTCTTGATACCCAATTAATAAAGCTATGAATAACTATTGTGGCACAGAAAACAGGGTGACTTATGCAGCACCAGCAGCCCTATTTTAAAAGAGCTCACGTATCAATCACTTCCATTCCACTCATCTGATGAGCTAATAAGGAATAAGAACTGAAAATAATCTACCTATAAAGTTGGGCAGGGGTCTTCTTCAAGGGGAATTAATATGAAACGGGGGCAATTAATACCTTCTTCGAGGCCATCAATATCTTCATCAACATCCGTAAGTAAAATCTTCAAAAATTGAAGGGCTTAAGACTGGGTCCGCCTGTGAATCCTTCTTCTTTACAGAGGCAGTGAGGGGCACCCCAGAAATATCCCGAGAAGAGCAGCGGTAAAATGGGCTCAATCGATTTCTTGCTCAACCGATTCGCCCCAAAAAATCGATTTAGGGCTCCTACATTTTTGGGCTCAATCAATTTCTTGCTCAATCGATTTAGGGCACCGCCTGGAAGCACCGATTCGCTGCTTCGTCCGCCGCTGAGCACACAGACGCCCCTGCCCCTCCGACCCTCTTCGAATCAGCGTTGTATTTTACTCCTTTCATGACGCAACACTCTAAAAAAAGGGAAATTGAAATTAAAACAATGAAAATCGAAAAAACAAAGCGAAAATAGAGCGAAATCGAGAGGGTGGGGGGACGGCGGCTGGTGGCGGGAGTGCCGCCGGAGCTGGTGGTGGCGGTGGTGTCGGCCCCTCTTTCGGACGACGAAGCACCCGCAGGCCGCAGTCGTGAAAACCCATATTCGAATTTTGAATATCCAAATTAAAAGAGAGAGAAATCTGAGAAATTTAAGAGGGATAGAGGCGTGTGTCAGTTGGTATTGTCAGACAATTAAAAACAGGAATGACACTATGGTTATTATTTGTTTTAGTCGGGGCATTATTGAGGCCAAATGTCTCTGGTTGGAATTAGGGAATAATAATGGCTTTAGCAGTGGTTCAAGGGGAAAATTTGGCTTAGAGTGTAATAAACCCTAAAATCATTAGATGTAGAGTCTTTAATGAATAGTAAAAATATGTGTCTCCCATGAAATTTTGGTAGGTTGAGATTTTACTTTATATCAAATTAATATTGAATAATGATTGATGTATATTATTTTATTGTATTATGTAAAAGTAAAGTAAGAAAGTGAATAAATGAGCATAAGAAAAGTTATGATATTTGAATTTATAGTAGTTTAAGTGTAGATAAAATATGAGATGTGAAAACAAGATTTTACATCTCCAACTCGAATATGACGGAGGTTGGAAATTCCTAAATCAAAACGTGTAAATTGTTTAATCCCAAAACAAGTAGTACATCCTTAGTGTCTCCAAGGGAGGTTTTTGGTGTCTTACCATAATAATTTAGGGTACGATTAATATGGTGAAATAGATTAGAAAATTTATTTCAAATACGGTGATTGATATAATTTTTAATCATTATTCTTATGCCATTTTTAATTTTTGGAGGCAAATTGCCATAAAAAAACAGTAATTTGCTACCAAATTTGCCTCAAACAGTAAATTTATCTTCAGTCATCTCAAATAAGAATATTATGAATTCTTTCATCTTATCAAATATTTATTTATAATTATATAGACAAAAATTTGTATGAACTCGAGTTCACGGTGAACTCAATTTTATCGATTGTCACTAGTATATGTATACATTATCACTGTTATATATATTCACTATCAATATTATGCATATATATTATCACTGTTAAAAAATTTAATATATTTTCGTAAAAGTAGTAGTATATATTAATAATAGTGATACTGATAAATTGATAATACAAAAAAGTGATACGAGTTTATATGAACTCGAGTTAACATGAGATCTACTCAATTATATGACATCATACTTATATTTAAATAAAATAAATTAAATATCACCAAATATTTATATATTTAATAAAATACTACATGATTCAAAGATCTAAAAAAACTAAAATGCAATACTAACAATTACATGTTAAATACTACTAATACAACAAACACAATACTAAAAAATTATATATTGATAGTTATTAATTTTTTTCATTACTATATTTTTTTCAAAGATGTAGAATTAATGCATTTCAAAATTCAAAATGAGCATCTGCATCTCTAAATTTTTTATGGAATAACTTGGAATGACATCAATAGTGATGTTAGGAAAGATGATGGAGTATATTATTGGATTTAAGAATTTTGTTCTACTTGAAACATGTAAAATAACCTTTAAACCGACAAATAGATCATATTATGAAATGTATTGTAATGAGCTTTTATTGAGATGAAGACAAGATGGAACAAATTGAAATATCAATAGTGAAGTTAGGAAAGATGATAAGAGTATTTACTGGATATAAAATCTTCTTCAACTAGAAATATATAAAATAGTCTTAAAATCGACAAATAGATCACATTATGAAATAAATTAGAATGAGTTTTTTTTTGAGTTGAAGATAAGATAGAATAAGTTGGAATGACATCAATGGTGAAGTTAGATATATCAAATATTATAACCTCACTATTTTCGTACCTCACTCTTGATGTTATTTAATTCATTACAATTTTTATCTTATCAAATATGCCCCATCTTAATAAATATTTGTTTATAATTATAAATATTAGATTTATATTTAAAATAAAATAAATTTAATAAATAAAAATTGATATATTTAATAAAATAAAAAATAATTTCAAAGATTTAAAAACTAAATTTTAATACAATCACAATTGCTTATTAAATACTACTAACTATTACAACAAATGCAACACTAAAGAACACATAATGATCATTACTTATATTGAGGTATTGTTGTGGTGTTATGGTTAGATGTAGCTAGGGGTGAGCACTATTTGGTTAAAACCGAAAAATCGAATCAAAATAAAATTTTGGTTCGGTTAATTTGGTATTCGGTTCGGTTTTGGTTTTAAATATTTAAGATTATGGTTTTCGGTTTCGATTTTAAAGGTAAAAAAAATCGTATAACTGAGAACCAAACCGAACTGAAATATAATTATATTCATATATATACTTATATATATTACATATAATTTATAAATTTTATATACTATACATACAGATATATGACTATATATATTGATATACATATATATAACATTATATATTTTTAAATCTTAATTTTTAATTCTAATTAATCAAATTTATCATTTCAAATCATAATATATATATATATATATATATATATTAAATACTGTTTTTTTAACAAATATTTTGGTTATTTCGGTATAAAATCGAAACCGAACCAAAAATTTTGATTTCAGTTTTTTCGATTTTTAATAAATATGGTTCGGTTTCGATTTCTTATAATGATTAATTCGATTCGGTTCGGTAATCGAACCAAACCATGCTCACCCCTGGATGTAGCTGTGAATTGCCATAATTAAAGGCTAAAACCCATGAAATTTCTAATTGGACTGGAACTGGATGATTCATATTCTATCATTTGTAGCCAATATTTGTTGCAATCTTTTTTTTTTCTTCCTATTGCAAGGTTTATTCTTTTAACATAAAACCGTTAACTTGTATTTGGATGTACGAATTTAGACTGTGAATATCAAATTTACAACCTAAATTCACTCCATCTATTTGAGTAAAATATTTAAATGGATGAATTTTAAATATTTAATTTTAACTTCAATTTAAATTGAAGGAATTTCAAATACTAAAAAAAATTTATCACTTCAATTTCTTTTTTATTTCAAATGACTCTATCAAAACATAACCAAATTCTTTTGATTCGAGATCAATGCGATAATGTAGCCATGATAGCTAAGATGCTAAATTTGTACAAGGATAGGATTAGAAAGAAACCACGTTGTGATCTGCTCGATCATACTATAGATGGGTATTTTTCAATAATAGAACATTCTGGTGGAAAAGATTTTAACTTCGTTTATTTTAGGGGCAAACACAATGAAGGGCATTTCATAATACTAAATTAAAGGTGGGGGCTTAAAACTTTTTGTATTACAATGAAGGGCAAATTACTTTTTTCTAATCCACAATTACTTTTTTTCTAATCTTACTGACGCGCTACAGTAGCTACAGTAGCCTAAACTGCTGCTACAGTGTACCTATGCTGACATGCTACAGTACCAGAATTCAAATTTAAACGCTACAGTATAGTATAATCGAGAAGACTATAGTATAATTGAGTATGCTATAGTATAATTGAAGACACTATAGTATTGACAAAATATCAATAGTATAACATACTAATAGTATAACATTGTAGTATAACGAAACATCAATAGTATAACATTCTTAAAAATATGCTACAATATTTTTACAATAGTATAACACACAAATAGTATAACATTGTAGTATAACCCTTTCAATTTTCTATACATTTTTTTAAATTAACTATAGTATAACCAAAAAAACAATAATAGTATAATTGACCATCTTAAATACATCAATAGTATAACAAACTTATCCACTAATAAGCATCAGATGAACTAAAACTCACATCTTTTTCTTTCCTCTCTAAAAACTTCATAAAATCATCACCATATATTCCTCAACAATAACAAAATAAATAGCAAAATGAAACCATAACACCAAAAAGTGCACTAAGCCAAACCATCATCAGCACTATAGACTGAAGGCTCCCAAACAAGATTTTGCACTTTTTCCAGGGCATCATTGGGTGGTTACCAATACAAAATACACCCTGCAAATTGCAATACATATCAATTTATTGAGAAATCAAGATAAGTAAAAAAGGATAAATTATTTAGCAAGTTTAAACTTAATTAGCACATATATGAACAATAAATTGCCAACTCCACCAACACATTGACTATCTCAACTACAAGGTAAATACAGTGATGCTTATCTTCTATAGGTAACCCAGCAGATTCCTAGTGTTCCAGCAACATGCTTCCTAGTATAGTAAAAAACATTTTATTACCGACTATTCTAGACGTTGCAGTGAACGAAAGTAGCACTCACCAAAGAAGCAAGTAAATGAGTCACAATAAAATTCAATAATATAAGTTGATTTAGAAAATGTACTGATTGTGTCTGATATTTGAGTCTCAACATTTAGATTTTTCTGCTGGTACTGAAAAACCTACACAAGTTTTGAACATTGTGGAACTACAACTTTTCATGAGGATGGAGAAAGAGACCTTAACAATTTCAGCAGCACAAATTTGTCCCTTGATCTCTAGTTTTACAAAACATTTCCTTCCAAACTAATTACCAAGTAACTTGAGTTAATATAGAAATAAATAAACATGATAACGTTATTAGTAACACTTCACACATGATTACAAGCTATATTTTATCATGATAGACTAGACATGCTTGGCTTTGCATCCCAATCCCGTTAGGAAGGTGAGTATGATTCAATCTACTGAGTGAATCAAGAGAGGGAATTGAGTGTGATTTCATTTCTTGAAAGAAAAATGATATATCGTACAAAAGAACAAGCAATAGTGTAGATAAATCATCTAGGAGATACAATATTGAAACAAAAATTTATAAAATTTTAAAAAAAACCACGAATGCACAAAACATGAAACAAAAAACAGGGGAAATGAAATAGGAACCTCAATTCTTTAAAAGATTAGGAATTGAAAACAAAATAAGATAAATTCACCCATTAACACCATGAATGAGAGTCTCCATACATTTCTTAATGTCACCGTCGCCCTAGGCTGAAACCAGAAGTCGTCGACCTCACCTCCCCCGTCCCCCATCTACCGTCGATTCGATGGTGTGCTTCTGCCTCGAAGCCGCGCCTGAACTCCCCCAAAATTAAACCCTAATCTTTCACCGATGGGACCCCGAACCAAACCCCTATTCGAAGCAGACCTTGACTCCATGGAAATCAGAATCCACCGCCTGCCCTTTGAAGCTCGCCGTCGTCGAAAGCTGAGTAAATCCGACGTTGCCTATTCTGAAAACTCACGCCTTCAAAACCCCACCACCATAAAGCTCACATGACAACCCCTAATATCGGTACCTAATTAAAGCTCTAAACAAGGAGAATAAAACCCCTCAATTTATATATTGATCGGACTCCGGTGAAGACCTTAAATTTTGTCGGAATATATCTGGTTGAGAGAGAGAGAAAGAGAGAGAAAATGAGTTAGGGATGAGAGAGAGTGTGCGTGTGAAAGTGGAGGGTTATTGATATATACATATTTTTAAAAGCCTAAAATTTGATATTAATTAATTTGATTAAAGTTAATTAGTCTTAATTAGTCTCACTAACTCTAATTTGTCCTTCTCTATGTTGGCCTAACGAACTAACACAATTAGAATACGGATGATCACCAAGGTTTGGCAGGTCGCCAGGACTCACCCGGATCCGCGGAAGCGTGGAGCTCGCCCACATGGGGGCAGCTCGCCTGCGTAGCTCGCTCAAAGGAGCTCGCCCCTATTCCCACGAAGACACTGGAGCTCGCCCCAGAGCTCGCCATTATCCCCACAAGGACCTCGCACACTCACAAGCCACTCAAGGCACTGGAGCTCGCCCACCAGCTCACCTGGACCACTGGAGCTCACCTCTGAGCTCGCCTGTTAGTCGATAGGACCCCGATGGTGCACTCTTTTTCCCTCCGTCCGGTTTATCCACAAGGGTGGTTTACGGCGAGGTTTTTAATGAGGCCCATCTAGTCTAAGGCATAGTAGTAGGACGAGGCACGACATAGGGAGCAGTGTGAGAGACCAAGATGAGGGTAAGGAACCCTCGTCAACACCGGAAGCCATATAGGCTCGTAAGGTGCTGTCTCACACTCGCACACCTATAAATAAGACCTCTCTTGTACTATTCACACAATTCTCACAATTAATATATTTCCTACACTCTACTTTCTCTCTCGAAGCTCTCTCTCTCTACATTATCTCCCCAAGAACATAAAATCATAAGATTATTGTTTGGTAGAATTAATCCGTTATAAAGCCACATAAACGAACACAATTAAGAAATTCTATCAACAATTTGGCGCTAGAAGGAGGGTCCGAACCTGAAAAATAAAAATTTATCAAGGACAAAAAGTTAGGGTTTGTTTGAAGATTTGAAGGTGCTCTTGATAAAACTCAAGAACACTTGAAGATACACATACATATTCATTTCTTTGGACGAAAAACCCAGATTTCCGGACGAAAACCTGAATTCTCAAATTCACAAATTCTGCCCGGAAAAAGTTTTCAAACGCGCGCGTGTACACGAATAAACCAAATTTTGGATAATTCATCACACACGAGGCTAGACAAAAATTTGCACAGCTCCACCCAAGCTGGACGACCACCATCCCGGCGACCTCCCTCCACCTCGGCGACCTGCAGTAAGTTACTCCCTCCAAAATCTAAGAATGGCTAACACTCGAGCCACCAAAGGACAGACCTCCGCAGCTGCCGGAAGGTCCAAAGGAGGTGACCAAAACCAGGCCGAGGTGGAGACCTCACGCCAGGTGGTGGAGACCTCACAACCACCTCCCCAGAAGAGCACCGCAGCCCCGCGACCTCCGCGAGTTGTGGTGACCCAGGAGGACTTGGCCCCCGCCCTGAGGGACCTAACCAACAACCCCGACGAGCTCCAACGCACCATCGCAACCTTACAAAGGTTGCAGCAGAGGCAGCAGGACGAGCTCGCCCTGGTACCCAGGCGAGCTCCAGCTGCCGAAGCCCAGGAGCAAACCAGGCCCACCCAGGGCACTCAGACCCAGGGGGAGTACAGTGTCCTCCCCACCGAGCAGGAGGCGAGCTCGACACAAGCTCGCCAACATAGGGAAATGGCTGGCAAAGCCAAGATGGTGGAGGAGGATCCCGCTCCTTACACCGGGAGAGATTCGGTCTACACCGGGGCATCTGGCACCCACCAATCACAAAGGAGGGAAGTCCTCCAAGGCAGACTGAGACCCAGGTGCGGAGAGAACGAACGAACAGCCACCCCGGTCACATCCTACGGGGGAGACTCAGACCTACAGCCGCGCAGGTCCGCTCATGAACAATTGAGAAGGCCCGCCACCGACAGGTTGGGCCCCCATGGCGGACGCCAATTCCAGCCCGTCACTGAGAGGTCACCCCAGAGTAAGGCACCTCGGGGACGTGCGTCCGCGAGACGCACTACCTTTGAGTAGCCTCCGCCGGAGGTGACTCGTGATGACGAGCTGACCTCACTGAAAAAGGTCGTCGAAATGCTACAAGCACAAGTAGCAGCCAACTCTGGCGGACCTGACGCCACGACTCTCCCCGCATCTCCATTGGCACCTGTCATCCTTCGCGCACCGGTCCAAAAGAAAATTCAATTCCCGGTGATGTCTGCGTACGAGGGCGAATCTGACCCGAAGGTCCACCTGGCCCAGTACGCAGACTTTATGATTTCGGTTGGCGCCACCGACTCTACTCAATGCCGGAACTTCCCGCTGACCCTAGGGGATCGAGCTCACCGATGGTTCTCTTCACTCGCCCCGGGGTCAATCTGCTCATTTGGCCAACTCTCGCGGGAGTTCTTGACCCACTTCTCTAGGTTCAGATCCTACCTTACCCAGAAGCACCGACTCACCAACATCCACCAAGGCGAGAGCGAGACCGATCAGTAGTACCTGGAGAGGTTCGATAAAATCCTGTTGGAAGGTGAGCCGGTGTGCGAGGATACTAAGGTCATCGCAGCGATGGCCGGACTCAGGAGGGGCACTGACCTCTGGAAGGAGATGCACCTCGCATGTCCCAACACTTACACCGAATTCCGCCATAAGGCGGGGGTGTTCGTGGCCATGCAGGAGGCACTGCTCAAAGAAGTTGGTGCCCACGAAGAGAAAAAACCCTATGGGAAAAAGTCCGGGGGCACCTACAAGGCTCCCCGGAACTTAAAGGCCTTTGGCGAGGGGGACGAGCTCAAAGAAAAGCTCAATCAGGTCCTCACCGTCTCCGTTGACCACGTTTTCACTGCCGTCAAAGGCAAGGCCATGCTGGAGGAGACGAGGCGGATCCGCCAGGACCGCACGAAGCTCAACCCTAATAAATTCTGCGCCTACCACCAAGCCATCGGCCACTTCACCAGCGAGTGCCGAGACCTCCTCAAACAGCTCTGGAAATTCTACGAGGATGGTAAGTTGGCGGAGTTCATGAAGAAGGCCCCAGCTAAGAGGCCAAGGTTCGAGAGGAGGGCTACCTCCGATGATGAGGATGAGGAAGCGGACCAACCTGGTCCCAGAACAGGCGGAGGGCACCTCCCCAACCTCAGCAAAACATGGAGCCCACCCGGGAACTCTTAGTTCTCAAGGAGGAGATCGGAGCTGCCGGAGGTCTCTAGGACGGGGGATCCTCCATAACCAAGAGAAAAAGAAAGGCCGAGATCCGGGTAATAAACCAAGTCCAGAAAGGCAGCTCCGGCCCCAGGTCTGTCTCACAGCTTACTGATGAGCTGACATTTTCCTCGGTGGACCTGGAAGGGGTACTGATGCCCCACAACGACTCATTGGTGATAACCGCCAACATCATGAACGTCCGAGTTCACAGGCTACTTGTGGACACCGGCGCATTCACCAACATTCTCTTCAAATCCACCTTAGATGCCTTAGGTGATTTTGAGTCGTATCTGGAACCTAGCAACGCTAGGATAGTGGGGTTCGGAGAAGCTGTAACCGTCCCCCTAGGTAGTGTTAGGTTGAACGTCCAACTTGTATCGGCTGAGGACCCCGAAAGGAGACTGACTGGGGTCATAGATTTCCTAGTTGTCAACCACCAGTCCTCCTACAACGGGTTCCTCAGCCGCCCGTTTATTAATGAATTCAAAGTGGCGTGTTCGACCTACTACTACTGTTTGAAATTCCCAACTCCAAAAGGTGCTGAGACTATAAAAGGTGACCAGAAAAAGGCCCGAGAGTGTTTACTCCAAATGAAAGATGGCCAGGTCAAAAAAGTGGTGACACGGGTCCAAGTCCTTGAAGAGGACTTGCAGATTCCAGCAGACGAGCCAAACATCCTAGACGTCGTCTCGGTCGAAACTGAGATGATGGAGGTAGGCGATCTGTCGGAGATAGACCAAGGCACAGGACCTGCGCAAGACACACAACCAGCACCAATGGAGGGATTGAAAGAAACCCAAGTGTTGGGACCTGCGCAAGGGTCGGGACCCGCGCAAGAACAACGACCTACTCCCATGGAGGTGGTTGGCGAAAGCCAAGATGGGGGACCTGCGAGAGGTCAAGAACCAACGCCTATGGATGTTGATCCAACTCCCCAGGTCACTAAACCATCCCAAGTTGACAAACCACCGGAGGTACTAACAGTTGATGGACTCGCTCGAGCTGAAAACCAACCCGATGACCTCGAACCGCGCATAGGTCACGAACCTGCGCAGATGTCACAAGAGGAGTGGGACGAGTTCATCAGCGACCCTAGGTGGAAAAGTCAAAAGAGAAAAGCTACCCCCATGGAGGAATTGACGGCACTCCCGGTGGACCCGGAAAGGGACTTAGAACTTTTCATTGGTTCTGAGTTACCTGAACCATACCGGTCGAGGATGGAGCTGTTCCTGATGACCAATCTGGACGTGTTTGCCTGGTCCCATGAGGACATGACGGGGATCCCATTGGAACATGCTTGCCACAGACTCAACATAGACCCGACAAGGAGATTCGTGCGCCAAAAATGAAGAAAATACAGACCAGACAAATACGCAGCTCTAACTGTTGAGGTGGAGAAATTGTTAGACAACATGCTCATCAAGGAAGCCTTGTGTCCACAGTGGGTCGAGAACCCCGTCCTGGTGAGAAAACACAATGGGACGTGGAGACTCTGTATTGACTTCACAAACTTGAATAAAGCTTGTCCGAAGGACAATTTCCCACTAAATCACATCGATCAGCTGGTAGATAGCACCGCTGGCCATGAAATGATGACATTCATGGAAGCTTTTGCGGGCTATCACCAGATAGCTTTGCACCCGGATGACCAGGAGCATACGGCGTTCTACACCAATAAGAACATGTATTGCTGGGAAAGGATGCTGTTCGAAATCATCAACGCCAGAGCCACCTACCAAAGGTTGGTGAATAAAATGTTCGACCAACACATTGGCGAATCCATGGAGGTGTACGTAGATGACATAGTTGTCAAGAGTCTGAGAAAGGAGGACCATTTGGACCACCTAAAACAGACCTTCGACATACTGAGCCACTACAATATGAAGTTAAACCCCAAAAAGACCAGCTTCGACGTGTACTTCGAAAAGTTCCTGGGGCACCTAGTTAGCCAACGAGGAATCGAGGTCAACCCGACGCAGGTCCAATGCATAATCGAGATGGGTATACCTGATTTTGTCTAGAAAATTCCAAGACTAACTGGGTGCATGGCAGCCCTGAACAGATTCATCTCCAGGTCCGGTGACCGAATTCGCCCTTTCTTCGAGGCAATTAAGGCAAACACATGGAGGTACAAAGAGGCGGCCAAAGCCAACAAGCTCCACCTAAAAAACTACTTCGTCTGGACAAGTGAATGCCAACGAGACTTCGAAGACATCAAAACATACCTGGCAGATACACAGGTCCTGTCAAAGCCGATACCTGGAGAGAAGCTATTCCTCTACCTGGCTGCGTCGGAGGTGGCCATCAGCTCCGTCCTGGTCCGAGAAGAGGCGAAAACACACCTATCAGTGTACTACGTAAGCCAAGTCCTACACGAAGCTGAGTTGCGGTACACCCCAATAGAGAAGCTGGCTTATGCACTGGTGATGAGTGTTAGAAAATTGAGGCCTTACTTCTTTGACCACCCGGTAGAGGTGCTGACAACGTTTCCACTGCGTCAAATACTACAGCGCCCAGACACCGCCGGACGCCTGCTGAAATGGTCACTAGAGATCAGCCAATACGGTATAACTTACGCACCCCGAACAGCGATCAAGGGCCAAGCACTTGCCGACTTCATTGTCGAGCTAACTTTCCCACAAGATTCGACGAGGGGGCGTGTAGCTCCGTGGCATCTCTACGTTGATGGGTCATCAACCAGTATAGCAGCAGACGCCGACGTGGTCCTGATTAGTCCGGACAGACAAGTCTTCACCTCCGCAATCCGGTTCGACTTTCGAGCAACCAACAACAAGGCGAAGTATGAAGCGTTGATAGCGGGACTTAGGCTATCATTAGCTGTGGGGGCGGCCAATCTTCAAGTTGTTCGGAGATTCCCAGCTAATAATATCCCAAGTCCGGGGGGAATACGAGGTAAACCATGCATCTGATCTCGATGTTTACGCAGGTTTACATCAACCAGATACCGCGGCTAGAAAACACACAAGCAGATGCTCTAGCCCGGCTAGCTACTAGCAACGACAAAGCCGAATTCACGAAGGTTGTAATCACCACACTAAAAAACCCCTCGATGTCCGATTACAAGATAAATCAAACCTCGAGTGGGGGGCAGGAGGACAGTGAAGATGGTGAAGATTGGTGCACTCCAATCCAAAAATATTTGACAGACGGAACAACCCCGTGGACACCTGGGAAGCTAGTCGACTAGTAAAGCAAGCTGCCAGATATACGCTGCTGGACGGCCAACTCTACAAACGTGGATTCTCTCTACCCCTACTCAAGTGCCTAACTAAGAAACAGGGGTCCGAAGTGTTAGAAGAAATTCACGAAGGAATTTGTGGGAGTCACGCTGGGGGGCAAGCATTGGCATACAAGACGATCAGACAAGGCTACTACTGGCCCACTCTTCGCAAAGATGCCATCAGCTACGCTCGAAGGTGCCGAAAGTGCCAACTTTTCGCACCTAACATCCACTCCCCAGCCAACCAGCTGAAGTTGGTTTTTAGCCCATGGCCTTTCGCGAAGTGGGGAATCAACTTGATCGGCCCATTTCCACCTGGTAGAGGCGGTGTAAAGTTCGCTGTCGTAGCAGTAGACTACTACACTAAGTGGACTGAGGCCAAAGCTCTCACAACTATAACCCAAGAAAGGATGATAGGCTTCGTTTGGAAAAACCTGGTCTGCAGGTTCGGACTTCTGCAGTCGATCATCACAGACAATGGAAGACAGTTCGACGGTCAAAAGCTGAGAGACTTCTGCAGTTCATGGAACATCATGAAGCACTACTCAACCCCATATCATCCCCAATCGAACGGCCAGCTCGAGGCGGTGAACAAAATCCTGAAACACATATTAAAGCTCCGCCTTGAAGAGAAGAAAGGGAGCTGGGCAGACGAACTCCCGGAGGTCCTATGGTCTTATAGAACTTCGTATAGGGCTAGCACCGGAGAGACCCCGTTTGCTCTAGCCTTCGGGACTGAGGCAGTGGTGCCCGTCGAAGTCCAAAACAAGACTTGGAAGGTGGTAGGATTAGGATATGATGAAGAAAAGAATGACGAAGCTTTGGCAGTAGAGAAGGATCTGATCGAAGAGACCAGAGCTTCGTCAGAAATGAGGAACGCCACCTACAAGCGCAGAGCAGAGAAATATTACAACTCCCAGGTCCGAGACCAAAAATTCAAGGTCGGAGACCTGGTATTGAAAAAGAAGTTGATGGCCCCACCAGGTGTATTCGGTTCAAACTGGGAAGGACTGTTCCAGGTCACCGCAGCTTGGCCGAACGGCACTTATGACCTTAAAGACGCAGAAGGCAACGCCTCGTCATACACCTGGAGTGCGACCCACCTGAAAAAGTTCTACCAATAGACTAGGATTCTGTAATAGACTAGTCGAAGGTTCGCATCAGAAATGTTGATGGCAACCGGTGTAAGTTCCATCGCTATAAAGAGTTAGAAGATTCATGAGATCAGAAAAATTTGCCAAGTGTTTGGACCTGCGTAGCTCGCCAACTATGCGAGCTACCCCAGGTCACCCACTACCCAAGGTAGCTCGCCAGTCCTAGCTCGCCCAAGTACTCGAAAACCCATAGTGCGCAAGGACCAAGGTCCCAAGCGTTGTAATTAAATAGCTTGAAGGCAAAGGCCAAAGTGCCCAAGGTCGCGAAGGTACCCTTATCAAAGGGTTGCTAAATACCTACTGCCACAAGTTAGAAAAATTTGCGAAAAAGATAAAAAACGTCTAAGGCAAGGTTCATGAAACCCAACGGCCTAACGTGAATCAATCGAAGTGCAGCTCGCTGCCCTAAGTGGTCTAAGATGAGCAATTCGCGGCCCTAAGTGGTGTAAGACGAAGAATATGCACTCTCAAAACAAGAGGTACAATTCGTAGTCGTAAGTGACGTAAAATGAACTATTCGCTTCTCAAAGTAGAATAAGATGAACAATTATGTACCAGAAAAATAAATAAAAACGAGCTATTTAAAAATTATAACATAAAAGCGCAAAGACGTAATTAAAGAGAGTTAGACAAAAAATGCTCGACTTATATTCAAAAGATACTTAAGAAATTTTCAAGTAAAAAATATACTTGAAAAAATCCTAAGTATGAGTAGCAGTGCTGGCCACAAAGGCCGACCAGCTAGCCATCTTTGAACTACAAAAGCTCCTTCTGGGCGAGCTGCACGTGCCCGACAAGCTGCATCTACTTGAATAAAAACTAAAGATTACAAAAAGAGCTCCTTCTAGGCGAGCTATAGAGCCTAGCGACCTACTGCGAGTTGAGAAATAAAAAGCTATTCTAGAAAGCAAGAGAAAAATCCTAAGTCTCCGGAGCGGCGGGGACATTGGAAGGCACCTCGGCGGAGTCGTGGGCGACCTGGCGGACTGGGAGGGCTAGCTCGGCCTCAGGAATGATATTTCCAGTCAACCCACTGACGTCGAGCTCTCCAATATTCAACACTGCATCCCCGCAGGCCTCTCTAAGTTGCGCAACAGTGAGGGGGATCTGCTCCTCCTCGCCAGCGACCTCCTCCTCGCCAATGTTCACCTCCGGCACCTCAACTGTTTTGATAACTTGGAAGCGTACTGGCACAAAGTTGAGGGGAATGCCGAGCTCCGGGAGATCACCAATGTCCAGCTTGGCACCATCTGGGAAGGGAACCCGGTCCAAGCAGGCCTTGAAGTCGCCTACCACTGCCTCGACCTCGTCATCCTTGTGGGCTCGAGCCCACCAGAGGGTCCGCAGGACCTCGGCGTAGCATTGGACGCATCCCTTGTCCGAGGCCTCAGCCCTCACAGCCGCCAGATCCGGGGAGGAGGAAGCAACACTCCGTAGTTCGGCAACCTCATTAGACTTCGCCTCCAGCTCGCCCCTTAGCCTCTCACACTCAGCGTTGGAGCTCTTCACCAAACCCCGCTGCAGTGCGAGGTCCTTTTTTGTAATCACGTGATTGCCGACCTCCTGGGCGACCTGGGCGGCGAGCTCATCTTCCTTGGCCTTTATCCTCGCCTCAGTCTCCTGCTCGAGCCTGGCGAGTCGGCGTTGAACATTCTCGAGCTGCTGAAGGGCATTTTGCTCGGCGGCCAATGAGGCCTCGGCCCTTTCTTCGACGAGTTGCGCCTGCCTTTTCTCCTTGTCAGCAGTGTCCGACAATGCCAGCATCCTTTTATTCCTGTCGGAGTGACCTGCCTCCAACTAGGCGACCTGCTCGAGAGCCTTCTGGTTGGCGAGCATCAATCTACTCGCATGATGAGCCGAGAGGAGGAGGTTCTCCTTCAAGTCCTGGCTGTTGATGTTCACCACCAACGGGGTCATCCAATGCCTTGGCATCTCGCTCACAGTATTCCGGGCTACGCTCGGAGGGAGGCTCCGCATCGACGTGAGGGAGCGAGATCGCTCGAAGGCATGCAGGGCCTCGTGACGATTCGGGAAGGCGATTGGGGCATAACTGCGAGATCAAAACAGGTAGAAAATGTTAGAAAAATAAGAGATAATAGGCGATGAAGGTCAACTGGGCGAGCTACTTACTGAGCTCGGTCGGGGTCCCAGCCCAGGAGCGTGTCATCGTTGGTTTGCACCCCAAATGGAGATGGCGAGGGGGGCGAGCTCTGGATGGGCGTGGCCGCCAGCGGGGCAGTGGATTGAGCGGAGCCCCCCTGCCAGGACCTCGCCGAAGTCCTCTCAACCGGGTCAGAGTCCTCATCAACCAGGCCAGTGTACCTGGTCCTCTTGCGAGCCGGGGGATCCTCCTCGCCAGCTCGGGACCCTTGGCCTCTTTGGGCCCCCTTTTTCCTTCGACCTCGCTCGGAGGAAGCGACAACTCGCCCCCCACCTCGGCCGGTCCGAGCGACCTCCGCAGCCTTGGACTTCTCGGGAGCCTTGGCTTTTTCCCTCTGGGTCCCCGACCCCCCTACCTCACCCTTCTTGGAGGCGAGCTCGGCCTCCTTGATCGCCTCCAACGCGAGCACGGAAGGCGGGGCGAGTCTGTTGGGGCGAGGTGGGCCCATTTCCAAGCGCTCTTTGATAAGCTGGTAGGCCTCGGGGACCTCAGCGATTGGGATTGCGACGAAGCTACCACCTGCACAAAAATTGAAATTGTCAGCATGATGGGCGAATTACACCCCCCATAGGCGAGCTCCAAAGAGTTGAACCTGGGAGCTCGGGACCTTGGATATCGAGGTGGTGCGGCAGTGTGAGGAGTCCGGCGAGCCGCAAACAATGGTGCGCGCACAGGTGGGCGACCTGCCTATCCTTCTCGCTTCTCAAACAGCAGATGGCGCGCACCACGTCGACTGGTCCGACACCTTAGGTCTGCCCCTGCTGGATTTGTGGCTCTTTGGAACTGCAAGAAGAAAGAAAATTAGAATTAGTATATCTAATTCAACCCACACACACCGAAATAGGCGACCTACTGCTGGCTTCCCCGTATCCCTCCGGAGTGGGAATACGATCACCTCGCCCGTGATACGTGCTGGAGGCTCGCCAGTCCCCGCCTATGAAGAAAAACTGCTTTTTCCAATCACAGACTTTATTGGGCAAGTCCCCAAGAAATTTTTCCCCCGGGTGAGCTTTCAGGTAATAGTATCCTGCGCCGTCCTACGCCCGTTTGGTCACGGCGAAGAGCTCGCCGAGGTCCACCGAGGTTGTCGCTTTCTCATAGCCCTCCAATCCAAAGACGGACAGAGCAGCGAGAAGGTTGCTCCATGCATTCGGGGTGAGCTGAGTGATGGCCAAATTATTGTCGGCAAGGTATTGGTAGATGATCGGGTGCAATGGCAATGTAAGCCCGGCCCTTAGAACATCGACGTTCAAAGCGATCATCCCCTCAGGAGGCGGGTCGGCCCGCTCATTCTTCATTGGAGCATACATGAAGATGTCGAGCGGGATACGATACTCCCTGCGTATGATGGGCAGGTCGCATTCATCTATAAGGCTCACCACCTCGCCAGCCTTGTATTCGGACGGGGTAACTTTCTCTAGGTCGGTGGGGTCGGCGGGGAGTACCCGGTCCAGGCGGGGGAAGCTCGCCGCATTCTCGACGATATACTCACCCCAGTCGAATGGATGGACGACCTGGGCAGGGACCTCGTGTTCGACCAGCTGGGGTTCCGAAAAACCAATACGATGGAACCACTCAAGCGTAACTTCCTCTAGGTCGCCACCCACCTCGCCGACCTCGACAATGCCCTCATCAACCTCCTCGGGCCCTTCGTTGCCACTGGCAACTCTTTCCTCTTGGGCGACCTCGCCGCTTTCCTCCCATACCTCGTGGCATACGGCGCTGGAGGCTCCTTCCTCCGGATTGGGACACAGCTCGCTGGGCAGCTCGCCGGAGACCCGGCGAGCTGCCGAGGTCGCCTCGGAGCTGGAACTGATCTCCACGTACGAAACCCGAGGTGGCTCATCCTCAATTATTGGCCATTTTTCAGGGTTTCGGTCCGAAAGGGTCCTACTCGAGGATTGTGTCGACATGGTCTCAAAGAAGTCCAAAGGGTTCTCGGCACAGTCCGATAATCCACAGTCCAATAATCCAAAGTCAGAGAAGTCCAAAGGGTTCTCGGCACAGTCCGATAGTCCAAAGTCAAGGTACGGTGTCGTTCAAGGAGCCCGAAGAAATGAAAGAAAAATCAAGTAAAAAGGCAAAAGAAAAGGGGAGAAAAGATCGAATCCTACCTTGAAGAGCCTTCGAAAATCCGTCGAACTCAAGAAAAATCGGTCGCTGGGAAAGCTCTGAGAATTCGAAAATGCAGAAAGTGAGGAAATGAATCCACTTCCCCCTATTTATAGACGTCGGGGCGAGGTGCAATATTCAGGAAGTGCGGGGACCTGTTTGCAAAAAAATTGAAAGTTGACATGATTGTGGGCGAAAACCGAGGCCTCAAAAGACGTGCTTGACTCCCGGATTCCCGCACCACGTCGGCCAAAAACAGCCGCCCTGGCCGAGCTCGCCTAATAGCTCGGCAATCATCCAGGGATAGTTCGCCGAAATTCAAGTTCTCCAGCTCGTCCGCACATTTGACGAAGTCATGGTGCATGCGAGCTGGGGGGCAAATGTTGGCCTGGCGAACTAACACAATTAGCATACGGATGATCACCAAGGTTTGGCAGGTTGCCAGGACTCACCCGGATCCGCGGAAGGTGGAGCTCGCCCACATAGGGGCAGCTCGACTGCGTAGCTCGCTCAAAGGAGCTCGCCCCTATTCCCACGAAGACACTGGAGCTCGCCCCTAGCCCCACAAGGACCTCGCCGAGGTCCATCATCGCACGACACTCACAAGCCACTCAAGGCACTGGAGCTCGCCCACCAGCTCGCCTGGACCACTGGAGCTCGCCTCTGAGCTCGCCCAGGAGCTCGCCTGTTAGTCGATAGGACCCCGATGGTGCACTCTTTTTCCCTTCGTCCGGTTTATCCACAAGGGTGGTTTACGTCAATGTTTTTAATGAGACACATCTAGTCTAAGGCATAGTAGTAGGACGAGGCACGACATAGGGAGCAATGTGAGAGACCAAGACGAGGGTAAGGAACCCTCGTCAACACCGGAAGCCATATAGGCTCGTAAGGTGCCGTCTCACACTCGCACACCTATAAATAAGACCTCTCTTGTACTATTCACACAATTCTCACAATTAATATATTTCCTACACTCTACTTTCTCTCTCTAAGCTCTCTCTCTCTCTACATTATCTCCCCAAGAACATAAAATCATAAGATTATTGTTTGGTAGAATTAATCCGTTATAAAGCCACATAAACGAACACGATTAAGAAATTCTATCAACACTCTATAATTGAGTTAAAAAGGGTGTCCTACGATGCACTTCTATTAAAAAGAGTGCCCCTCCTTGTGTTTTTCTCTAAATTTTATTTGAGTAGTGTGATAAAAAGTGTACAGTGGGGTGGTGATGATTTATTTAAATTAGTTCTCAAATTTTAAATCTTAATTTAGTGTATTTGTTTGGATAAGATATTCAAATGAATAATTTTAAATACTTAAAGATTTATATTTTTGGTTGATAATTATAAGTAATTTTTGAGCATCAATAATTTTAATTAAAACTTATTTTTTTATAGCTATATATAATTTAATTCGTATTTTATGCTATGAGAGCCTCTCGATCCAATTTTCTTCTTCAGTCATTAAAAGATAAAAAAATCACACATATTGTCCTCCTCTTAAGTAAAGAATTTTAAACAAATAACACATTAATATATATATATATATATATATATATTCACATAATTAAAAAAATCGGGGTATTACAAAATCAAGTTCAGGTGAACTCTTATATAAAAATAATGAGTAGGTATTGTGTGAAAATAGTTCATGATAAACTTATCATAAAATTATTTTAAAATATCAAATATTTGGTCAAGTTTATCAAAATATACATCAGATGTATCAAAAGTGGAGATCAATATATAAATTTAATTGACCTTAACTTTTGATACACCTAATGAGATTTTTGATACACCTGATTAAATGTTTGATACAAAAATAATACTCCCTCCGTCCCAAAACTATTTTCATAGAAGTTCTGGGTATGCGAACCAAGAAAAAGTATGTATGTAAGTATAAAGTTAAATAATAAAATAAGAAAAAATGAATTTATTGACTTTTATGAGTGTAAAAAATTTCCTTTTTATGTATATGAAAGAAGAGTTGAGACGTTTAAATAAGGAAAGTGTGAAAGTAATTTTGGAACGGAGAGAGTATCTTTTAGGCATACAAAATAATACTCCATCTGTCCCACAAGAATTTGCATATTTTCCTTATTCGGACGTCCCACACAAATTTGCACATTACTAAAAAAAATATTGATCTACGTGCACACTCACAAAACTATACACATATTTACTCATATGCCACTATTTCTTATATAAAACACATTTTCCTTAAAAAATGTGCCGTCCCGTAAGGTGCAAATTTCTACGGGACGGAGGGAGTACTCACTAAGTCCCCTAATAAATTTCACATTTTCTTTCATAAAATATCCCACAATAAATTTCACTCTAAAATAAAAATTAAGCATCTCACAATATTCATTTTTTAAAAATATTTTTTATTTATTAATCCAAAAAATCAATAAAATAATTTTTCTTAAAATCTCTCTTATATACATTTTAAAAAATATTTGATTTCATATATTAGTCCTTTAAAAAAAAAGTTAGTTTACCGTAAATTTTTTTATGACTAGTTACAAATGTATTGACTTTTTTAAAAAAAAAAGTTAATTTACTTTTTTAAAATTTTGATGAACTAACTTAACTACTAACTCCTATTATTCACTGAAAAAAAAAAAAAAAGAGGAAGTGTTGACCGCTGCAAGTAAAAACCTTACACATACAAAGTGGTGACAACATGACATAAATGGTAAGGGTGGGCAAAAAATGGAAAATCAAATTTTCGAATCGAATCAAAATATTTTGGTTAATTTGATTCGGTTAATTCGATTAAAAATTTTAATAATCGAATTTTTTTTGGTTCGATTCAGTTATGAATCCGTAAAAACCGAAATAACCAAAATATTATATATATTATATAATATATATTATATAAATAATATATATAAGTTATTTTAATAACATTTATTAACTTTTCTTTCAAAATCCTACTTTCATTTAGGGAGAAAAGAGATTATACATAAAATTATGAAATATATTAAAAAAAAATACTTAAAAAATTAAATTATACATAAATTATAAAATATATTTAAAAATTCGATTTTAACCGAATTAACCAAAATATATTTCGATTTTTTCAGTTTTGGTTATTTTGGTTTTAAAAAATTTCGATTATTTCGATTCGATTAAAAAATAGTTCAAAACAGACTGAACCGACCGAACGCTCACCCCTAATAAATGGTAACTAATGCAATAGAAAAGAGCATATATCTGTTGACAATCCGGTGCACGCCATCTAAGGGAAGAATTGCAACATATATATTAGGATATCGGTCCAGAAAAACCCAGTAAAAAACATTACAAGAAACACACCAAGTCGACGGCCCATTTCTCTTTCCGAGGCAATCAAGACACGAGTATCTTGGCCGTTGCTTGGGATATCTAGACTAAAAAAGAATTTAAACGAGGGTCTGTTCGCCATGGAAGACCTGTCCGTGCTCCCAAGCTTCTGCAGCCAATGCCAGCCTGCAATTCGAGAAGAACATTATAGATGGCTTTTCTTGCATTCATCATTAAATATCTCAAATATTAGACTGGTTTTGAATTAAAACTGACCACTTGAGCAGCAAAAGGCAACATCTTTTCCGGTGGCATGTCCGCACAAAGAGCTACCAAGTTGAAACCAACAATAATGTAAATATAGCATCACAAAATCAAATGAAACACTCAGGAAAAAAAAAAGGCATTTGGTTCAAATCCTTTAATGGGAATGAGAGCGAGAATGCAATGAAATATATAATTACACTGTTTATTGAACTTATCTTGGAATAAGTAGGGACAAAAATGATTATTGGTTAAAGAATAGTGAATGATTATAGGAGGGGATGTAGTAAATCAAAACGAGGTAATGATTAAGTTATTTTGAGTCGCAATACCTCGTAGGAAGTATGATGGAAGTAATTTGATCATCCTTTATTCTCATTAACCAACACAATTACCCTACATACATTTCCATTAGCATTCTCATTTAAAAATTATGAACCAAGCGCAATAATTTAATGGGAGGGTGTTTGTGGAGAGATTGAGAGGAAATGAAGATATTATAAGAGCTACGAGCTATAACAGGAGCAGTGTTCAACAAAAACTGAATTACTGATCGAGCAAATAACGAACAAGCTAGGCTATCATAATTTCCATAAAGAAAGTAGAGAAAATTGATTTACTAACCATAAAGTACTGCACCAATAAATGAATCACCAGCACCAGTAGTGTCAACAAGTGCAGATGATGGAATCTTCTCAGCTGTTCCTAAAAGCATCCTACCGCTCACACACCCGATCGCCTTTGCTTGCAATTTCACCTCATCCTAAAAGATAATAATGATTCAACCATACTTGTTGCACAACATTCATATTTAGTTTTCACGATATTCTGTCTCTCATTAGCAAAGACAGTAGGATTACTTTATGTTTGGAAAACCATTTGATTTCTGGACATGAAACTTTAATTTGTAAAATAGTTGGTGCTTACTAACTAACTTTAAATGCATAGTTATAAATAACACTTATTTATTTCGATATTGGAGAAGCGCAAATTTGTGGATTTTTTTTTCTGCATTCTACATAACAAAATTGAACAGTATTTATCCCCACTTTCCAAAAAGTCCATTTCATAACTGAACTTTTATTTGGAATCTGCTCCAAACATATGATCAGAAAATAGTTATGGGAAATTGATGAGAAACCATTATGTAATTTGAGTCCTTTCTCTCATAGCCAAAATTAAAAAAGAAAAGTTGAGCAAAGTAATGGTTACGAGAAGGGCAAAATAAACTGTGTGAAGGGAAAATACCGATGATACACATGTAGGCAAGGTTGTATTGCCATCCCTCTTATGCTTCAGTGTCACCAATAATTCATCCACATCTACTTCGTCAGAGAGACTACTTTCTGTAAACAATAAAATGTGAAATAAGATGCATCCAGTTTAACCTTATGCATCTAACTATTCAATAAATAACAAAAAGTTAACAGCAAAAGGAACATATCCACATACCATTTGACCTCTCCAGCATTATGCAACCATCTTCACCCAATGTGACTATAACAAATTTGATATTTGGCAATTTTAGAAGCATGGAAACAAGAGCACTTGGGACAGATAAACCACCCGCCCATTCCTGTGAGAAAAGGAACAGAAATTATATTACTTATACTCCCTCCATACCACTAAAATAATCTTATATTCTTTTTTGGTATATATCAAATTATATGCTTGTTTCTTTATTGTAGTCATTAATTATTTTCCAATATAACCCAAACGACACTATTTAATTAAGTTAATTTTTTAATTTCAATGAACATTTAATCTTTATGTCATCTCATTTGCATAGGTAAAACAGAAGGGTGGAAATTCTGAGTTCCAAACATATTAAATATGGTTTCTTAATTTGTGTGAAAAATGAAACATGTCTTTCTTAGTGGTACAGAGAGAGTATCAATGAAAACTGAAAGTATAGTCCCATAACCAATTATCAGGAACGATACCATCACCTATCGGTTTATGTTACACTCTCATTATACATTTTACAATATCTAAGTCACAAACATGATAACTTTGCATTAGAAATTTAGAATTTTGCCTTCTTTAACTAAAATACTGAAAATCCAAAATAGGTAATTATATTTGATGCAACCAACTATCAACTGACTTCATGCAAGCAAACAAATATTTACCTCAAACGAGGACTAAAAAGCAGTAAAAACTGAGAAGTTGCAAGTTTTGACTAGAATGAGTAAGCATAGAGGCAGAAATGATGTATGAACATGCTTTTTATTCATTAAAACATGCTCAACACTCAATGAATAACGGACCATTCAATACATCAATAGAGAGAAAATCAGAGAACAGTGTTACAAATGCAAAATATTATTCACGTAGGGACTCTGAGGTTAGGTGGTTTAGTAAGACATACAAAAAATAGCAAACCATGTTGTATACCGTATCGAAAATTTTGGCAATACTAAAAATGCATAGCCTTTTATACCGAAAATTGGGTATACTGTCTCGTACCAAATTTGGAATATACCGTTTCATACTGAAATATTGATATATTATTTTCATGCCGAAACTTTTTTGGCATATTGTTTCATACATCGTACTGGTTTTCTTTTTTGTTTTCTTTATTTTTTTTGTAGCATATTTACAACATGATACTGAAATGCTGAGATGTCATGATACCAAAATACTGATTTTTTGGAATACACCAAACTACAGAGGAATTTTAATTACCATACCGTGACTATACCGAAAACTTTGAAAATTTTTGGTAGTTTTTGGTAATGATAACTGCAGTTTACCAAAATTTTCTATATTTACCCCACCAAAAGCTATTATTAATAAAAGATTTCATAAAAGCAGCAACGTGCCTGTGGAAATTTTGCAGAGCAGACAACATAGGTTGAGAAACGCAAAAGATCATCTAAACCTTCTCTCTTCTTTTCTGCATCGATTAGAATAGGAATGCCTCGGTGAGCTGCCTGCTCTGGAAAATCAAGACAAGTGTGGTTTACTAAAAAAGAGCGTGAACATCGAATTAGCAACAAAAACGATACTAAAGAAAGTCATGGAGAGAACAAATGCAGTAACCTCCTGAGCCACAACTAAAGCAGTCTCATGCAATCTTCCATCCAAATACACTAGCCTTGCTTCATCCAGTGCTTCTAATAATTTTGATTCTGTTAGCTCATTAGGTATCATGGGAGGATATCCAGGAGTGTGAATACAAGTTCTTGTTTTCCTGCAAGAACACATAACAAAATATTATTAATGTATGCAGATATGATCTTAAAAGTAAAACAAATATTTTTTCAATATCGCCAATACTGTTCATTACAGATTACGAGGGCCAGAGAGAGGTTTAGTTAGATAGTTTATCTCTGTCACTTGCAGCCATTTATCATCCAATGAATGATGATAAACAAACCGCGAATTATTCCAATTAGAATGTTTCTTACTTTGTGGTTCAGCATAAACATTAAAATTGGGGAATTTCATACTACTTTCATAGTATACTTATACTATAATTGTTCGATTAAAATAATTGCAATAAATACTAGCGACCTGCCAATTCTTGGAAGAAATTTCCTGATCAATGATGAGACCATGCAAAGTAGGAATACTTTCTTGCATAAAGGAACATATTCCTTACACTAAAGAAGGGGAAGACTTTCCAGAACATTAAACTTGAATCTTTTTTTAATCGAAGGCTTTTGGGTTTAAATTATAGCAACCTTAAACATTCTGCCAAAGCTCAAGTCCAACAAACAATTTGGACATGTTTTACCAAGTTCTCTAGCACAACAAACTTGAACGGTTGATCTAGATATTCAAGTTTCAAATATGATTTCATAGATGAGAAGGACGGTATAGCATCTAGTTTTACAAGTGAAACATTAAAACTGAGAAACGAAGACCATTGTGTGGTAAACAAAATGTTAAGATAGAGCAACAATGCACAAACACTCACGTTTCATCATCAACAATGATATAGGTGAATGGTGAGTTGCCCTCTTCAGAAACCTGAGGCAAAAAGAACGGTCAAGAACTACAATGATATGAACATTTTTAACTAAAAACAGAGCTTAAGAAAATTTCATGTGTAATTGAAGTAATAGAGAATGTCACCAAAAATCAGCTTGAAAGTAGAAATTGTTAAATCCAAAAAACCAAAGCATCATGACTTGAGAATAAAATATTACCACAAGAAATGACGAATCAACACCATCAGCCTCTAGCTCCTCTAATATTCCTTTACCATGGGAATCAGCAGCAACCTAATTGACATATACCACATTTCAACAGTCCACTAAATAAATGAATCACCAAACCCCATCAACTAAGTAACCGTAGTTATTAATGAACCTTAGAGATCAGCCTAGGTTTCAAACCCAAACGAGCTGCGCAAGTCAATGCATTCCCTGCATTTCCACCTCCTTGAACCTATTCCCATAGTACACATGCCACATTTTAATAGAATTTCCAAACCAATGGGTTCACATAATAATATAATATAACAATGAGCAATATCTATGTCTAGATTTTTATTTTTATTTTTATTTTAACAAACTGTGATTGTTCAACGGAACTAAAGAATTAGATGATTATCATTTGGTGCCAAATGCACAAACGAAACTACATTCAGTTCATCAGTGATGACTTCCTAACAAAATTCTAACTGATCAGAGTTTCATAATAGAGAGAAATTGTTATTGTGACATCTAATCAAAACCAGGAAACATATTAAGTAAATTGTATTACCTTGGAGCTGGTGCTTCTAATTTTATCATCAGGTTTTGGATAAGAAGACACCGCCGCCAAAAAGTCGAGCGTCACTGCTCCGCAACCCAACTACAAAATATCCAGAAATAAACTAAGAAAACTGTAAAAGAGCAGGATCGTTTCAGAGAAACATAATATGATGTAGCGATTACAACGACGCGATTATCTGGGGGAGGAGGCAACGAGGAGGCCGACATTCTGAACCTGCAAAATTCAACGGTAAATTAAGCTAAAAAGAGGTTATTCAGTAGTTATTTGTATGGCTTCTGAGCGGCGATCTGGGGGAGATGGAGATGGTGATTTGAGAAAGTACCGCGGAGAAGATGAAGAATGAGATGAACAGGGCGAGTAGAATGGGGGTTTGAGCAGAGGCAGAGGTGGATTTGAATAGAGCATCATTGTTGTCGCCATTCACATTCAGCATCTCTGCACTGGAATCAAGATATGGATGGAATTTATAAACAAACACACAGCCATACGCTGTGTTTACAATAAATTGCTCCATACGTCCAGGACTTCTTTCATACAGTACAAATCAAGAAAAATAACATGTGAATATAAATTTAAATTAAAAAATATACTTTAATAATTTCGGTGAGTGTAAAAAATTTTCTTTTTAAGTGTATAAAAATAAAATTAGAACATCAAAATAACGCAAATGTTAAAATAATCTTGAGACGGAAGTAGTATGTATGTATTTCGAGATGTGATTAATTTAGTGATTCTCAGAATAATTATTTAAGAATCCAATTCTTTTCATAATTTAAGAGAATGGTATAAATTTAATATAGATTTCATAAGGTAAAATTGTTTGATAGGAAACAATACATAAAACTATATTAATTTATGCAAAAAATAAAATTGTTTGGTAGGGAGTAATAAAAGTGGTATAAAACATTAAAAAAATAGATAAAAATATGATTACTAATTTGTCCACGAGAGACCAAGAGATGAGAAAGAGAGGGTAAATTGCTATAATTTTTTTTAAATCTATGATAAAATTGTAAGGGTGGGAAGACCTTACAATATTTTGTGAAAGTGGACAATATCAAATTCATATTATGAGTTCTTACTGTACCGAATCAAAATTTTATATTCAAATCCATAATAAATTAATATTGTTGTTGGCGAGGCGAACTACCGGGAGATAATCTCGAGATTATCCCAAGGCTACGGAGGTCGCCGAGGTGAGCGGGAACTAGGCCACTGGTTCGAGCCAAGGTCGACACAAGGGAGCTCGGCGAGGTAGGTGAGAACCTCGCCCGAGCTCCCAATCGGCCGAAGTCAGCAACCAGGGGAACCAGGGATGAGGAGACAATGGGCGAGCTACCCCTCTCAAGAGGGAGCTCGCCCCTATCCGAGGAGGCCGCGCCGAGCTCCATCACCGCATCATCCCCGAAAATCGCACAAGGCAAAGGAGCTCGCCAGGAACCTCGCCTAGTCCGAAAAGCCCGAATGACGGGTGCATAAGTGGGATACGTATGTGTAATAGCATAGGACATTGTGAAAGGGAGCATTGTGAGGGATTAAGACGAAGGTTACGGACCTTCGTCAACACCAAAAGCCATATAGGCTCACAAGGTGCTACCTCACACTTGCACACCTATACATAAGACCTCTCTTGTACTATTACACAACAATTGAATCATAATACAACAAATACTTTCTCTCTCTAAACTCTCCATTTTCTCTCTCTATATTATCCCCTCAAGAACACTAAGAACACAATTCTTAGATTATTGTTTGATAGGATTAATATGTTATAACAAGCCACATAACAAACACAATTAGTAAATTCTATCAACAATTTGGCGCTAGAAGGAGGGCCGAGACAAAAAAATTTGAGAGTAAAAAATTAGGGTTTGTTTGAAGATTTGAAGATTTGAAGGCGTTCTTGACCAAAGTTCAAGAACACTTGAAGATACACATACATCCTCATTCTTTGGACAGTAAACCCAGATTCTAGGGTTTACGAATTCTGCAAAAGGGTTTTCAAACGTGCGCGTGTACACGAATAAACCGGATTTTGGATAATTCGTCACACGCAAGGCTAGACGAAAACACGAGCAAGTTCATCCTGGCTGGAAACCGAGAACCTCGGCGAACCTCCCCTCTGACCTCGGCGGCGACCTTCCCCCGACGAAACCCTAAAATACCTAAGGAACAGACCTCGGTGAACACCCGTAGGTGGAAGGAGGGCAACCTGGACCAGGTTGAGGGGGAGACCTCGCGCCGAGCTCCTCAGAAGAACCCTGCTCCGCGACCTCCGCGAGTCGTAGTAACTCAGGAGGATTTAAACCCCGCCCTGAGGGATCTCGCCAACGACCCCGACGAGCTCCAGCGCACGATTGCAACCTTGCAAAGGTTGCAACAGAGGCAGCTCGATGAGCTCGCCCTAGTACCTCGGCGAGCTCCAACCACTGAAGCCAGGGAACAGACCAGGCCAACCCAGGGCACCCAGACTCGGGGTCACTATTGCGACCTCCCCTCCGAGCAGGAGGCGAGCTCCATCCAAGCTCGCCAGCACAGGGAGCGCGCTGGGAAGGCCAAGGTGGTGGAGGAGCCAGCTACGCAGGCTGGGCGAGCTTCGGCCTACACCGAGGCATCCGCCACTCACCAATCACTAAGGAGGGAGGTCCTCCAGGGCAGGTTGGGGCCGAGAGGTGAGGAGAACGAATGAACGGCGGCCCCAACTACGTCCTAGAGGGGAGAGTTGGACCTACAGCCTCGTAGGTCCGCCCACGACCGATTAAGGAGGTCCGCGACCGATAGGTTGGGCCCACATGGCGGGCGCCAGTTCTTACCCACCACAGAGGGGTCGCCCCAGAGTGAGGCACCTCGGGAGCGTGCGTCCACGAGACGCACGACCTTCGAGCAACCTCCGCCGGAGGTGACCCACGACGATGAGCTGACCACGCTGAAAAAGGCCATCGAAATGCTACAGCAACAAGTAGCAGCCAAGTCTGGCGGGCCCGATGCCATCACTCTCCCCGCTTCTCCATTGGTGCCTACCATCCTCCGAGCACCGGTCCAAAAGAAGATCCACTTCCCGGTGATGTCTGCATACGAGGGCGAATCTGACCCGAAGGTCCACCTGGCCAAGTATACAGTGCCGGAATTTCCCGCTGACCCTTGGGGACCGAGCCCACCGCTGGTTCTCATCACTCACCCCGGGGTCGATCCACTCATTCGGCCAACTCTCGCGGGAGTTCTTGGCCCACTTCTCCGGGTTTGGATCCTACCTTACCCAGAAGCACCGACTCGCCAACATCCACCAAGGAGAGAGCGAGACCGACCAACAGTATCTGGAGAGGTTCGATAAGATACTGTTGGAAGGCGAGCCGGTGAGCGAGGACACCAAAGTCATCGCAGTGATGGCCGAACTCCGAAAGGGGACCGACCTCTGGAAGGAAATGCACCTGGCATGTCCGAACACTTACACCGAATTTTACCACAAGGCGGGGGTGTTCATGGCTATGCAGGAGGCTCTCCAGAAAGAGGTCGGTGCCTCCGAGGAGAGGAAGCCATATGGAAAGAAGTCCGGGGGCACGTACAAAGCTCCCCGGAACTTGAAAGCTTTCGGCGACAGGGACGAGTTCAAAGAGAAACTCAACCAGGTCCTCTCCGTCTCCGTCGACCATGTCTTTATTGCGGTTAAAGATAAGGCCTTGTTGGAAGAGCCGAGGAGAATTTGCCAGGACCGCGCGAAGCTCAACCCCAACAAGTACTGTGCCTACCACCAGTCGATCGGCCACTTCACCAGCGAATGCCGAGACCTCCTCAAACAACTCTGGAAATTCTATGAGGATGGGAAGCTGGACGACTTCATGAAAAAGACACCGGCGAAGAGGTCCAGGTTCGAGAGGAGGGAAGCCTCCGATGACGAAGAAGAGGACGCGGGCCAATGCGGTCCTCAAAACAGGCGGAGGGTACCTCCCCAACCTCAACAAAACCTGGAGCCAACTTGAGAACTCTTGGTTCTCGAAGAAGAAATTGGAGCTGCCGGAGGTCTCAAGGACGGGGGATCCTCTATTTCCAGGAGAAAAAGGAATGCCGAGATCCGGACCATAAACCAAGTCCAGGAAGGCAGTTCCAGCTCCATGACCGTCGCACAACTCACTGATGAGCTAACATTCTCCTCGGCGGACCTGGAGGGGGTACTGACGCCCCACAATGACTCGTTGGTGATAACCACCAACATCATGAACGTCCGAGTTCACAGGCTTCACTTGGACACCGGCTCTTTCACCAACATTCTCTTCAAATCCACCTTAGATGCCTTAGGTGATTTTGAGTCGTACTTAGAACCTAGCAATGCTAGGATAGTGGGGTTCGGAGAAGCTGTAACCGTCCCCCTAGGTAGTATCAGGTTGAGCGTCCAGCTTGTATCGACTGAGGACCCGGAGAGGAGGCTGACTAGGTTAGTAGATTTCCTAGTTGTCGACCAGCAGTCCTCCTACAATGGGTTCCTTGGCCGTCCCTTTATCAATGAATTCAAAGTGGCGTGTTCGACCTACTACTACTGTTTAAAATTCCCAACTCCAAAAGGTGCCAGAATTATCAAAGGTGACCAGAAAAAGGCCCGGGAGTGTTTACTCCAAATTAAAGATGGCCGAGCCAGGAAAGCCGTGATGCGGGTCCAGGTCCTTGAGGAGGAAATCCAAATTTTGGCAGGTGAGCCAAACATCCTGGACATCATCTCAATAGAAACTGAGTTGATGGAGGTAGGCGACTCGCTGGAATCAGCGATGGAAATCGACCAAGTCCCGGAACCTGCGCAGGGCACACAACCGGCGCTTATGGAAGAAGTGGAAGGGTCCCAAAATGACCGAGTGCAGGAACCTATGCAAGGTTCACAACCTATGTCCGTGGAGGTGGTCGAAGGTCCGCAAGATGGGGGACCTGCGGAGGACCAAGAACCTGTGCAGATAGAAGTTGATCCAACTCCCTAAGTTACAGGACCTCACCAAACTGACGGACCTCCGGAGGTATCGGCAGTTGAGGAACCCGTCCGAGTTGAGAGCCAAGCTGATGACCTCGAACCACGCCTAGGTCACGAACCTGCGCAGATGTCACAAGAGGAGTTGGACGAGTTCATCAGCGACCCAAGATGGAAAAATAAAAAAAGAAAGGCCACCCTCATGGAAGAATTGACGGCACTCCCGGTGGACCCGAAAAGGGACTTGGAGCTTTTCATAGGCTCTGAGTTACCCAAACCGTACCGGTGGAGGATGAAGCTATTTTTGATGTCCAACTTGGATGTGTTTGCCTGGTCCCATGAAGACATGACAGGAATCCCGTTGGAACATGCATGTCACCGACTCAACATAGATCCGACGAGGAGACCCGTGCGCCAAAAGCGGAGGAAGTATGGACCAGACAAGTACACAACTTTAACAACCGAAGTGGGAAAGCTGTTAGACAACAAGCTGATCAAGGAAGCCTTATGTCCGCAGTGGGCCGCGAACCCCGTCCTGGTCAAGAAGCACAACGGGACGTGGAGACTATGCATCGACTTCAAGGACTTGAACAAGGCATGCCCGAAGGACAACTTCCCACTACCCCACATTGATCAGCTTGTAGACAGCACCGCTGGCCATGAAATGATGACATTCATGGATGCTTTTGCGGGCTATCACCAGATAGTGTTGCACCCAGGCAACCAGGAACATACAGCGTTCTACACCAACAAAAACATGTATTGCTGGGAAAGGATGCCGTTCGGACTTATCAACGCTGGGGCAACCTACCAAAGGTTGGTGAATAAAATGTTCAACCAACATATCAGTGAGTCAATGGAGGTGTACGTGGACGACATAGTTGTCAAGAGTTTGAGGAAGGAGGATCACCTCGACCACCTCAAGCAAACCTTCGACATACTGCGCCACTACAACATGAAACTGAACCCCAAAAAGACTAGTTTTGGCGTACATTCAAGAAAGTTCCTAGGTCACCTGGTTAGCCAACGAGGAATAGAGGTCAACCCAATGCAGGTCCAGTGCATAATCGAGATGGGTGTGCCTGATTCCGTGCAAAAAATCCAAAGGTTGACCGGGTGCATGGCAGCCTTGAACAAGTTCATCTCCAGGTCTGGCGACCGGAACCGCCCGTTCTTCGAAGTAATCAAAGCAAACACACGAAGGCACAAAGAGGCGGCCAAAGCCAACAAACTGCACCTCAAGAATCACTTCGTGTGGACAAGAGAATGCCAGCGATCTTTTGAAGATATTAAAACATACCTGTCAGATACGCAGGTCCTGTCAAAGCCAATACCCGGTGAGAAGCTATACCTCTACCTCGCTGCATCGGAGGTTGCCATTAGCTCCGTCCTGGTTCGGGAAGAGGCGAAAACATACCTACCAGTATACTACGTAAGCCAAGTCTTACACGAAGCTGAGTTGCGATACACCCCAACGGAGAAGCTAGCTTATGCACTGGTGATGAGTGTTTGAAAATTGAGGCCCTACTTCTTCGACCACCCGGTAGAGGTACTGACGACATTCCCACTACGACAAATACTACAACGGCCGGACACTATAGGACGCTTGTTGAAATGGTCACTAGAAGTTAGCCAATATGGTATAACCTACGCACCCTGAACATCGATCAAGGGACAGGCACTCACCGACTTTATTGTCTAGCTAACCTTCCCACAAGATCTGACGAGGGGGCGTATAGCTCCGTGGTACCTCTACGTAGACGGATCATCAACTAGCACAACAGTAGGAGTTGGAGTAGTGTTGATCAGCCCAGATAGACAAGTCTTCACCTCCGCCATCCGGTTCGACTTTCGAGCAACCAACAACGAGGCGGAGTACGAAGCTTTGATAGCCAGACTTAGGTTATCATTAGCTGTGGGGGCAACCAATCTTTAAGTTTTTGGAGATTCCCAGCTAATAATATCCCAAGTCCGAGGGGAGTACAAGGCAAAAGACCAACATATGATGACCTACCAGAAGATAGCCGCGCATCTGATCTTGATGTTTATGTAGGTTTACATCAATCAGATACCGCGACTAGAAAACACACAAGCAGATGCCCTAGCCCGATTAGCTACTAGTAACGGCGAAGTCGAGGTCACGGAGGTTGTAGTCACCAAGCTGAAGAACCCCTCGACGTCCGATTACAAAGTAAATCAGACCTCGAGTGGAGGGTAGGAAGATAGCGAAGATTGGTGCACTCCGATCCAAAAATACTTGGAGAGCGGAGCAACCCCCGAAGATACTTGGGAAGCTAGTCGGGTTGTGAAGCAAGCTGCCAGATATACGTTGGTGGATGGCCAGCTCTACAAACGTGGATTCTCTCTACCCCTACTCAAATGCTTATCTAAGAAGCAAGGGTTCGAGGTGTTAGAAGAAATTCACGAAGGGATTTGTGGAAGTCACGCTGGGGGGCAAGCCTTGGCATACAAGACGATCAGACAAGGGTACTACTGGCCCACTCTTCGCAAAGATGCCACCAGCTTCGCATGAAAGTGCCGAAAGTGCCAACTTTTCGCACCTAATATCCACTCCCCAGCCAACCAACTGAAGTCGGTTTTCAGCCCATGACCTTTTGCAAAATGGGGTATCGACTTGATCTGCCCATTTCCACCGGGAAGAGGCGGTGTAAAGTTCGCTATTGTAGCAGTAGACTATTACACCAAGTGGGCTGAAGCTGAAGCACTTACAACAATAACTCAAGAAAGAATGATCGACTTCATATGGAAGAACCTGGTCTGCCGGTTCGGACTTCCGTAATCGATCATCACGAACAATGGAAGGTAGTTCGACAGCCAAAAGTTGAGAGATTTCTGTAGTTCTTGGAACATCAAGAAACACTACTCAACCCCGTACCATCCACAGTCGAACGGCCAGGTCGAGGTGGTGAACAAAATTTAGAAACACACATTGAAGCTCCGCCTCGAAGTCAAGAAAGGAAGCTGCGCAGACGAACTCCCGGAGGTTCTGTGGTCCTACAGGACATCGTACTGAGCCAGCACCGGAGAGACACCGTTTGCCTTAGCCTTCGGAACTGAAGCAGTAGTACCGGTGGAAGTCCAGAATAAGACCTGGAAGGTGGTAGGATATGACGAAGAAAAGAACGATGAAGCCTTGGCAGTCGAAAAAGATCTGATCGAAGAAACCAGAGCTTCGTTGGAAATGAAAAATGCCACATACAAGCACAGAGCGGAAAAATACTACAATTCCCAGGTCCGAGACCGAAAGTTCAAGATTGGGGACTTGGTACTGAAAAAGAAACTAATGGCCCCACCAGGAGTATTTGGGTCAAACTGGGAAGGACCGTTCCGGGTCACCGCAGCCTGGGC
>JAPKLY010000637.1:0-13418 GCA_026898435.1 Prunella vulgaris | reverse complement strand
TTCGCAAAAATATTCCAACTCTTCGAAGCTTCGTAATGCGCAAGGACCAAGGTCCCGAATGTTATAATCTAAAAGCTCAAACGGCAAAGGCCAAAGTGCCCCAGGTCAGCGAAGATATCCTTCTTAAAGGATCACTAAGCGTCTACTACCGAAAGTTAGAAAAATTCACAAAAAAGACGGAAAACATCCAAGGCAAGGTTCAAGAAACCCAATTGCCCAACGTGAATTAAGAAAAGTACAACTCGCTACCCTAAGTGGTTCAAGACGAGCGATTCGCGGCCCTAAGTGGTGTAAGACGAAGAATACATACTATACAAATGGAGGTACAATTCGTAGTCCTAAGTGACATAAAACTAACGATTCGCTTCTCAAAAGTAGAGTAAGACGAACAGTTAAGTACCCAAAAAATATATGAATGAGCTAATGAAAAATATAACATGCGCAAAGAACGTAAGTAAACAGAGTTGGAACAAAAATCGAATTTCATTCTGAAGATACTTAAGAAACTTTCAAGCCAAAAAGATGCCTGAAAAATTCCTAAGTATAAGCAGTGGTGTTAGCCACAAAGGTCGACTAGCTGACCATCTTTGAAATGCAAAAAGCTCCTTCTGGGCGGGCTACACATGCCCGACGAGCTACAACTACTTGAATCAAAAGTTACAAAAAGAAGCTCCTTCTGGGCGAGCTATAGAAATCAGAAATTGCAAAAAGGTAGACTAGGAAAACAACGAAAAAGACTAAGTTGCTGGAGCAGTCGGAGCAGGAGTGGTTGAGGCGTCAGCGGGGACCTCGGCAGACATTTCGAGGTTGGCAACCTCGGGAACAACCTCCTCACCGGCGACCTGGGGACCTTGCGGGGACAACCTCGGCAGGATAGTGATGTTGCCGGTGCAACCACTGGTATCGAACTCGCCAAGGTTAAGCATAGCGTCCCCGCAAGCTTCTTGGAGCTGTGCGATGGTGGGTGGAGTTCGCCCTTCCTCGTCGGCGACCTCCTCTTCAGCTGCATCCAGTTCTGTCATGGGGATAGTATTGATGATCTTGAACCGTGCCAAGAGGAATTCCAAGTTCTGGGAGGTCGCCAATATCCAGCTCAGTATCGTCGGGGAATGGGACCCTATCCAAGCAGTCTTTGAAATCGCCCACCACAGCGGCGACCTCATCACTCTTGTGGGCCCGAGCCCACCAAATGGCCCTCAGGACCTCGGCATAACATTGGATGAATCCTTTGTCAGAGGCCTCGGCCCTTACGGCAGTTAGATCTGCCGAGGTGGAGGAAGCGTTGTTACGGAGCTCAGCGACTTCATTTATCTTCACCGAAAGCTCCTCCCGGAGCTTCGAGCACTCCTCATCAGTGCTCTTGGCAAACCCCCACTGGAGCTCCAGGTCCTTCTTGGTCACCGTATGTTGGCCGACCTCCCTGGCGAGTTTCTCCGCGAGCTCTGTCACGCCCTAGTCTTTGAATTACAGCGGAAGTCTTAATCATCATAAAATATTTTCTAAGGCGTGATCTAACATAATTAAATTTCACATATTCAAGTAATTCATGCCAACAACATAATTTCTGCAGTGTGTCGTCTAAAAATAATTTAATCTAAAATATTTAAACTACTGGAAAAATTCCATAAAAATTCATACAAGTCACTAATTACCTCTATTATTCAATTATGATTTTTTACCGAATTTTATCCGTAATTCACTAATACCAGAAATTCGCACAATTTGGAAATATCAAGAAACTGCCACATATTTTTCAAAAAAATCATAACTAATTCATTATAACTCCAAATCATGCGATTCTAGATGCGTTGGAAAGCTAATTAAAAATTGTAACTGAATATCAATTTTATTTTATAAAAACGTCGAATTTCGTTACCGTAAAATCACGTAAAACTTCCTGGAAAACAGAACACACAAAATCCTACACATGCAAAATTACTAAAGCTCACATAATCATACCAAAACCCTAATTTCACGTCTAATCCACATAATACATCATATTTCATCATCAAAAATATATATTTCACAAAAATTTCAGATACTTTCATAAAAGTCTCGCTTCTTGCACTTAAAGGACTGAAATCAATATCTAGACTTCTACTAACAATAAAATTATGAAAAATTGTCAACATGCATATCTTCTCATGGCAACTTTAAGAAAAGTTGTCAACACTTATCGTATTTTAGTCTCTTAAAATAGTCCTTCAATTTCATATAAAACTGAGAATTAATCACATACTTAAGAAAAAATTAATTGTTATTAATACTACTCGTGCTTGTGCATGAAAACGTTCAACAAATAAGATCAAATTCAATTCTTCATGCAAATTAAATAAACACACCAAAACCTTAAAGCAGTCTTACTTAAAGTCAAAATAAAAACAGATAAAATTTATAACGGGTGTTTCTTTTAATCTTCTTGAATTCTTTCTCGCACCCACATGCCTACGCCTTGGCCGTCTCGTCATCTACTCAACGAAATCTGAAAATAATTATTTGGTGAAAGGGGTGAGAATTTATAAAATAAATCTCAGTGGGGAACGTTAGTTCGAAATCTAAATAAAACGGACATGCGTACATGAAAACATACCATTCATAGACATAGATTTGATACGACTAAATCGTATCCGTAGACATGTTTGATGCAACTAAATTACATCCGTGGACATCCGTAGAATTTTGACACCACAAGGGCATCCATAGACTTATAGCACATAAACACATAAACACATCAACGTAACATTTAAAAATCGAACTATAGAAATACCACTTTTCACCATGTAACCCCACCTTGATTCTTGAAAACTTGAATATAACGTGTAAGAGCGTGTGTACGTCCGACCTTGCTATGTCCTCGAATCGAAACCTCTACAACTCTCGGATCTTATCTCTCTCTCTCTCTCTTAATATTCTCGAAAATTTAATAAGGTGTAAGTGAAATTTGATGCCAATTTAAGGGTCCTATATTTATAGGATGGAAAGATATAGGGCTTAATATAATATCTTGATGAATATATGAAGATTAATGAATATTATGGACTGGATATAGGGGATGGACGAAATTTGGCTTGGATTTTATGTATCTTGGACGAAATCTTGGTGTAGGGAAGGAAGATATATGGTTCATGAACAAATCTTGAAGATATCTTGGAAATAAAATATTCTAACTTACAATAGGTGTGGAAATCCAAAAATTGTAGGACCATAACAATAAAATCTTGGTTTAAATCTTTGGAATAATATCTTGGATGTAAAAATAATGAATGTGGCCGAAAATAACATGGGTTTGGAATATCTTGTTTGAATAAATTTTATATTGGCCGAAAATAATGAAGGAAAAAGGAATAATGAACATATAGGATATATCTTGGAAAATCTTAGTCATATCTTGGTAAATCTTTCTAATATCTCCAATATAATAATTTAATAATCTTAAGACTTCAATTTAGTTAATTCCTATGGCTAAGTTTCGAAAATATTCCCATAAATATAATCATATCTTTCTTAATCAAATATTAGGACTCTAACTAACTCTAGACCTTGATTCTTCCGAAATTACCCTCATTCTTGTAACAAACTTGGAATTTCCTCTCTCCTAATATTTTTCCTCTTAAAATTTCGAACTCTTAAAGAAAAATAAAATATATTCCCAATTAAGTCCTAATTTCCAAGTAATACTAATCTTAAGGGACTAAAACTCTAAGTATTATTAAAGCCTAATAATTCGAACTTAAGTATTACTTCTAAATCTCAAAAGTATCACAACTTAAGTTCTAAAAGTCTTCTAATACTAAAAGGATTAAGAACTAATACTAAACAAAGGATAAAATACTAAAGCACAAAACTTAAAGGACCTATTCTGAAAATAAGATAAAATAAATAAATAAAAAAAAACACGCCTAAATAAATAAAATAAAGGACGAAAAAATAAAGCTGATATTTTGGGGCGTCACAAGCTCCTCTTCCTTAGCTTTTATTTGGGCCTCGGCGTTACGCTGGACAGCGGCATATTTCTTCCGGAGCACGCCCAGTTGCACGAGGGCACTTCGTTCGGCAGCCAAGGAGGCCGTAACTTTTTCCTCCGCGAGCTCCACCGATTTCTTGGCCTGGTCAAGCAACTCCGCCATCTTCAGGAGGCTTACATTCTTTTCTTGGCGAACTGCCTCTTGCTCGGCTGCAAGGTCTATCACCTTCTGGTTGGCGAGGAGGAGCCCACTGGCGTAGTGCATCGAGAGCCTCACATTCTTGATCAAGCTCTGTCCCTCGACGGTCGCCAACTGGGGGTTCGACCAGTAACGCGGGACCTCGCTCACAGTGTTGCGAGTTAGGCCAGGAGGAAGATTGCGCATCGAGGTAAGCGAGCGAGATCACTCGTAAGAATGAAGGGCCTCGTGTCTGCGAGGATGAGCGATGGAGGTGTAGCTGCGAGGTCATGAAACTTAGGACTATTGAAATGTTCGAAAAAATGTTAAGTCATGGGACCAAGGGGGCGAGCTACTTACTGAACTCACTCGGGATCCCAGCCGAGAAGGGTGTCGTCCACCACCTGGACCCCGAAGGGCGACGGAGAAGGTGGCGACCTCCGGATGGGCTCAATCGCCAGAGGGGCATTGGAGTAGACCGAACCACCCTGTGCCGACCTCGTGTCAGCTCGCTCGGCTGGCTCGGATCCCTCGTCTTGAGTAGAGGAGCGGACTCTCTTGCGAGCTTGGCCTTCATCTCCACGATCAGAAACCCTCTTTGAAGGGTGAGGAGCTCGCTCGGGAGTCGAGGAACCTCGCCCGCCGCCCCTGTGGGTTCTGGCGACCTGCGTTGCCTTGGTAGGCGCAAGAGTTTTGGCCGGAGCCTTGGTCGCTCCCTTTGAGCCCCGGAGCCCCCAGCATCGCCCTTCTTCGAGGCGAGCTCAGGTTTTTTTCTCGCCTCGAGGGCGAGTGTTGAGGGTAGGGCTAGGCGGTTCGGGAGAGATGGCGCCATTGCAAGCCGGTGGGTGAGTATGTGATAGGCTTCAGGGATCTCGACGATAGGGAAAGCGACGATGCTACCACCTACAAAAATCAGAACAACGAAGTCAGCATCTGAGCGAGCTACGCACCATAGAGAGCGAGCTCCTGTAAGATTGAGGACCTGGAAGTTCGGGACCTTGAAGGGCGAGGTGATGAGGCAAAGTGTGGAGCCCGGTGAGTCTGAGACAGTGATGTTTGCTCAGATGGGCGACGTCCATGTCCTTCTCACTTCTCATGCAACAAATGGCCCGCACTAGGTCGAACTCAACCGATACCTCAGGCTTACCTCGGCCGGATTTGTGGCGCTTCAGAGCTGCAAAAAGAAAAAGAATTAGATTAGTAAATCTAATCTGACCCACGCACACCGAAATGGGCGACCTACTGCTGGCTTCCCCGTATTCCTCGGGGGTGAGAATACGGCCACCTCGCCCGGAGTAAGTGTTGGAAGCTCACCAGTCTCCGCCTATGAAGAAGAATTGTTCCTTCCAATCACAGACTTTGTTCGGCAATACCCCAATAAACTTCTCTCCCGGGCGAGCTTTCAAGTAATAGTATCCCCTCCCATCCTTCACTTGCTTGGTCACGACGAAGAGCTCGCCCAGGTCTGACGAGGTCACCCGGTTTTCATAGCCCTCCAGTCCGAAAATGGACAAGGCCGCAAGAAGGTTGCTACATGCATTCGGGGTAAGCTGTGTGATGGCCAAATTGTTGTCGAGGAGGAACTGGCCGATGATTGGGTACAAGGACAAGGTAAGCTGATTAGCATTTAAGTATGCATGTATTTTACCTATTTTGTGTATTATTTTGTGTACTATAATGTATTGTTTAGCGTATTTATATATAATTTCACACTTTCTAATTAGTTATAAGTATTTATGTTTTCTATTTAAATAAGTAGCATATGTATAATTCAACCTAACCATTATGTCTATTGTATATTGTTGAGGTCTTAAGTGGAGTTATATTTATCCAAATTTTATGATATGAACACCTAAGACAATGTACTAAATACTTAAGACACTTTAGTGATCCAATTTTACATGTTTGGATTGTATTTGTACTCATAAGTGAAGACTCCAATTCTGTCCAATGTTTGGACTCAAAACACATTTTCGTATTTGAACAGTATCTGGAGCCTCACTAAACCAATTGAACCAATTCCAGTTGTATTTGATCACTAATTCGTTGCTCTACAACTTGTCTTCAGGGCTCAAGTGTCAAAAGTTCCGGCTTCAATGGTCAAAATGACAATCAATGCAGGGCTTTAAAATTCCGCCATCTCAGTACACATGTTGGGAAATAATTCACCATAATTCACACAAAAGTCCAATTTACACAAGACCAAATCCATTGGTTAGCCAAGAAATTCATCAAGACACAGTAGAAATATTAAAGGCGTTGATTTTGTGCAAGCTGAGATATCTGTTTTTCAATAGACCACCATAAATTCGCGGAGAAAAACAATCCAGTTTTACCAACTCCACTATTATGGTCATAACTCACAATATAGAGATCCAATTTTGGAGATCTTAGATTCCTTGGAAAGATAATCCAACGGCCTACAACTTTCATTCAGAAGTCAAGATGAAATTCAGACGGCAAGGGCAATTAAATTACTGATGTTTACAGGACACGTGAATTGGTTCCTAAAGTCTCCATAATTCACTATTTGGAGGCCTATATAAAGAGCCCTTTAGCAACCCTTGAAGGCATCCCATTTTCCTTGTAATCCTTCTATCTTAGTCTAGTATCTCTCTTAGAAATATGAGTTCTTATTGTATTAGTATGAGTAGCTAAATATTTTACTAGAGTTAGGGATGAAGCTTTAGTAAAGTATTAGTAATGTTCTTGGTTATTCAATAAAGATTTTCAAAGTTTTAATCCTTTAGTCATTTGAAGAGTTTTTAAGAGAGGTTTTGATGTGTCATTACTTTGATTTGTTGTAGACTTATTGGCACAACAAATGCTTAGTTTTACATATCAACTATTGATTTTATAAACTTGTTCGAATTTCTAAAGGTACTTTTCAAAAGTATTATATGTGCTCAAAGTTATATCTTCCGATTGAAATCACTTGATTGTTAGATTTCGATTGAGTTATCAAAGATAACCAAGATCATAACTCTAGTATTTTTATCTAAAGTGGAATCCCGAAGCTCTAGTATTTTGTTACTTTATTTAAACCTCTCAACTAGATAATATCTTTTTCTTCCAAATCTCCCTGTGGTTCGACACTCGGTCTCCCGAGAAATTTTATTACTTGAAATCAACCTACACTTGGGTACGTAACTCTCAAGGAGCTATCATAAGCCCGGCCTCCAGGGTATGTATGTTTATGGCAGTCAGCTCGGTAGGAGACGAATCTGCCCGCTCGTTCTTTTCGAGGGCATACATGAAAATATCGAGCGGGATGAGAAACTTCTTGCTTATGTTGGGGAGGGAGTACTCATTGATGATACTCACGACCTCGCCGGCCTTGTAATCAGATGCGTCGACCTCCTCTAAATCGAGAGGGAGTTCTCGGTCCGGACAGGGGAAGCTCGCCACTTGCTCGGTGACATACTCCTCCCAGTCGAAGGGGTGGATGACCTCATCAGAGACTTGATACTCAAACAGTTGAGGTTCTGGGAAACCAATAGAGCGAAGGTACTCAATTGTTATGTCGCCGAGGTCGTCGCCTGATTTGCCCAACCCGACGACCTCTTCATCGACCTCGGCAACTCCCGCCGAGGTCTCGGTGACCCCTTCGTCTTCCGCTAGGGCCTCGTTCGAGGTCGGCTCATGACTTTGGCAGAGCTTGCGGAGGTAAGATTCCTCGCTTTGCTCAGAGGAGGTGGCTTTCTCCTCGGGATCAGATCGGACTCTCCCGAGGAGCTCACCGGAGCCCGGGCGAGCTACGGAGGTCACCTTAGAGCTAGGGCCGATAGTTATCGGGGTGATGAGATGCAATAGTTCGTTTCCAGTAATAGGACATTTTTCTGGGTTACGGTTCGACATGGTCCGACTTGAGGATTGATTTGACATGGTTCAGGTGAGGTTCGGATGGTTCCAAATCAGTTCAAAGATTTCGACCGCCAGAGTTACGGTACGAAGACAGTTGGGTATGGTAATAAGTCGCCGGGAATGTTTGAAATTTCTGGGAACTTGAGAGAATGTGGAAAAAAAACAAGGAAAAATCTACAAAAGAGAGAAAAGATGAAAGAAACTCGGATTCTACCTTGAGGAGCCTTCGAAAACCCGTTGGACGCAGTAAAATGATCGCCGAAAGAAAGCTCGGGAGAATCGGAAATGCAAAAGTGAAGAATGAACTTGCCTCCACCTATTTATAGACGTCGGGGCGAGGTCGAATATTCGAGGAGTGTAGGGACTATTTTGTAAAAAAATTGAAAGATTGCCATGATGGGCGCGGGAAATAATGCCTAAAAAGGCGTGTACGACACCTTGATTCCTGCACCACATCGGCTGAGCAACCACCACGACAGAGCTCGCCCACTAGCTCGGCACCTGCCCAAACGTAGTTCGCCAGTGCTCGAGTCCTCATCCATAGGGACAAATCAGCTCGCCCACACATTAGATAAATTATAATGTGCGCGAGCTGGGGGGCAAATGTTGGCGAGGCGAACAACTGGGAGATTATCTCGAGATTATCCCAAGGCTACTGAGGTCGCCGAGGTGAGCGGGAACTAGGCCACTGGTTCGAGCCAAGATCAACACAAGGGAGCTCGACGAGGTAGGTGAGAACCTCGCCCGAGCTCCCAATCGGCCGAAGTCAGCAACCAGGGGAACCAGGGATGAGGAGACAATGGGCGAGCTACCCCTCTCAAGAGGGAGCTCGCCCCTATCCGAGGAGGCCACGCCGAGATCCATCACAGCATCATCCCCGAAAATCACACAAGGCAAAGGAGCTCGCCAGGGACCTCGCCTAGTCCGGAAAGCCCGAATGACGGGTGCATAAGTGGGATACGTATGTGTAATAGCATAGGGCATTGTAAAAGGGAGCATTGTGAGGGATTAAGACGAAGGTTACGGACCTTCGTTAACATGGGAAGCCATATAGGCTCACAAGGTGCTACCTCACACTTGCACACCTATAAATAAGACCTCTCTTGTACTATTACACAACAATTGAATCATAATACAACAAATACTTTCTCTCTCTAAACTCTTCATTTTCTCTCTCTGTATTATCCCCTCAAGAACACTAAGAACATAATTCTTAGATTATTGTTTGATAGGATTAATATGTTATAACAAGCCACATAACAAACACGATTAGTAAATTCTATCAACAATTGTCTATCAAGTAAATTAGGAATTGTATAAAATGTAGTAATATGACCTTATAATGACTACCAAGTGGAGCCTATGTCTATAAATTTTATTAGAAATAGATATTAAATGTTCGATAAATTCTTTTAATAGGGTAAAATATTATTGAAAAGTTATAAGCAGGTAAAAAAACATATTTCTCTTCATTTTTAGGATGTGTTGTTTTATGGATAAACTAATCTAAGTACAGTGTTGAACTCTAATAGTGCAAGCACTTGGGAAACAAGAGTATTTTAAACTGCTTAGAAATGAACTTTGGAGAGCTTGGATTTTGATATGCATGAATGTTTCCCGTTCTTATCTTCATCTTCAACTTTTGTATTTATAGACATAGTTTGAAAACTTTCCGTTGGAGAAAAGGATTTTAAACCGTGCAATTTTGGTAAGCCAACTATCTTCAAAATCATCTTCAGATTTCCTGCAGTCAATTCTAACCATTAATTGTTGAAAGCTCATTAAATGCCTGCTTAGATTTAATGCAACCACCTTTGAACTCTGTGTCATCCTAGGTTGTTGGTAGCTTCTGAACTTGGTATTGACAGGCCAGTCTGAATGTGTCAGGTCTGTACATAGGTGGCAGTTGATTTACAACATAAAATTGAACCGAATTTGGCAACTTAGCAATTCTCTTCGTAGCACTTGTAACTTTGATTGGTATTAGTGGTAACACACAAAAGTATTAGTCTTTCTTCCAGTTTTATAACTCACTTTCTTTGACACATATCAATTCTCAACCTCAAAACAAGTGAGAGGCCCCTTCCATCTAGCACATCTTTGTTGCAAATCAAGGAACATCCCATAATTGTACCTTAATCAACTCAAAGCAATAGTTGAACTTTGAACTGGGTAGAACCTTTGTAAGCATATGATTAAGGTAATAATTGCATCATATTAGGAGTATTCTAGCATGTTATTAAGCGATTTGTATGTAGGGATGAGCACTATTTGGTTAAAATTGAAAATTCGAACCAAACCGAAATAAAATTTTGGTTCAGCTAATTTGGTATTCGGTTCGGTTTTGGTTTTAAATATTCAAGATTTTAGTTTTCGGTTTTTAAGGTAAAAAAACCGTATAACCAAAAACCAAACCGAAATATAATTATATTCATATTACTTTATATACTTATATATATTACATATAATTTATAAATTTTATATACTATACATACAGATATATGACTATATATATTGATATACATATATATAATATTATATATTTTTAAATGTTAATTGTTAATTATAACAATTAAATCTATAATTTCAAATCATAATATACATACATATATGTATATATAACATTAAATATTGTCTTTTTTTATAAATATTTTGATTATTTCGGTATAAAATTGAAATCGAATCGAAATTTTCGGTTTCAATTTTTTCAATTTTTAATAAATATGGTTCTGTTTCGATTCCTTATAATGATTAATGCGGTTAATTCAGTTTTGACTATTTAGTTTGGTTCGGTAATCGAACCGAGCCATGCTCACCCCTATTTTTATACATTATTTACCTTAATATGCTATATATTGCATTATTCACCCTTTTGTAGAGGAAAGTTGGTTTTATAAGTGAAAACGGGCAAAATCAAGGAGATTATGATGAGGAAGATGGAATGACGTGATCCAAGTGTTTAGGGAAACTTAAATGATCAAGAGGAAGACCTTAGGAAGCTTGAACGAGCCAACAGATCTAAACAAAAAAAGTCAAAATCAGACTTCGGAGGTTGGCCTTAGCTCGAGCACCAGTTGGCCTTTGCTCGAGCGGCACATGAGCCTAGGTCGAGCGGAATCTCTCTGACCCTGGCTAGGCATGGGCACTCGACTAGGCTTGCTCGAGTGCCTATTGAACCTTGGTCAAGCGCCTGCTCGAGCGGCAGTCTGAAGTTCAATTTTCGAGGGCAATTTCGCCTTTCCATTCCTTTAATGAGGGGCCATCAAGTCATTACATTTTGGGCACTATAAATACCACTTAAATTAGATTTTAAAGGAGCTTTTAATCATTTTATAAATTCTTAGATTAGAGAGGGGTTAGAGGAAAGTTACAAGTGGGCTTTATTTTGATTATACTTCTTAATCTTTCAATTACTTTTGATCTAGCCAATAGATTTTCGATCCTTTTGTTTCATCAGATTCCCCACAAGATTATCTGCGATTGTACGGTATAATTTTACATTTTGAGCTATGAATGGATATTAGCATATGAAGGTAGATTGTTTGTAATTCAATTTCATCCAACATTGGTAAGTTCTCTTATTATTTTGCTATTTTTATCTTAGTTATGATTTCTATTAGCTTAAATGTTGTTTGTTCATAATTAGCCATGGGCTAATCCCCTTTTGCATTGGGGATATGGATATTATGGTGTAGTTTAATTGCTTGTGATTCCAATTGAATAAGCTAATTAAGTGTATGAATTCTCTCAATTGATGTTTGATTGAACTATTGGTGAATGCTTTTTGATGTTTTTATCTCTAATTGGATTGGCAACATATGAGAATTGAGTTAGTTCAGTTAGGATTTGAATGGAAAATTGTGCACACTATGTGTTTTTGTTATGGTCTCTATGTCAATGAGAATTGCTTTATACCAAGAACTTTACAATTGGAGTCTTGAGACTTAGTTCTTGCACTTAGTGACCCTCATGCATGCTAGGAATTGGTAGTTAAATGAGCCATAATTGAAGTACCTCAATGCATACTACCAACACTTGCTCACTTGAAAAGGTGATAGTTAGTCATTCTGAACATCTAAATCTTGCTTTTCAATCATTGTTTCCCTTGGTTCGATATTTTAACTTGGTCATTTCCAAACACAACAATGATCACGTACACTTGCGTGTTGCATTCTGTTGGGACAATTTGAGTATTTTGATTAGATCCCAAAACCCCTGATGATTTGCCTAAGTACAGTATCAGGATTGTCTAGATCTGGATTAGTCAGGTTAGGGATTCAGTTCAGGGGGAACGTGTTGAAGACTGAAGAATATTGGAGTCGACCCAATTACGTAAAGTCAGATATGCAACTCACCCTGAAGAGGTCAGAGTCAGTCTGTAGGATTGCCTGAACCGAAGCTGAAGTCCGAAGAGCTGAAGATCCATCCTGAAGATAATCCGGAGTTTCCACTGACTGATGTTTCTACTGAGTACACTAAGCTTGCTCAGGTCAGAACTTAGTCAGTGAAGGGCAGTGTAACCTATCAGGCTGAGCTTAATGCTTGTAAGACCTGACTTAGGCCTTGGATCAGTTTATCTAATCCATGTAAGTCCAAAGCAAAAAGGTTACATATGCTATGGGACAGTTGACATTTATGTTAACACCTGAGACAAAGAGAATGTCAGTGGACTCCATTAAAGATAAACATTCATCCTGAGTAAATGACAAGAAACTCGGAGACTTGAATGTACGAGGAAGGACAAGTGTCAGACGAACAACTAGCCGTTTGTACGGAGAGCCAATCGTCTATGGACACGCATGTACGGAGTCTGCGCAGCAATTAATGCAGCATTCAATGCGTCTCAGAGTTGCAGGCGGCGGGACAGAATTTCCAGAGTAAGCATGGGAAAAAGGTCAACAAGTACATCTAGCCTGCAACTACCCTAAAATAGGAAGATTTGGGTGGATCTCCTCCAATGGATCTATTTCAAATCTCTACCTATAAATACAGAGAGCCTTGCACCCATTCAAGGCTAATGGGAAATTTCCAAGTGAAGTATCTCAAGAATCCAAGCGCTCAAAGCATACTTGAACAACACTCTGCAATTAAATTTCCCTAGTGTTGTAGTAGGATTCACTCTGTATTTTGCTTAGATTGATAGCTCTAATCTTTAACATTGTTTTGTATTGCTAGGGCTATCCTTAGTTGGAATCAGAATACCAAACGCCTCAGGTTGTGAGGAAGGTTGGTTAGGAAGGACTGAGACTTGTAAAACAACCCAAGGGCTAAGTTCCTTAGAGAGGAAGGAAGCTACTCGTGTCCCTTGACACGTAAAAATCAAGTTCTGATCCTCAGTGGAAGAGGATCACTTCCTGTTAAATCAGGCTGTGGACGTAGGAGTTGATTATCTCTGAACCACGTTAAAAGCCC